>OX456524.1:43077855-43190355 GCA_949748255.1 Eustalomyia histrio
TTTGATTTCGGATAAATAATCCATTATTTATTACATTAGTCAATTAGTCATTACATTAGTCAAAATGAATAATTTTCTTTTCCCAGGATACCTTCGCCCTTAGGTCGCCTTTGACCAACTATTATACAAGTATTCTTACTACATCTTTTAAGATTACAAATTTACAATATTATTAGGTTAGAAGACACAATAGTAAAGAGATGTTTTAAACTTTTTTTTTCTTTTTTTTTTTTGCTATTTTGTATGTACAATATATACATAAGTATTTGGTAGCCAAGATAAACAAGTTGGTATAAAAGAGTAGAATACTTTTAGGGAAAATAAACATGGTAACATGATAAATTTAGACTTTTAACTGCATCCCATCCTATAATGTGTTGATATAGAAAGTTATTTACAAACTATGATAAATATTTAAAGATATACAATTTCTTCAATATATTTTAAATTAAACATTATATGTATTGTAGCACTTTAAATTTTAATAGTTGGTAAAGCTGGTATAGCCAAAATTTGCTTTGCATAGAAAATAAGATTTTAATATGTTCTGACTGAAATTTATAGCAGGGGCTCACTGGACCGTATAGTAAATAATAAATATGTATTTTTCTATACAAAATGAGAACAAAAAAAGATTTTATTTGACAGTTATCTATCACAGTTTAAGATTTATATTTTTATATATGGAATACACAAAGAAATAGTTATGATTTAATTATGAAGTAAGAAGTGTATTAAAAAAAAAAAAAAATAAAACAAACAATTTTTTTCAAAAGTAAAAATTTTGAATGGAACTTAAACTTTTTTAAATTTTTTCGAGGTCATAATTTCATTTGATTGGAAATAATTTTGCCATGTCAGAGAGTTTTAATGAGTACACTAGTCTACAAACACCTATTTTTTTAGACCGACTTCAACTGAATCTTTCTAAAGTAGTTTTGCAATTTAAATACTACACAGAAAAAATGATTGTCAAAAAAATTTTAATTAAATTGTTTTCTGATTTTTTTGTTCATACCAATTAAATTTTTAATTGATAATGAACTTGGTGTAAAAATTATTGTAGTTTACAATGAACACTATTGACAAAATATATGCATCTCAAATCCCTAAATAAAAAATCAAAATTTTAAAATTTATTTGAATCTGTAATTTCAATAAAAAATTTGATTAAAATTTTAGTTAATTTGATGCTTAAATTTCAATTCAAAAATTGATCAAAATTTTAATTGATTTTTGCTAAGAACTTTAATTAAAATTTTAATTGATATAATTAAAACTTTAATTGAAAATGTTGAATATTTTTGATTGAAAACTTAATCGATTTGATTAAAAAAATAAATGAAAAAATTAAAATTAATTTTTACAAAAAAAAAAATTAATTGATATAACAAATTCTTTAGTTGGTCCAAATTCAATTAAATTTTTAATTGTATTTACATATATTTTTATTGAAACTCGATTTTAATTTTTTCAATATAGTCTGAACTCAAAAACTTTCATATACTTGCCTTTTCGAGATAGGCGCCTTTCTTTTTTTAATCCCTCGCCTAGATAAAAATATGTTTTTACTCAATATTGGCTCAGCCATATTTTTTGTGTAAACTGACTGGCTCGTCCTCATCCAACCTATACTGTTGGAGCTAGGAACTTTAATTATATAAATCCCACCTCTGGCGGAGACATTCACTAAGCGTAGAAATCCACTAAAATTCTTCGCCAAGAAACTTGAAATATGCATTTCTCGGAGTATTGGATATTGCACAGATAATGTGGTTCTTATAATTCCACCGGGAACGCTTTGGCTAGAAACCAAAACTTTGAAATATGTGTTTCTTGAATTATTAGCTAAATCACTAATAAGATACTTTTTGAAATTTTCAACATAATCGTCAAAATAAGGGCTTAAAAGAAGAAAATTACCCTCTTAACAGCCTGCATGAACAGCTTTGGCAAAATACCTTATATTTGAAATATGTGTTCTCTGGAGTATAACAAAGTACTTTTTGAATTTTTTATCGGAAACGTGGTAAAAATAGCGGTTCATAAGATCAAATTTAAGTTGAAACACTAAACTTGGGAAACAAAATGGAACAAGGAACATGTGGAATTTAAAGACTATACAAAGGAAAAGAAATCGAATGTTATGGAGAAGGAGTGAAATTTAATACTGGACAAGGGGGGATGCAATGGAATAGAATGGAGTACGAGTGGAATTGAAACACTAAGCAGGGGGAATACAATGGAAGTAAATCACTTAGCAGAGTGAAGTTTAGGTTCGGTTAGGTTGATGGAAAAAGAGCAATATGAATTGAAGATACTCTTCATAACTGGCTTATGCCCATAAAAACAGCATACTTTTAAGCTTAAACCCGAATATCGCCCTGTTATGCACTATCTTGTAGATTCGAATTTTACTGAGGATTGCACCACTCCCTTTCCTTGAACACTCACCATTTTTCCCTGGTTTGCGACCGGCTGACTTAAGTTAAGACAAGATTTTCTTGCCAGGTTATGTGGTAAATATTGCGTTGGGGTGGGCTGAAAAAGCACTGAGGCAAGTCCATGGCACTCAGACTGAAACAAAAAAATCTTCTTTCTACTTAATTGTTCAAGTGGTGCCTCGGCTCCCTTTTAACGGCCTAAAATATTTGTTTAAATGGAAAAAGGTGTCCTCTTAATTACACTATACAAACCCCAGAATTTAAGAACTTGAAATTCTTTATGTAGGTTCCTACTCTAGTAGTGCTCTGCTCCACATACTTCGTTTAAAAATCTGTCATTTGATATATATATTCTTTAGAGTATGGACTTAATCTCCGAATATATCCTTTTTAAAATTTCCAATTACAGTGTGGCAAAAATGGGATTAAAAAGGAGAAGAATGCCCATTTAGTAGCCCTTCCGAAAAATTTAATTTAGATATCCGACACTTCAACGTGAGTTTAGGCCGTTGAAAAGTGCAAGTGCTATTTTTTTCTGTCCCCCTGTCACGAATCCCAATTTCAATAATTTCGGAATAAATCTATCTTTAGAGTTCGTTTGAAAGATAAAGTCACAAAACGCCTAACTTTGACCTCCATACTTTTTACTTTTAAAATTCGAAAGATTTTTTTTTTTTTCAATTTACTACACAAATAATATTATTGAGTAGAAAATATCGCAAAATAACAACATTTTGCCCTCTTACTTTTTTATTTTAAAGAATCAGTTTAGCCAAATGTTAAAAAATGTACAACCTGTTTTTTTTTTTGGAATATCAGAAGAAGCCAACCTTTAGCTGCGTAATTTTTTTAAGGTTCCTGGAGGCCAAGAGTTGACTTTGTACAAAACTTTTTGTTGGGTATATTATATCAGGAATGCGTGGTCTATCCGCTCGAAAGTGAGAAAACAAAGATATATGGAGAAAACCTGAGTTTTTTTTATAATTGTATGAAAATGTTTGAATTTATCTTTGCTCTATTAATCAGCAAATAAATAAATCAGAAAAAGCATTAAATTATACTACAGTCTTATTGAATTTCTGTTGAAATTTATACCAATTTATAGTAGGAAACTGTACTCGTACTATAAATTGGGTAAATTTACTCTCGTTGCGTAAATGAAAAATTACACACCTTATGCGTAAGTTGATAAACACAAAATGGGTAAAATTACATTAAAATTAAATAAAATTTTAAAATTAAAGAGTAAATTCACAAGATTTGTGCGTAAAATCATAATCATGTAAAATGCGGTAAAATCCCACTAAAATGCGTATAATTACCACTAGTAATTCACAATAATAATAAAAACAATTACTTTATTTTTTTAATAAATCTGAATTTATTTATGTATTTAAAAAATTATAAAAGTACATGTACATCAATAAATGTAGTTTTTTTGTGAAACTTTAATGAATATTTTGAGCATATTTAATATTCCACATTTCCACACATTTATATTTCCATGAAGTGCCAATGTTTTTCCTCCATCTTTATTTTCTTTATACATTCCCCTCTGCAAAGATCAGAGATGCATTTATTATGTCCTTTTACTTCTAAACGTTTTACAACTGACATATAATTATCGCCGGTATTACTACCGGCTGAAAATCGGATCTTATTTATGACAATTATATTTGTCATTTAATAGTTATTTAAATTTTTAAAAATTTTCATCAAATACATTTTTGTTGTCAATTATTGTTGTTTCTAGCATAAATTTTAATCCAATAATGACAACACAACCTATTTTAAATTATTATTTTGAAATTTATTTATTTTTTAAACATAGACTATTTTACGCGAACCTTTAATATTATATTTTTTGAGCATTTCATATTATTTTAATTCGACGAGAGAGACTGAGCGCCCCGGTAGGCTAGTTAGTAGCGTGCTAGCTTATCAGTGCGGGGGTCGTTGGTTCAATTCCCACCAGAGGCTCTGGTCTGTTTTCGCTACAACCAGCCGATAGCCTTTGTTGCTAGTGCTCGGTTAGGGTATTAAGATACAGGTTGTAATTATATCATTAATATAAATAAATACATAAATAAAAAATAATAATTCGACGAGATGAAACAAACAAAAAAAAAAAAACTTGCGAACGGTACGGCAGACAAACAATGACTTGTTGTTAATTAATTCACAATAAAAATAAAACCAATATATTTATTGTGTATTAATCACGATAATTTATAAATATTGTTTTTAATTTTTTTTTAAAATTTATTTTTCTCATATTTTTTAAAATTAAAAGTTAGTATATTTACAAACTTTGTGCGTAAAATTTTTATACAACAAAATGCTAATAATTTTATGCATACTGTGTTTGATTGTAAGCACACATTGTCTAAAAATACTTCGTGTGTGTATTACTGTAAAGGGTGATTATATTTTAAGGGCCGATGTTGAATGTGAATAAAACACAAATTATTTAGGAAATTATTGTCATTTCTTTTTATTATGATAATATGGTATGGTTCAATTATGTACGGAACAAGATATCGGCCAAATGGCCGCCGCGACCTCGGCGGCACACCTCCATCCGATCGCCCAAATTTTTGATGACGCTGAGGCATAATTGAGGTTCTATGCCGTTAATATGCCGAATTGTCTCATCCTTTAGCTCTTGAATTGTATGGTGGCTTATCGACGTACACCTTTTCTTTCAAATAACCCCAAACAAGGAAGTCCAACGGTGTCAAAACACATGATCTTGGCGGCCAATTGACATCGCCACCACGTAAGATAACACGGCCAATTAATTTGTCGCGCAAAAGAGCCATTGTTTCGTTAGCTGTGCGGCAAGTGGCACCGTCCTGTTAAAGTCACATATCGTGCACACCCATATCTTTCAATTGGGGGCATAAAAAGTTCGTTATCATCTCACGATAGCGAACACCATTCACAGTAACTGCCTGACCGGCCTCATTTTGGAAAAAATACAGCCCGGTGATGCCACCAGCCCATAAACCCCACCAACCAGTCACTCTTTGTGGATGCATTGGTTTTTTGACAATCACTCTTGGATTATCATTCGCCAAAATGCGGCAATTCTGCTTACTGACGAATCCACCGAGGTGAAAGTGTGCCTCATCACTGAAGATGATTTTCTTCGAAAATTGATCATCCACTGTTGCCATTTCCTGCCACCATTCTGACCATTGACGACGTTTGGAATGGTCAAGAGGCTTTAGTTCTTGAGTCAATTGCACCTTGTAAGCATGTAAATGCAAGTCTTTATGCATAATGTTCGACGACGAGTTAAAGTGGACGGCTCTTCAGCCACACATTCACGAACAGCACCAATATTTTTTGCAGTACGAGCTGTACGAGCATGCACTAGTGTTTCACATCTCCTACAGACCCGGTTTTCTTAAATTTTTGCACGATTTTTCCGATTGTACGCACATTTGGACGATTAAATTGACGGAAAAAATCACGAAGTGCAGGATACGCATTTTAATTTGAACGCCCAATTTCATAATAAGCCTGAATAACTTTAACGCGTTGCTCGATTGTGCACCTTTTCATGGTTCAAATTGAGTCAGTCTGAAATTGAGAAATGTCAAATGAAATGCAGAAACAAACTTGACGTTTAGGTGTGGTTCATATTCCACATCGGCAATTAAAATTTAACCACTCTTTATATGAAAGTGTGTACAAAAAAACGCATTAGGTGTTTATAAAGGGTGTCCCAAGAAGAACGCAATTTTTAAATCTAGCAACATTCGAAGTGTCATTGTTTGACATTTGAACAATTGTTATTGTTTGGTAGTAGAAGGTACGAGGTTAGTAAAAATGGAGCGCTACACGAATGAACAGCGCATTCTCATTGTGAAATTGTTTTACCAAAATGGTGAAAGTTTTGCGGCTACAGTTTGCAAATTGCGATCAATTTGGGGTCACAATAATGCTCCAAAAGAGTCAACTGTAAAGAGATTAATGGATAAATTTGCCGAAACTGATGTAAAGACTACAACGCGCCATCGACCAGGTCGATTGACCGAAAATGTCGCAGCTGTACGTGATGATGTCGCTCAAACTCCATCCACCTCAATTCGACACCGAGCTCAGCAAATTGGTGTCTCCAAATCCACTTTGCAGCGAATTTTGATGAAAGATTTGCATCTTCATGCATACAAAGTTCAATTGACTCAGGAACTGAAGCCAGCTGACCATGGACAGCGAAGGGAGTTCGTTAATTGGGTATTGGAGAGACAACATGAAAATGCTGATTTTGCCGATAAAATCATCTTCAGGGACGAGGCCCATTTTCATCTTGATGGCTTCGTCAATAGGCAGAATTGTCGCATTTGGGGTGAGGAAAATCCTCGAGTGATTCACGAGAAGCAAATGTATCCTCAACGTGTCACTGTGTGGTGTGGTTTTTGGGCTGGAAGAATCATTGGACCTTTTTTTTATGAAAATGAGGCAGGTCAAGCGCAAACAGTCAATGGTGTTCGGTATCGTGAAATGATAACCAGTTTTTTCTTGCCTAGAATTGAGAAATTGAGAAACAATTAAATTGCTGCATCAGTCATTTCCCGGTCGTGTTATTTCGCGTTTTGGAGATCAGAATTGGCCGCCTAGATCGTGCGATTTAACTCCATAAGATTTTTTTCTTTGGGGTTTTTTGAAGTCGATGGTTTATGCGAATAAGCGGACGACGACTCAAGCCTTAAAAGAGGAAATTGAACGCTGCATTAATGAAATACCGCAGCATTCATGCAAAACGGTCATTGAAAATTTCATTAAAAGATCGCGTGCATGCCAGCAAAGCCGCGGCGGCCATCTGCACGATATATTGTTCCATACATAACCTCATTCTGTCTACTTTACGATATAATAAAGTTTCACGATTTTTTTTTTAAATATCTGTGTTTTATTTAAAATTTAAAAATTGTGTTATTCTTGGGACACCCTTTATTTACCGAATTTTCGTAATATTATATGAAAATTTAGCCATTTTATAGTAGTTAATTTACAAACATTTTTTAGAGTATACTTGACCAGGGGTTTTGCACTGAATTCTACTAAAAATCACGTTGCCGAAATATAAGCCTTTTGTGACCCCTGAACTATGGAAAATTTTTTTATTTATTGATCAAAATCTTTTGAATTTTTTGTGTACATATGGATAATTTAATAACATTATATATTGGAAAAACCTAAGATGGCCAACTTTTAGCCCCATACTTTTTCGCTTTTAAAGTATTTTTTAAGATTCACTGATCCAATGGTTGTCAAATTAAATAATATTGTATATTAAAGAATATCATATTGGCCGCCCGAAATTTTTTGTGACGATTCTGGTGGAGAAAAAGTTGATTTTTTTTGTGTACAACTCTGCATTTAAGTTAAATTTTTAATTAAATAATATTATAGGTTAGAAAATATCTGAACAGCCCAATTTGTACATCGTAATTCAAGGAGGCTATAGGTTAATTTTTTATATAGTCTGCATTTAGTTATATTGGCTAACGGTATATTACGGGTTGAAAAATATTTAAAAATACAAAACTTTGGGAGGCTGAATCTTAATAAACAATTTTGATATTATCCACACCAAAATTACAGTTAACTAGTATCTAATGTTCCATTCAATGGTTTTGTTAAAAAGTTGATTAAAAAAGATGTAATAAAAACTATGTTGAATTATTGCAAAAAAAAAATTATGGAAATTTGATTCAAAATTTTTAAATATTTTTCAATTATTTGGAATCTGTAGTATGAATATTGTTTTAATGTGTCCAAATTGTTTTTAGAAAATATGAGCCTTTTAACGACAAATTCTAGAATACTCAAGTAAAATCAAAAGTAATTGTTGCTAAAACTCAAATCGAAGTCTATTTATGAAACCATTTGGTGGCCAGAGAAGGAAGACATTTTAATATTTTCGATTAATTTATTGTAGGATTTGCATGCAATGTTGAATATTTTTAATTTTTTTAATTGGCTGTTTTCTCATAATATTTTTCACAATATGTTTTTTTGTAAAGGCACCTTTTCAGAGACAACTACGGCCAATTTTCGTAAGTTGACATAATAACGACCACTCTAACGTATATAAACCGTTTCATTGTACAACATGTTTATATAAATATATCTATACGTAGTGACAAAAGCATAGTTTGACACTGATGACTGGTGACTGAGTCACATAACATTACAGTTCCGTTGAAACATTTAAAGTTGATAATATCACTACTGGTACTTTCACACAAATCCCTTATATTACATGGACTTTATTTTTTTTTTTTGACGAAACAAAGCTATTTTCCATCTCTTATAACATATAGAGATTCAAATAGTAGATCAAAAAAGAAGTGATTTCTTAAGAAAAATTTTAAATAACATAATTTAACTAATATTGTCTAAAAAGTCATGGTATTGATTTTCGGAATCTTTCTAGCATACATTTCGAGTGACAGCTGTATTAGCATTTGTAACAAAATATTTTGTAAAATAAACATAAAACAATAAATGAAAAGATCGCAAAATTGAGATACGAAAACAATTGTGTAAGCGTGTAAACAAAATTGTACATACGCTGGCATGCGGATATACAAAGAGACTTCTTACAATGTTATATGCAGTCAGTAAATGTTAGTATTCCGGAAACGGAAAAAGAATCCTGTCATTTGATGACACTTTAACCACATACCCGTATAGTGCGTGAACATTGCTGTGTATATACATAAGTACGTATAAAATATTCATACAAATATGTATCTACTTGGTGGGGTTATTGATAGTTCAGTTAAATAATTTTCTATAAATTTATGATTGTAGAAAAAAAAAAAAGAAATGTAATTTAGTTAAGCATTGTCGAATCTTTTATTTCCTCGATAATTTTTTAGACAAGAGCAAATAAAAGATATTTTTCATTGACACTGTTATCAGTTATGATATAATATAAATCATTATATCTAAATATTAAATAATGTCCTGGATATTTTTTTCATTGCCATGAGAAAATCGAAATATATATGAAGATATATAATCATACATGGAATTGTATAAGTTTATATATGATTATGTATGATCATATACGTTAATACATAGTTACATTTATGAACATATATGATTTCATATAAGATCATTAAGGTGGTCATGAGCACCACAACCCCACAATTATGCCATTATGTAAAAAAATATGGTCTGCAAAAAAATTTTATAAAAAATTTTTTTTAAATAAACTAAAAATTTATATATATTATATATAATTGTTAGGATCACGACTCATCAAATATAATATATTTTTTAGTGTAAATTAGAAATATTAAATAAAAATTAAGTTCGAAGTCGCGAATTTCGTGAAAATTTCATACAAAATATGTTCCACTTTGTTCAAGAAATTTGCTTATATTTGCCTCTACGCATAAAAATTTTTTTTTGAATGATCCACGAAATATCTTACATTCAGTTACACGCATAACATTATCCTTTCAAAAATTAAAAACAATGCATACTTTTTGAACACAACGACGCAATGGCCGACTTTCTGTTTAAATTTAAATGAAGCCAATTTTCATCTAAAGCACTGTGTGTTCACGTACACCCAGAAAACTGATACTCAGTTGTGGCCACCGAATTCTGGCGATTATGACAACTGTTTTAATAGTAAATTGTATTTTGAGTTGTGAAAGCCAATATTTAGTTGTACAAATTAATATTCATATTCCACAGAAATATTATTAGGTTCCACAAAATTTTATTTAAAAAAAAAATAATTTTTCCGGTGTCGAAACTGGGCAATCAGATTCATAGTTCACATTCTTGCTTACTGCACCACAACTAATTTTAATTTTCTTTTATATATTTGCTATTTAAATATTCGAATATTTTATTTTAATTAAAAAAACAATTTTTTAAATTTTTGCTTTTCCGGGATTTGAACTCTGAAGTTCGAAGTACTGAGTTGCCTCTCTACCCACCTCACCACAAACACTTATAAATTTTGATGGCTAGTTTTGAATTTAAACAATTTTAAAGGAAAACAAATATTAGTAAAACAAATTTGTTTATGAATACCAATCATTAGTGACGTCTATTATCAATACAATCCACAATTCGGTTGCTTATATTAAAACCGTAATTAAATAATATATTTGATCAGAATAACCGTACTAGTAGTTACCACTTTTGATTATCGACAATTTTTTAATAAAATTAATAGATTGTACCAAATTTCTCGTATATTAACTAAATAAATGGTTACTTCCACCGCACACAAATACTAAACGAATTTTATTTTTAAAGATGATTGGAAATACCAATAATTGAATAATAGGATTGATTTTATATTTCTTTTCCCTTTTTTTAATTCTCAATACAACATTTTTGCTTTACTAATGAATTTTAGGTTATTCCAAATAAAATTAAATCCTTGCAAATAAATGTTAATGGTTTTGATCGAACTGCAAGCAATCTTTTCTCTGTGTGTATATTTCACTTAAAGTTATTACATGATGTGCTATTTACGCTGAAGGTTTCATCGGGTCTTATTTTTTCGAGGACACCGTGGATAACACGGATATTGTTATCAGATTCACACACAGCTCGACACTGGTCATTTTGAAGGATGCGTTTCCGGATCGCCTAATATGTTGTTTAGGCGATTTGAAAGATTGCCCAATTTAGCCGCTAGGGAGTTTTTTCTTTGGTGTTTTTTTTTTTGTGGTCACGGCTCTACGTAAATGAACCACAGACTCTGTAAGCTCTTGAAGAGAATATGCGACAAGAGTGTGAGAACTTATCGTCCAAGGGTTTTTCCACAACGATGGAAAATTCAGTAAAAAGAATCAAAATGATCATCAACAATAGCGGCACCCACTTGAAAATAATGAAAAAATAGCTCAAAATAACATCAGGTGAATGTTTTTAGGCCAAACTGTATTTCATTGCATTCATTTACTTGTTAATTGAAATCCCTTCGCGCAATTTGGTCCGCTTCCCGGAATATGACCAAAAAGGTAAAGGGTGTCATGCCAAACTTTAAATTTTTACTTCGTTGGAGTGTAAAACTTGTAAAAAAAAGTTAAAAAGAAAAGTTGTTATAAGCTTCTCAGAAGGCGATGGTTTATTTATCCCTAAAAATATTTTGTTAAGTTTAGTTATAAACTCCAGGTACTAAGTATTCAAGCTCAAGGTCTATTTTATACAAAATTATTTATTTTTCATTCAATATTTCGCTATCTCAATGGATAGCTTCTTCAGGGATTTTTTGTTTATTAATGTTAAACAAATTTTTTATTTTTTTTTTTTAATTTATTTAAAATTAAAAAACAAAAAATCCCTGAAGAAGCTATCCATTGAGATAGCGAAATATTGGATGAAAAATAAATAATTTTGTATAAAATAGACCTTGAGCTTGAATACTTATTACCTGGAATTTGTATTAAAAAGGTCGAAGAAATTGAATTGAATAATTTAATTATAAACTGTCTAACAATTTATTATTCTCAACTGCGTTCTGTTAAGTCGAATTACAATCTTAAAGAGAATTTTTTTTTTAATATCTACGAGCGGCTTTCAACATTTTAAGTATCAAAGAAAATATGAAAACTTATTCAAATCCTTTCATTAAAAATTGTAAATTCAAAAATTATAGCCTAATAAATTGTGAGTGTCTTTAAGACAGTCTCATGAGTTTTAAGATTTAAACTTCCATTTTTTATACTTACTTAACAATGTACCCTCATTCTACAACACGTGTGCAGTGTGTTTGCCGTTGTTGATTTATTTGCGGCTTCTAAAATTCAAAAGTTTCTTCATTTTCCAACTATTACTAACCCAACTATCACATGCAGTTTCTAAAAATTATGCAAACCTTAAACGCTGACGTATTCTGCGGCAAGTAAACTGCTTGTATGTAAGTGCATAAAACAGTATATGCGAACATTATTATGTGCGCGAGATTATCTTATATATATTTTAAGTAAACTCTTGTATCCAACTTAGAGCGATATATATTATATATTTTATATAGTATTATAATGCTGTTGTCTTTTTAATACAACAAAATGTAGCATAGCCAAGGACAGTAGTAGTGAATAAAGATGTGCTGGATACAGGGATGGAAAGCTAAGTGTATTAATGGTGGCCCTTAAGTAGGACCGAAAGATATTTAATAATTTGGATTGTTTTTAACATGATTTATATGTATATGGGCAAATCCTGCGTGACAAACACTACATTCGTACGCATTTTTAGATTAAAATATAGAAATTTCTCGGTCTTTCAAAAGAGACACCTCACGCAGAGAAAAAAACATGGTTGCAATATGATCTCTGCTACAACCAAGTTATTGGGATTCTAACCATCAACATGGTCGCTACTATCATTATTTAATAAATATTTTACTATTTTATAATCGGCTGTAACCAAATTAACAAAAATTATGACTATGAAAAAAAATATGATAATTATGCAACGATAAAATTCTGGCAGCAATCAATAAATAATTATACATCAAATAAAATATGACTTAACATTTACAGTCATAATATTGTTTTCTTTTCATGAAAACCGAAATTTTATCAGTTCTATCAGTTTGTTTTTACTACAAAATGTCTTAAAAAATAATCATATACATATTGTTTACTAAAACTGGACAAATATCAAATGGGTAAAAAATACATTTCACATATCATTAAAACATTTCAATTCATTGTCAAAAAGTTTCTTTCCAAGATATTATATATTTTAATTCTTTTCAATAAAAAGAATTAGAACTTTTTTAAATATGTTTATTAATTCATTTCTTGTAAAAAGTTCTCAAAATATTAATACAATTTTTTTTAAGAAAAAGTTTTTTTTTTTTTGTACGAAAAAGTTTCTTACTCAAAATAATAGATATTTATTAATTTATCTGATAAAAACATTTTTTAAATTCTATGGACTTTTCATTAAACTTAAATACTCAGACTCTCCAAACTGTTTCTTAGAAAGAAAAATTCATAGATTTTGAAGGACTTTTTGTAGTAGAAATATTCTTAGATTCTAAAGACTTTTTCTTAAAGAAAAATTTCTAAAAAAATCTTAAAAATGTCTAACAAAATAGTTTTAAGTACTTTTCTTAAAACAAAAAGTCCACAGAATCGAAGTTTTCTTGAAAGAAAAGTTCTTAGAATCTATGATTTTTTCTTTAACAATTTTTCTTCAAAAAGCCCTTAATATCATTTTTAAAAAAAAAAAAAAACATTTTTATCGGAAATATTCTTAAATTCAAATAGCTTTATCATAGTTTCTATGAACTTTTCCTATAAGAAATTTTCTTAGATTATGGGTCATATAATGATAATCCAGGAATCATAATATAGTTATGAGTGACCATAATATAATAATATTTTGAGAATACTATGATTACGTGCGATCATATTTTTATAAATTCAATATAACATGTTTATTTAGGGACCATTTTATGTTAAAAATATGGCTATTTTATTATCATAATATAATAACCATATTATAGTACGACTAGAGTTGGCGCAACCATAAATCCAAAAATATATGATGCTCTTCGAATATGACTGCCCCAATCATGTTTTTTCTTTGCGTGCTTCAACTTAAACATAGTGTTTAGTGAGATTTAAGTGTACTTTCGAATGGAAGAAAACTTAATTTTTTAGAGCTAGTTGTTGCGAAATAATTAATCACAAAGTTTTGTGACGCACGCTACAAAAAGTGTAAGTAACTTTGAAAGTTGTAGTATATTTTAGTAATTTTTAGCGAATTATGTATAATAAAGGACACAAAATCTAATACCTAAAAGAAAGACGAATATTTTAATTGGCAGCCAAAAAATTTTAATTGTTTTTAAGCAAAAGCCGTGAACCCTTTGTGACACACGCTACACGCAGAGAAAAACCATGGCTGAGGCAATCATATTCGAAGAGCATCATATATTTTTGGGCTTATGGTTGTGCGAACCGTAGTCGTACTATAATATTATTATCATATTATAATTATACAATGACCCAATTTTTACCATGATTCAAAAATTACCATATTATGGTTCTTAATAAAAATGTAATGATCTTGAATTTATCATATTATGATCGCACGTAAAGATAGTATGCTTTTATAGTCTCCCATAACTTTATTATAAATTCTGGATTACCATTATATGATTTCTACAATTATATATGATCTTTGTTATTATATTATGATTATTAATATATATAATATGACTATCTTATATTTCCAAGAAATGTTTTTTCTAAAAAACATTTGATATTAAGTAATTTTTGAAGAAAAATTGCTAAGAAAAAATTATATATTCTAAGAACTTTTTTTCAGAAAAACTTTCATTATGTGAACTTTTTTTAAAAAAAAATAATTATTTTTTTTTTAAATTAATTTTTATTTTTTTTTTAAATTAATAAAAAAATCTAAGATTTATTTAAAAAGTTCTTAGAAAGTTTTCTTTTAAAAAAAGTCCTTAGAATCTAAGTATTTTTCATGATGAAAAGTCCTCAGAATCTATGAATTTTTCTTTCAAAGACCTTTAAATCTAAGTTTTTTAGGCATATATAAATTTTTATCTAAGAAACAGTTTGCGGAAACTGAGAATTTTAGTTTAAGGAAAATTTCATGGAATCTAAAAATGTTTTTATCAGATAAATTTCTCAATATCTAGTATTTTGTATAAGAAACCTTTTCGTACAAAAAAATTTGGGTTCTTATAAAAAAATATTTTATTAAAATTCTGAGAAATTTTACAAGAAATGAATTAATAAACATATTTTATTAAAAAAAACATTATTTATTTATTGCAAAAAATTAAAAAAAAAAATATTTATATAGAATCTTATTAATTAATTAGTGTAAATAACATTATATGTATAAGGAATTTTCAAAAAAAACCTTTCAGAAATTTTTCTAAAGTTAAAAAAAATTAACTAGATCTTAATAAAATGTTAATGAAAGTTATTTTCTAACCATCTGATATTTGTCCAATTTTAGTAAAAATTTGACTGAATTGATAAAATTTTGGTTTTTATGAAAAAAAAATCAATATTATGACTATAAATACCGAAGTAATGTGTTATTTGATTTATAATTATTCATTGATTGTTGACAGCATTTTATGGTTGCATAGTTATCATATTTTTTTCATAATCAGAATTTTTTTTATCACAGTAAGGTTACAGCCAATCATGTTATAAAATAGAAGGTGACAATCATAAAATAGCAAAATATTTACTATAATAATGGTGGTACAGACCATGTTGATCGTTAGAAAACCAATAACTTGATTGTGACAACCATACACGATTGCAGCAAGCACAATATAGTAGCAGTGATCATGTTGCAACCATGTTTTTTCTCTGCCTGTACGCAAAAAAAAGGCTACATTTTTTGTAAAAAAAGAAAATTGTATAAGGGTGGTATTAATTTTGTGATAAGGTATATATTTGTTTAAGTGCACACTTCATAATCAAAAAATAACAGTTTGTTAATTTTTCGTTTTATTTTCGCAACACTCTTATTTAATTTATCTTCACTCTCAAATAATTTGTTAGTGATTCATAAACTTAGTAAACGATGGACTCATTAATCGTAGAAGAATACGATTTTATGAATTAAAAAACAATTTTTAATCAATTAATATATTTACTATGCATAATGAAGGTATTCGAATAACGATTATGTTTTGATTAAATCAGAATCCCTATTCTGTATGATTTATTTTAAAAATTTTTTGTAGCAATTTTAGAAATTTTGTGAAAAAAGGAGTAAATAATGCAATTGCGGAAGATTATTAGGTGGATAACCCTTGAAAAAGTCATTAAATCTTAGTGAAAACAAGTTGCTTTAGAACAAATATTTAAGAATTTATTTATTCGCATAAATTACACAACAGAAAAAATCATTACAATTTACTAAGTGAGGACGGACAGAAATATGGGTAGTCAAAATATTTATTGACTGCAAAAATCATTGAAACTTTTTTTAAATCGACAGATATTTATTATATGTTTTTTTTTTTTTTTGCAAAAAATATAAATACTGGCAGATATTTAATTCTTTTTTTTTAATTAGAAAAATGTGTTTAATTCTAAATCTCAAAGCACATAGTGAAATTTCCAGTGAACAATGGCAGTTGTGTGAAAAACTGTGTACTATTTTAAAGAATTATTGAATTTTCTTTGAAGGCAGCTCTTGTTTTCATTATAAAATTTTCTAAATTCTCTACACACACAGATAAAAAACATAGTTAGGGCAATGCTATTCGAAGAGCATCAAATATTTATGGGATTATGATTGTGACAACAATACTGTAGTTATCATATTATGATAATAAAATAACCATAATATAGTCCTACAGTTATATCATGATTATTAAGTTTAAACAACTTGTTCATATTTCCGAATCATAATATAACTGTTGGGACCATATTTTGGTTATTATTTCATATTAAGGACTTTTTCAACAAAACTTCATTGATTCTATGGATTTTGTTTTAAAGAAAATACTGGACAAAATTTTAAATTCTACAGAATGTTTCAATAAAAAACAGATAATATGAACTTTTCTAATAGAAAAACCTTTACGATTTTTTTAGATAATCCTCAGAGTTCCAGAATTTTGCTTTTAGAAACAGTCCTTAGGATCTAAGATTATTTCTACTAGAAAAATTTCTCAGAATCTAAGTATCTTTCATGGTGAAAAGTCCTCAGAATCTAAGAACTTTTTAGAATCTAAATTTTTTAGGCATACATGTATGAATTTTTATCTAAGAACATGATTGCAGAACGTGAGAATCTAAAAATGTTTCTATAAGAAAAATGCAGAACGTGAGAATCTAAAAATTTTTCTATAAGACAAATTGCTACAAAATTACTATTTTTTATAAGGAACATTTTCGTACTAAACAAATCTTGGGTTCTACAGATATTTTCTTATAAAAAATAATTTTATTTATATTCTGAGTACTTTTGCCATAAGAAAGTCGTTATTTTACAAGAAATTAATTAATACACATATTTAAAAAAAAATTATTATATATTTTAAATTTAATTTGAATGTTACTAACGAATAGTAAACACTCATTTTTTTGTAATTAAATGGAAAAAAATGTAAGATTAAGCGCTAGAGGGAGTGTACACTTTCGACCTAAGCGACCAGGTCATCGTCAGCCTCCTTAAAAACCACCCAACCCACAAACATCTAATGGTTTTGAACAGGCTTATATATCACAGACCCTAAAGAATATGACTATGCGAAAAACCTTTTCAAAGTTGGTGTATGATAAAATTTAAAAATATATAATTAAAACATATACAAGATTTTTAAATTATTACTGTTTTTATTGAAAAGAATTAAATAATATAAAATCTTTGTATAGATTATTTTTCACAATGAATTGATTACTGTAAATTACAGTGTTATATGTACTATAAGGAATTTACGAAAACAAAACCCCCCAGGTGAAAGTGATCATATATTATAATTTTTATATGGGTTACTGATTTAATACAATATTTATTCTTTAATAAAAACAAGACAGTATCATAATTGTAAATGTAAAAGTTATGTTTTATGTGATTTATAATTATTCATTGATTGTTATCAGCATTTTATAGTTCCATAATTTTCAAATTTTTTTCATAGTCAGAATTTTTGTTACCACAGTATGCTAACATCTAATCATATTATGAATAAGAAAGTGGCAATCATGAAATAATAATAAATTTACTATATGGCAGCAACCATGTTGATGATTAGAACCTATTTATAAACCAATTACTTGATTGTGACAACCACACGCGAATGCAGCAAGTATTATATAGTAGCGGTGATCATGTTGCAAGAATATTTTTTCTCTGCGTGCAGCGGCAAATAAAGAAAATAAAAAAGAAGCTATATCGAAAAAATTTTCACTGCGTTTATCTGGTTTAGACTTAAGAGCTTTCTTCCACTGTACATATCTGACAAAATTTGCATTATGAAAAATCGAAAAATTCCACCCAAAAAAGTTGAAAGTCCTAAGGCATGATTCTTTTACACTCAGATAAAAAAGTTAGTAGAAAAATTTGTAAACGGTTTTCAATCCCACTTTACTATTTTTGTAATGATTTTTAGTAAAAAAATTATTATTTCAGTTCACGTTGTGATCTTGTTCTATGCACATCGCAGTGTCGCTTGTTAAACAAGTTATAATTTCAGTAGGTTGTGTTATAAACAAAAGAAAATAACAAAAGGCACAAAAGAACAAAAGAGAACAATCGCAAAAACATAGAGTGCTAATATAATAGACTTACTTTATCTTAAAACAATTAAGCAAGTGTATTTATAAACCGGCAAGCTAAACGTTATTGGCGTTTAGCCAAAATATGTATAAAATATCCGAGCCCCCGGACCGTGGTGGTCAATTGACCCCTCTTATTACGTTTGACAAAACTAAAAAACCAACAATTATTTCTACTGGAGAAAAATTTCTTATAATGGAAAGAGTAAATAGTGATGAAAATAGTACTGACACCCTTGCCAATGTATCCCCTTATTTAATTAAAAAAGTAATAGACACTGTTGCAGAAGGAGAAGTACAACAATGTAAAAAGCTACTTAATGGAACAATACTTATTCAAACAAAATCATTTATTCAAGGTAGTAAACTTATCCAACTTACTTCATTATCTCCTACAATTAGTAAACATCCTACAATTAGTAAACATCCAGGTCTAAATTTTGCAAAAGGTGTAATTTATTCTAACGACTTACGTGGAATAGATGAACCTGAAATTTTATTCGAATTAAGAAAACAAAATGTAACACATGTAAATAAAATTTTGAAAAATGTTGATGGTTCTTTAAAAGAAACCGGTCTAATTGTAATTACAATCGCTTCTACCAGCATTCCTAACGATCTAGCTATTGGTTACGAAAAAGTTAGAATACGTCCCTACATTCCACTTCCATTAAAATGTAAGTTATGTTGTCAGTTCGGTCATGTGTCTAAAATGTGCAAAAATGAAAAAGCATGCGCCAACTGCTCAAACTCTTTTCATACGGATGAAGCTAAAATGGAAAAATGTCAACTCACACCCTCATGTATTAATTGCAAGATTGCCAAAATTGTAAATTCAAACCATCCAACATATGATAGGAGCTGTCCAATCTTTCTTAAAGAAAAAGAAATACAAGCAATTTCAACTCTTGAAAAAGTAGGTAAAAAAAAGGCTGCCGTCATATACAAGCAACGTCATAATCAACAATACACATTGTATTCTACAATAACAAAAAATATTAACAACGATAAACCCTCTACCTCAACGGCTCATCCTATGCCAGCACCACCAACCAAACCACGTTTCGTTAAAGACTACTCAGATGTCATCAGCGATAGTAACTCTGCGTCTGAAATGGAAACAGACCAACAAAGTAATTCATCCCAAGTAATATATGAAAACAACAACAGTCCAATTATTTTAACAAAAAATGCATCAAAAAGATTAAGAGACAAAATTAAGAAAGAAGGCACTCGTAAATCTAAACGTGTAAAATAAACAAATTTGACATCTAAATACGCTTTAATAATGACAATGATCATTGTAAATACTCCAATAGTTTTATTTTTCACATCTACATCTCTTATATTCAATATTATTGTAACAAAACATTATAATTGTACAAACTACACACTTTACTGTAATTATCACTTTTTAATCTTCACAATCCTTCATTTAATATTTTATTTCTTTAAAATCTTCGCTGACTATCTAACTATAACGGTTCTTCAGTTATACCATTGTCCACATCATATCAATTCTTTAAATTATACTCTTACTCTTACCTTTAAAATCTCACTTCTGTCATACATATTATTAAAACACAATCTAGTTAATTCTATACTCCTCTGTTTTACAGCACTAACTACGCTCTTTTCTATATTACTCTTATTAATATTAATTGATCTCTTTCCTAATAATATTTTTACGTATAGAGTACGCCTAGTAAATATATGTAAAAGGATTGAATTATTAACCTTTATAAAGAAAATTAATGGTTCTTAGCATTTTACAATGGAACATCATGAATGGTTATTTTAATAATTATAACCAACTTATATTACTAATTAAAAAATATAGTCCAAAAATAATCTGCATTCAGGAAACACACCTACATTCCAACCTTAACATCCCTACGCCTATTAACTACACCTACTACTCGATTAACACATCTTCTACCAGATATGGTGGAGTTGCAATATTAGCACATAAATCATTACAACAAAGACAAACTGCGGTTGCTAACGACTTTGACTCAATCTGTGTCGAAATATTATCAAAAATTAAATTCCATATTTTCAACGCCTATATTAGACCTCCCGCCAGATTTAATAACACAAATCTTACCAACGTTTTTAAATCAGATATACCGACTATTGTTTTAGGGGACTTTAACAGTCCGCATGAAAACTGGGGTTCAAACGTTAACAGCCCTACAGGTACCATATTGTCAAACTTCATAAATGACTCTAATTTCGTTTTATTAAATGACAAATCTCCGACTCATCTGAATACACACGGTACTTTTTCACATATTGATATTTCCTTTTGTTCGCCTAACCTGGCCCCCCAAATTATATGGAAAACAGAAGACAATCTTTATTGTAGTGACCACTATCCCATAATTATTTCCTTATTTCCCCCAACTATAACTCACAGCTTATTAAGTAAACCGAAATTTAGCACACAATATGCCAATTGGCCCAGGTTTCAAAGTCAATGAAGTATGCTTGAACTTAGTAGACCTGTTTCTGAAAATATAAACAAAGAAACTTCGAATATCTGCAAAACAATAATACAAGCAGCTAACATTAGTATTCCTCAGTCTCAAAACAAATCAAAAAAAAAAACTCCATGGTGGAATAGCGAACTAGAAAAGTTAAAAATAATAAAAAACAGGTTTTGGCATATATTTAAAAGGGAACTTAATCAAATTAATTTGCTTAACTACAAAAAATCAAACGCCCAATATAAAAGAAGAATAAAGTTAGCGAAAAAAGAATCGATTACCGCCTTTACATCAACTATTAACCCAAACACCCCTGTTGACAAAATTTGGAAAAATATCCGTAATTTCACCGGCTACAAAGCAAGACAAAATATGCACTGTGTAGCATCATTAGAACACTCTGACGTAATGATTACCGATAGTGCGGAAATCGCACAGGAGTTTGCAAGGTTCTGGTCTGACAACTCTTCAGATTCTAATTTTTCAAACAATTTTAAAATAAACAAACAAAATGTGATCTCAGTCCTGCCTACAACTGTCCCTTGCGCTTGCGCTCTAAGGATAGAAGAAATCATAAATTTCTTGGAGCTTAGTTCTACCCTTAGTAAATTAAAAGGTAAAACCCCAGGAATGGATAGGATATCATATCCGATGCTGAAAATGTTACCCTGTAAATTCAAACTAAGAATTCTTAACCTATATAATAATATATTCTCAAACTACATTCCTCAACAATTTAAAAACAGCTTAGTTATAGCCATCCCAAAACCCGGAGCGGACAAAACTATGGTTAAATCATATCGCCCGATCTCCTTAAACCCTTGTTTGTCCAAAGTTCTAGATAAAATCATTGCCAATAGATTATGGTGGTTTGTTACCTCGAACAAACTACTCAATAACCGACAATTCGGGTTCAGAAAGGGAAGCGGTACAATTGATAGTCTACTTTATGTAGACTACCAAATTGCTAACTGCATCTCGTTACGTAAACACGTGACCATTGTGTCGCTTGACTTCGAACGTGCATTTGATAAAGTTGGATTACATTCAATATTACAGCAATTAATTGATTGGAGGGTTGGACCGAAAATCATTCGATATGTATCGAATTTTATGACTAAGAGAAGAATAACAGTTAGATTAAATAACATTCACTCTAAATCTCTCCCTCTGTATAATGGAATTCCCCAGGGATCACCCTTATCAGTTATCCTCTTTGTTATCGCTTATAATAAATTATGCTCAGTAATATCGGTATATAAGGATATTGATTTTTGTACATACGCTGACGATTTCAATTTGATCATCCGTTCGGACAGAAGGAAAAACGCAGTATTGAATCTAGATCCCCTTTTTAATGATATTATCAACTGGTGTAACACATCTGGAGCTTCGCTATCAAAGACTAAGTGTAAATACATACATACAGTGGTTGTCAGCTTATTTGATGCAAGTGAAAAAAGAAGTTAATACTTCAATTATCTGCTAAACTAAATGAGATATTTACAAAAATTAAAAGCCATTTTTTATTTCAGAATATGTGTTTTTAAATTATGTAATTCATTTATTTCACATTTTGTTATTTTGAAAAAAAGTATAAGGAAAACAAAAAAAATAGTATTTTCAAATTGAGCAGCTTATTTGATGCAGTATAAGAACCATTTAAAAGATAACAAAATAGCTAATTATTTGTAAGATTTTAATATTTGGTGTGGTAACCCTTTTGAGCCACAACATCCGACAATCTTTTTGGCATCGATTCAACAAGTTTTAGTGTGGTTTCTGGCGTTATTTTGTTCCACTCATCCATTAAAGCTTTCTTGAGACCTTCTTTGCTAGAAATGTTGTGTCTTCTAATGTTGGTTTCCAACAGTGCCCATAAATTTTCGATGACATTCAAGTCGGGTGACTGCGCCGGTGGTTCCATCACATGCGGGCAGTTCCATATGAGCCAGGTCTGAACCACACCAGACTTGTGCTTGGGGTCATTGTCCTGATAAAACCGGAAGTTGCGCCTTAGGTTCAGTTTTTCTGCACTTTGCAGCAAATTTTCTTTCAGGACATTAAGGTTCATAGTTTTGTCCATATTTCCTTCTATGAACACCAAATTTCCTACACCAGTTGCTGCCATGCAAGCCCATACCATGACACCTCCACCACCGTGTTTTACTGTTGCACGCAAATTCTTAAGCTGAAGCTGTGTATTGGGCTTTCGCCACACGTAGGACCTTCCATCCGAACCAAATATATTAAATTTGGATTCATCTGAAAAAATTACAGTTTTCCAGAAGTCCAAGTCCTTTGAGATATGGTTTTGTGCGAAGTTTAGCCGTCTGATCTGATTTTTTTGATTTATGAAGGGCTTTTGAAGTGGAACTCGACCATGAAAATCATGGGAACGCAAGAGACGTCGAATTGTTGACGCACTACACGTCTTGCCAAGAGAATTCTGAACCTCATTTGCTAATTGTTGAGCTGATAACTTTGGATTTTCCTGGACTTTTCTGATAATCCATCGTTCATCGTACGGTGTAAAAATTTTATTTGGCGCTTTTCTGCCCTTGTTTTTTACCCTATTCTCTCGCAAAAATCTTTCAATTATATGCTGGACTGTTGATGCTGCCAAATTAACCATTTCAGCTATTTTACGTTGTGATTGGCCATTTTTGAAGTGATGAATGACCAATTCTCGTTGTTCAATACTTATGCGCCGGCCCATCTTTAAATTATTTCGCCACTACCGCTTAACTTGCCTGATCAGACTAAAAACTATGCAATATCTATTACAATGAATCTGCACAAGAGACATAAAAAAATATGTGAACGAACTCTTAAAATAACGGGAGATATCCTGTTAGAAGTTGACTGCATCAAATAAGCTGCTCAATTTTTTATCTCACTTATTTTTGTTTTTGTTATTTTTTTTGTAGAATGACAAAGAATATGAAATGAGTAGATGGCCTAGTGCAAAGTAAACATATTGCTCTATAAAATACAGTTTTTTTTATTTCGATATCTCATTTAGTTTTAAGTTATCAGACTTTTATTATTGTTTTCATTACTTGCATCAAATAAGCTGACAACCACTGTATATGTAGACTGAAAAATTGCGATTGCGATATTCGGTCATCAAATATCGTAATATCAAAAACTGACACCCTTGGGGTACTCGGCTTAATCATCAATAAAAAATACAAATGGAACAATCATATTGACAGTCTAATAGCCTCCTTAACGCAACGACTCTACATATTAAAATGTCTATCTAGTACAAAGTTTAACTGCAATACAATATCTCTCCTATCAGTCACAAAAGCTCTCCTAATTTCAAAAATAAATTACGGACTTCCAATTTACGGGTCAGCTCCTAGATCTCAACTTAAAAAAATCGATTCCATAATTAACTCAGCGGTTAGAATATCTCTAGGAGCTTTCCGGACAACACCAACAGCAAATATGTTATTTGAAGCCAACATTAAATCAATAAATACGCAAAAAGAAATTTTAACTACCAAACTTTTTCGGGTATTGTTATATAATTCCAAAACACCGTTAACCCAGATTGGGAGGAAAATCATGAAGTCAAAAAAACACCCAAAGTGCCCTCAGTTATTTATAGGGCAATCAAAAATTGTAAACAGTTAGGCATTCCCCTTCATACTCCTAATAACAATTTAAATCAACTCCCACCTTGGTCTTTAGATACTGGATCTATAGATACAACTTTGCACGAGCTGTCAAAATCCAATACTAATACGTCTCAATTCATAACAATGTTTGCTATTAATCGAAAGATGGTTAACGTATACAACTTTATGAATGATAACATGACTAATGTCACCAGATTAGATTGCACAAAGTTTGCACGTCTCCGGCTAGGCCATACTAGAATCACACACAGCCATCTATTTAATACTAATATCACACCTTTCTGTACCTGCAGCATCTCATATCCCACAAACCCATCCCACTTTCTTTGTGATTGTCCGAAAATTAACAACATTCGGTCAGCAATATTTCCTAACTCAGATCCACTTTATCCCTTATTCCACCCTTCCATAGATAATATTGCAGTATTAACCAAATTTCTTAAAATCTCAAATCTTTATAATGAGATATAGTTCAAACATGTATATTTGTATATATTTTTATAAATAATTATTAATTATACTTAAGTATCTTACACTGTAAAGAGCTGAAGGCCCATGTTGCTATTGCTCATATTAAAGTTAGTTTATAATTTGTAATTATAAGTTAACGGTTAAATAAATAAAATAAATAAATAAATTATTATTTAGCAAATATTTTTGCTATTTACATTTTACAAATAACAGAATTTTTACAGAATATTTACAAATTTTTGTTGCTAATTTCAGAAATCATTTTACACATTTTTGAAAACCGATTTGCTAAAATTAGCAAAAAAATATACTAATTTTAAAAAGTGGATATTGAAGGAAATGTTATTTCTAATAATTAAAACTTATACATACAAACTTAAATTGTCCTAAAATGTTACATAGGATTAAAAAAGGGATCGGAAGTGAAGATACCAACTCATGTCTAAAAAGAGGACATCCACTTAAAATAGCACTAAAAAGGTTTTTTAGTTCTTAAAATCAGTTAAATCGATTAAAATTTAACCTTAAAAGTAAAAAAAAAAAAAAAAATTACTAAAATATTTTTCAAAACAGAAATTACCAAATTAAAACAAAATGATAAATTCATATTGTATAAAATATTTTTTAAAAAATATAATCAAAATTTTTAATGCTCGATAAAAAAAATATATTTAAAACTTTGTACTAATATTAATAATATTAAGTAATTTTTTTTGCTGATTTTAGCCACTTTACAAAAAGTCTACTAAAATTTAGTAGCGGCTACTAATTTTTCCACTAATTTCATTGTACTACGCGTCAGCAGACATGTGTTGCTAAGATTAGCAAAAAATACCGCTGGGCTCAAATTAGCAGAATTTCCCGTAATAACAGCAAAATTTTCAGTTACCATTACAGACTTTTTTTGGTGAGTGTAGAAGTCTCCGGATGATTTGAACTATCCTTAACAAATACTTTTTTAAACAATGCAGTAGACATAATTTGTGGGAGTGTAGTGTAATAGTTGTCGTGTTGGGCTGTTACACAGAAGGATGTGGGCTGGGGTTTGATCGCCAGCGAATTTAAAAAAATAATATGTATGAGTTTTTATCTCTCCTCGATATCGCAACGTCTTCTTTCGGTGTTCCCATAGCACTTTAACCCACCAAAGTAATATGGGCTATGAACTAAAAAGCTTAAACAAATCCGCCAACTCTTCGTTATATGGCGGGTAGCATTTTTTCTAAGAAATATCATCTGGCGTAATTACGGTGTTGTAATATTTTAAGCCCTTCACCTTTCACCACTTTTCTTCTTTTCTCTATCTCCTTTTCAAAGAAAGCAGCACAAAGAAGTAGCTACACAGAGTAGGAAAGATTTTCTGAGTGTTCCTCAACTTTAAAAAAAAAATTAATATTTCATAACAGCCTTTGTGTTCCTTGGAAGAAATATATTTATTTTGCCTTAAACGATAATTAATCGACAATTTTTTTTTGGTTAGTCTACCTGAACTGGAAAGATTTTCTGAGTGTTCCTCAACTTTAAAAAAAAAATTAATATTTCATAACAGCCTTTGTGTTCCTTGGAAGAAATATATTTATTTTGCCTTAAACGATAATTAATCGACAATTTTTTTTTGGTTAGTCTACCTGAATAACTGATTAATTTATTTTTGTGATTTTTCGAATAATGCCCTAACCAGTTAAACAGCATGGTCGAATAATTGAAAGTACTAAAAATTTCCCAAATAACTGTTCGCATATCGCCAGAAATACTATCTTCAAGATTTAATCCTATTTCAACATTCTATAAATTATCAAAATTGTAATTTCAATGCAATTTTTATTAAAAATATGCATTACAAATTTTAAGTACAAAGTCTTGTAAAATTGTTTTGTTTAAATTTCTCATTCTTTTTCAATATAATTTCAATTTCCGACTCTGTTGTTTTGTCACTTGTTTTTTTTTTTTTTTTTTTAATTTTGTGCGTGTTTGAGTTTGAGTCTTGCAGCCAATTTCAGTTAAATTAAGTTCAGTAGTTTACACTTTGTTCTTTTAGCATCTTCTTTTTCTTCATTCAAATATTTTACAGTTTTTTGGCAAATATGTTAATGTGCTATTGTTTCTAGTGATGCTCCTCATGCTCTATATACCATATGTACTCGTACATATGTGGGAATAAAAAAACAAAGTTTTTCAGAAAATTGTTTGTTTACACTTCAATGTTTGCGGTTTAAGTTGGCTGGCATTGATGTTAATGTTAATAATGCTTATGGCATAATTTGTATGTACATACACACACATACATAATATACGTGTATGCGTATGTGACGATTTGTTTGTTATTTTGTATTCGTTTGTCTGTTTCGTTTGTAATTGTTTGTAATTTTTTTTTTTTTTTTTGCATATTCATTCTCTATTTGAAAGTGTGGCAAAATATTGTAGGCTAATGCCGACATTTGTAACACTAAAACAAACGATTTAGAAGCAAATTTTTATTGGATTGTTACCAAATTATGTAAATTAAAAAGAAAAAAAACCTTTTATTCTTGTTACATTCGTAAACTTCGTGTGTTCAAATTTCCATTTTAGTTTTTGTAGCTAAATTTATATGTCAATAAAATATAATTCTGTCAATAGATTTAAAATAAGAAATCTTTTGAAAATGCATTCAGGAAGTGTATTTTTGTGTTGTAATTAAAATATATTATTTAAAGCTTATAACAAAGGTAGTGTATCTTGTGTTTTGTGTCGGTCAACAAAAAATGTTCTCTTTTATTTGCTCATTCAAGTATTCATATGTTTAAACATGTACAACTTTTCCAATTAAATTATCTCTATAACATAAAGTTTTTGTAATGTGTATTTATTTAAATATTAATTTGTGTATGATTACAAAATAAATATACTGAATTATTGTCCTCATTGCCATTTAATTGCTTATAAATGACAAAATATTTTTAAGTAAATATCAGTATTTATGTTAACGTATATAACTCATATGTATGAAAATGTATTCTTATTCTGTTTCGAGATCAAAATTATTTGGATGTTATCATAAATAGCTTTTTTCTTTAACTTATGAGTTTAATAGAGATATTTACAATTATCACTTTCAAGGGCACGAAGAATGTTAATGAAGGTCGTTGCTGACTATAAAATGCGGCTAGTGTTTAAATAATTATTTTTGTGTAATCTACATGATTACTAAATAAAAATAAGAAGAAATTTTTCATTTGGAAAAAAATTGTCTATGATCTCGAGCCAGAACAAATATATATTTTCATAAGGGATCAACTATAAAATAAAAACTTCACTACCCAGCAAAAATAGTAGGAAGTGATTCTTAATGAATTAATTTTTCATTAATTCCAAAATATCGTATAGTTCTGATTTTCCTCTTCTAAGTCAGTTCTTTTTCACAACTTCCGGAAATGTAATTTTTTCAAAAAAAATTTATACTTTTCGTATTTATGACAGGTAACTTATTTAACAAACAAAGTTTAAGAAATTTCTTTTAATCTTTAACTTACAATTTTCCAGATTTTAAATTCTTAAAATCGTAGTTATTGTTGTTACAAATAGTAGAAATTTTATTGTAGTAAAAATTGCAAGAATTTTGAATAAAGTCCCATTATAATTTAACCAAGAGTCAAACTCAAACTTTATATGTGAAACAACAACAAATATGTCAGCTAAATTCCTAGGTAGAAGCTAACGGAATTTAGTGAAAATACGGCTAAGACCCGATTACTTATGTCCTGTTTAAATCTAAATTACAAATTCAAAATTTATTTGGAAACATCAAAAGATCTCATTTTTTCACTAAACCATAAGAAGGGCTTTAGATGCACTAAAAAGGATCATAAAAGAAAATTTCCACCACATGATACCCCCATGTAAAAATCATTGGTTCTTATCCAAGTTTTGACAACACCGGAATCAAAGTCACTGCTTCTTTTTTTCTTCTTTTGTCACTTTTTTTTGCTGGGTAGTAAATATCTCAATATTTAAAAGCTTAACAATTTTTTTTGCTGTCCAATCAAAACATAAACCATTATTTTGGCTCAGGGATTTAGATAAGTTAAATAATCTTTTTTTTTTACACGAACAGTAAGTCATTTCATCATAACTTATTCTTGTTTATCAAATATCGATCGAGCGGTTAATCCACCAACATCCAATAACTCTTTAACCTTAGTGTAGCCATTTGGCAATAAACCCTACTTTGACTTAAAATACCTCTTTTTGAACCCAATAACGTAATTTCGTGCATTTTATATATGCTAAACTTTTTTTTGACAATTAAATAGTTGTTTTCCTGTTTCTGTTCGTTGAATTTCTTACGTACTTGATTTCTCCAAGATGTGCAATTTTCCAAAAAAAAAAAAAAATTTAAATAAATATCCGAAGTGTTATTTCTTCCATAAAATTTATTTGGGATTTAACTAAGTTACATTTTATTAATATCAATAATAAAACTATTAAAAATATTATTTAACCGTACGATTCATAACCAACAAAACTCCTTTAATTTCATAACCAGGTACCCGGGTACCCGAAGTAGGTTGTTTTGCGTTTTTCCTGTAAATATTTTTGTTGTTGATTATATTTTGCGTTCTCAACTGTACAAATTTGATATTTGGAAAAAAAACTGGTTTCTGTTCGTATATAAGTACCTAAAGCGACACAAGTAGGCAGAAACTGGTTTTATGTAAGGGTTGTTTATTTGCTTATTTTGCTTATTTTCGGTACCTACTTGCTTAATTGCTTTTGAATTAGATAGCAGATGTTCATTTGTGTCGTAAAATTGAAATATTTCATTTGCTTCGCCAGTCTGTGTTGAATATTTGAACAGTGAAGTTGGTGAAAAATGAGCCGCAACGACCGATATTTGTCTACAAGGGAATACTGGAATTTGAGTGATGAAGCAAGAAGCACATATATTCAACGTTTATTTGAGGAAGCGACTCAAGATGAGGACCTTGAAGTGGACCCTGTGGAAGACCAAAATGAAGGAAATGTGTCCTATACTGGCGAAGTTTCGGAATCAGAGAATGAAGATTTGAATGTTGACAACGCAAACGAAATTGCAGCTGCTGTTGACGCACCAGAGGAAATTTTCTTTGATGATGAAAGTGAAGATGATGATATGCAAGAAGATGCACCAACAACAAACCCAGCAGACTACATGACTGCACGTGACGGCACACAATGGCAGCGAACACCACGTAGTTGCCAACAAGTGAGAAGCCACAATATATTCAGAGACCGCTGTGGTCCAGCGCGGATTACTGAAAATATAACGCCTTTGCAGTGTTTCAAATCATACCTCACAGTGGAAATGGTGGATATAATAGTGCGCCACACAAATAGAAAAGCGCATGCCACATATAATGCGTACAATGAAGCGAATCCCAATAGACGTCAGTTGAAGTGGAAAGACACGACAATCAACGAAATTTATGCGTTCATTGGAATGATTTTGATGGCTGGCACAAATCATTCTAATGACAAAAACGCAAGAGATTTGTGGACGTCACAGGCTCACCCAATATTCCGCGCCACCATGGGAATAAACAGGTTTTTCGATTTGCTGCGTTTTATGCGGTTTGACGACCCCAGAACACGGGTAGAGCGGCAGCGTCAAGACAAAGCGGCGCCAATTTGCGATATTTGGATAATGCTCAATGCAAATCTTGCCAGATATTATGTGCCATCAGAATATTTGACCATTGATGAACAATTATATCCATACCGTGGTAGAACCAAATTCACCCAATATATACCCTCGAAGCCAGCAAAATATGGCATAAAAGTATGGTGGATTTGCGATGCCAAAAACTCATATCCACTTCATGGCCAAATATATACTGGCAAACAAGAAACTGGTCGTGAAGTTGGTGTTGGCGAAAGAGTGGTGAGAGATTTAGTTGGGCCATACTACGGTAGCGGACGAAATATAACAATGGATAATTTTTTTACGACGCTGCCGTTGGCTAGGCAACTAAAAGTAGAAAAGCTCAGCATTGTGGGTACACTCCGCCGCAACAAAGCTTACCCCTGCGGAGATGAAAGAAGACAAAAAAAATGACGTTGGTTCAAGTTTATTTGGCTTCTACGACAACGTAACACTGCTCTCATATAAGCAGCGGAAGTCCAACTCGGTCATCCTTCTTTCTAGTATGCATGATGATGCACAAATTGACGAGAATGGGAAACCAGAAATTATAAATTTGTATAACCAAACAAAAGGTGGGGTGGACGTAATGGACCAAACGCTCCAAGAATACACGACCCAGCGACAAACAAGAAGATGGCCGATGGCATTTTTCTATAACATCATTGATGTGACCGCATTTGCATCACACATCATATATTATGGAAATAATCCAACTGCACGATACACCACGACGCGCAGGAAGAATTTCCTGCGTTAACTGGCAGAAAACCTGTGCATTCCTGTTATAGAAAATAGAATTTCAAATGTGCAAAGCGTGCGCCAGTTTTCAACAAAAAATGCAATTGAAAGCATCATCGGAAGGCCGTTGGAGAGTGTGCTTTGTGCTGCAGGTCCGTCAACATCTCCGTCAGCACGACAAAGGGGCAGAAAAGTACATACGGGCGTGTGCTACATGTGCAACCTTCTTCCAAATAAGCGCAGAAGAAAAACTAGAAAAAATTGCAGCATATGTAGCACGCCGATATGCGATGAGCACGCCATAACAATTACTAAATGCTACAATTGCCACAATAACAACGATAGTGATTCGGATGAATTATAATATAATATATATAAAATATGATAAAATAAATAAAAAAGACATTTATTTCCAATAAAAACAACACAAAAAAACGTTTTTTCATTTACATGTCAGGCATTTACATAGGAATTGCATTAGGGTACCCGGGGACCCGGTTGTGTGTTTATGGGGGTAAAACATTTAAAATCATTTTTTAAAGAAAATATTGAAAATATTTTGAATTTTTTCGTATTTAAATCTTAGTTTAGCCAAAATCTCTCTTGATTCGGAGTTTTATGTCCATATCTCAAAAATTATAGGCACAGCAGATCTTAAAGTCAAAAAAGGTACACGGATACCCGGTTATGAATAATTTATTATTACTCTTTGTACCCAATCCTTATTTTTCAATAAAAAATCGCTTTTTTGTTAATGTTAAATATTTTTTGTATATTTCTCTGAATATATGTACATACCTCCAGTAATCATGTATAAACAAATGAGTTGAAAGGAAGGGATTATGTACTTAAGGGTTAAATACTAATTAAACAAGGCAAATCCCTTAGAGCCTCTAGACTAATCTGGCCTCCTTGATAACACGGAGGAAGAGGGAGTAGGGCTTGAAATAGATAGATCCTGCAAGTAAACGTCCACCACTATACTGAAGCCTCGGCTGAATTATTTATGTGCCTGTGGAAATTTGCGGTGCATTTAGTTTTCATCCAAGACACCTGAATGTATTGTGGGAATTTTTGCCGACTGACGACTCCTGAATTTAAGCGTATCGCTGAAAAGAATAAAAATACCCCAAGATCCTGCATTTTGTGTAAGGAATAGCATTAACACCTTTCTACTTTTTAAACTTACTGGTACAATCTAAATAATTTCTGAGAAATTTACCCAAGTTATAGTATGAAACTGCACTCTTACTATTAGTTGGGTAAATTAACTCTGTGAGTGTAAATGAAAAAGAAAATTCACACATTATGCGTGAGCTGATGAACACAAAATAGGTAAAATTACAATAAAAGTGCGTAAAAATAATATGAAATTTTAGAACTTAAGAGTGAATTTAAAAAATTTGCGCTTAAAGAAACATGATTTTCCTGTAAATGTACACATAAATTGCGGAAAATCCACAAAAATGCTTATATTTTCTACCACGGTGGTAAAATTAAACGGCCAAAACAAATTTTGTTTTCCAATAAGAACAATAAATTAATTGTTTAGTAATTCACAATAGGAATAAAAACAATAAATTATTGTTTAATACAGGTTGGTTGTAAAGTTCCTGCGCTCGAAATGAAAGAATACTGTTTTTGTTACGAAATATATTTTTTTATTCAATATAATCTCCCAGAAGCTCAATACACTTGTTCCAATGATCTTCCGACAATTTTATCCCACCCTTATAATGGTTTTCCGGAAGCTCTGCAAAATAACCGTCTACGGCTGCTATGGCCTCTTCAATCCACGAAAAATGCTTTCCACGAAGGAATTGTTTGAGATTTCTGAAGAGATAGTAGTCACTGGGAGCCAAATCTGGTGAATACGGTGGATGTTTAAGCAATTCGTACTTTTATTCTTTGAATTTAGCCATCGTCAAAACACTTTTGTGAGCAGGTGCATTGTCTTGATGAAAAATGAATTGTTTCTTCTTTAAACCAGGTCTTTTCTCACGAATTTTTTCATCCAGCTGATTTAAAAGGCTGCAATAATATTCAGAGTTGATTGTTTTAACTTTTTGAAGATAATCAACAAAATTCCTTTTGCATCCCAAAAAACTGATGCCATAACCTTCTTTGCTGATCGTTGTGACTTCACCTGCTTTGGAGCTGAACAACCAGCTTCAGTCCACTGTAAATGTTCTTGTTTCAATTTAGGATCATGGTGGTAGATCCAAGTCTTATCCATAGTTATAAAACGATGCAAGAAGTCTGTTTTATTCGGCTTAAAACGCTCCAAATTACGCTGAGAAATTTGTTTTCGATCCAGTTTTGTTGAATTGTTAATGTGTGCGGCACTAACTTTCCAAACAGTTTTTTCATACGTAGTTCTTCATGTAAAATATGGAGTACTCGTTCGTCTGAGATGCCTATGGCATTAGCAATTTCACGCTTAGTCAAATTTGGATCTTCACTAACCATATTATGTACCTGCTCAATGATTTCTGCTGTGGTTGCAGTTTTTGGTCGTCCTTCGCGTGGATCGTCTTCAAGGCTGGTACGACCACGTTTAAATTCACCAAAATTCAACGGTGCGTTTTGAAGGTGAGGACTCTTTATACACTTCTAGCAATTGTTCATAAATTTCCTTTGCTTTTAAACCCTTCAAAACAAAGAATGTAATGACTGCACGATATTCAATTTTTTTCCATATTAAAAAAAACAATGACACGTCAACTTCAAATGGCTTGTAAACAAAGAAAGAATTGACAGAATGACTTGCAACTTTGCATGTGTTTTTAGGACAGTTATACCAACTTGAGAAAAAAAATTTTGGAGCTAGCAGTGCCATCTCTTGGTGCCATCTCTTGGTGAACGCAGGATAACTCCGTAAGGGCGACCAATCTCAGGTGGGCTAACAGAGTGACTTGTAAGATTACAAGGCAAATCTGCTATTGATTCCAGGAGCACCTCGGCACTTCCGTGCCGTGGTTATGGTGGTAGTAATAACAGGTCACTGTCTAATTGGGAGACACGCACAGAGGTTGGGGTCGCATCAGACCATTACAATGAGAGCATCGAACTATGTGTATGCCCGTGTCTTATGCTGGGGAGGTGTAACATTTTTTTACACTCACCAAGTCTGTAATGGCAACTGAATATTTTGCTGTTATTACGGGAAATTTTGTTAATTTGAGTCCAGCGGTATTTGTGCTAATCTTAGCAACACATATCTGCGGACATGTAGTACAATAAATTTTAGTAAACCTTTTGTAAAGTGTAATTTAAAATCACCACAAAATTTGCTAAATATTATTAATATTAGTAGAATTAAATTAGCATAAAAAATTAGTAAGCGCTACTAAATTTTGGTGAATTGCTGTAAAATGCAATTTAAAATATATCTGCTAAAATCAGCAACAAATTTTACTAAATATTAGTGAAATAGCAGGACAGTTATTAACCGCTACTTAAGATTAGTAAAAGTATGTGCTACAAAGTATATTAAAATAAATAATCTCGAATTAGCAAATTAAATATTAGTGTACTAAACTCAATGAATTGTAAAAATGTACAAATTAACTCAATACACTTGCTACACTTTAAAGCTCCCAGCAAAACCACACACTACCGAATAATGAGTAAAGTAATGTATAGCCATAGGGGCCGATGGATTACTTTACACCTTACGTTATTGATGCATTTTATAGGCAATTAGCCTCAAAGTTATGTATATACCCATTACTTTAGAGGTGATAATGTAAGGGGTTACTTATATGGTTACGAGAATGGAAAAAGTAATGTGTCTAAAAATAGATTTTTAAAAAGGAGGAATTTTTATTAAAAAAAAGTATTACAAATATTTTATTTAAAATTTTTGTAATTAAAAATAATGTGGTCAAGATGGGAATCGAACCAGAGAAATCCGGTTGCCAGCCAAGAACTCTACCCACTGAGCTATCGACGCATATAGTATTTGATTGCTTTAAATTTAAATGAATTGTTGCGCTTCGTTTTTTGCTAGTGTTATCAAAACAAACATACATTACCCTTGTGCTTACAAAAAAACACAAAGTAATGTAACTAAAAATAGATTTTCAAAAATTTTGAAATTATTACTTAACATTTCAAATCATATATTACGTAATCAATAATGAGTAACTTATCATTTCAAGGTAACGCATGAGAATATTGCACCCATTATCAAAGTTTTCCTGAGAAATAAAGTTTATTAAATTTGGAGTTTCTGGTTATGTATTCTTCTTCAGAACTTTGGCTTTATCCAATTATTTCGTTTTGGAAGCTGATTCTAAAAGATAAATTTAATAAAAGTGGAAGATTTACCGAGCAAGGAGGAAACTTTTTAATTCCGAATTTTACCACAAACAAATGGAAGGATAACGGTCTAGATTTTGGCATCTCCATCAGTAAAAAGCCAAACAGCGGACATTTTTTTAATACCATAAACCACGTTTTACCCTAAAAAGTACAGCGTCTTAAAACAGGATTTGATAAGTACCTAAATTGTAAAAGACATTTATAAATTTATTGCAAAATCTTAACGGCAAACTAACCGAATCTCATCAAATTCTAACATATCATCCTTGAGCCCCATGTATCACATTAATTTAAGATTTTCGGCAAAAAATAAAATAAATCATACAAAAAATTATACTTTAATTATAAACATATAAATTTTTGACACAACCAATTATCATAAAAATATTATAATATTCAAAATAAATAAATATAAAAATTTTGATATTGTAATTTTGAAGTTTAAATCAAACAAATAAATTAAAATAACAAAAAAAAAATGAGGTAACATATGATCATTTATGGAAAAGTATGGCATACAAGTACATGTATGATTTACTAATTTTTTTTACTAATTTTATTGTATAAATACTTAATATTTAGAACATTTGTATGCTGATTTGAGCAAATCGGTTTTAATTTCCACTTTACGAAAGTATTATGAAATTTAGTAACGGCTACTAATTTTTTCTATTAATTTCATTGTACTACACGTTAGCAGACATGTGTTTCGAAGATTAAAAAAAATTGCCGCTGGGCTTAAATTAGCAAAATTTCCCTTACTAACAGCAACATTTTCAGTTGTCAATACAGACTTTATTTAATGAGTGTGCAATACGATTTGTAAAGCTACTCATAACATTTGAATTATTGCCAACTACATATTTATTTTTATTTTTAGGCACAAATATGTAACACATTTGGCTGGTATAACAGTTTTATTTTTAGCAATATTTAATAATGTTAAGATAGCGGGTTTTTACCAATAGAATAACCACAATACTACTCCATCTTTTGTACAATAGCTGTATAAATGGTTAATGTAAATTTTAGACGTATAAGTTGATACAACAGTATTTCTGTAAACCATGTGATAACGAACAGCTACAAAATTGTTAACATAAGAACAGTTAACAACATAACTGTTATAAAAACATAAGTGTTATAACACTATAACTGTTATAACACTATAACTGTTATAACACTATAACTGTTATAATACTATAACTGTTATAGCAACATAACTGTAATGTTAAATTTTCAATAGCAATATTCGTCTATTAAGTAACACGAATTCAAATATAATTTTCTTTAACAAAAAAAGAATTTTTTGGGAATCACCAGTATTTACGACCTCAAATATATTCTTATATGATTCTTTAATATCCTTAATGTTATTTATTTAACAAAAAATACTATACAAAAATAAAGTAATTTTAATATCAGCAATATTTTAGGCAAACAATTTCTCTTTAAGATCTTACTCAGTCTTTAAAAACATTATTTAATGTGTTTTATAATAGGAAAATCGATACACACACACACGACACATCTCTTGAAAGCTATTACGTGAGATTTTTCAATTTCGGTACACCCTGTTATAAAACGCATTAATTGCTAATATTTTTTTAGACTGAAATATTGGTGATGTAATATTTCGGTACCTGCGTTTGAAGTTTATTTTTTATTTTAAATTTGTTGAACTATTTTTTTTTTTTTACAACACAGGGTGGTTTATCAAAGTTACTCTATGAAAACTCTATAAATATTTATCTCATATTTTTTTTACCTTTATCAAAGTTTTTAGACTACTTTTGACCAAAAATTCTACAACAAAAAATTAAAAAATATACATAATAATAAAATACTCATCGTTTGGGTGTTGTTACAAGAACTGTGGACAATAGTTTGTGCAGAGTTAATATCATGGAGCCATATATTGTATAATTAAAGACCTTGGCAAAGGACCTTGATTAATGATTGGTACGATGCTTTTAACTCTGTACATCCTGAAAGTTTCACAATCCTAGCTAAAAACAACGTCTTGGAAGTATCGCAACTCGTGCACTTGCAACTTGGGCCAGTGGGATTGTGGCTCAATGATCGGTTCAATGATTTTAACTCTGCATGACCTCAGTCAGAAACTTAGGGGTAATTTCCAAGGAATAAACCAATTTGGAAAGTTTTAACTATATTGCAGGATCTACAGTGTAGACCCTACAAGATATTGATGACTGCATATATGCAAGAGTGAAAACACCAAATTTATGTTGTATTTTTGTTGATAACAAAAAAGTTCCGGTCAAGTTTTTCATATTGCCTTTAAGAACTTGATAGAAACTTTGTTCTACGCATTGACGGGTATTTCTGACAACACTATCAGTCAAATGACCGGCCATATTACCGTCACTATTCTTGTAGTGGAGCCTAAATAACCCAGTACCAGCGATTAAATGTAATAATCAAGTGAGTCCACAATTGTCGTTATCAATTGACTGCAAGACCTCTAGGGAGGTGAATAACTTGTTCAGTATGGACGGTGAAGTTTCTACTTGCGACAAAAAACAATGAATATAACAATGGCAGAAAAACACAGGACATCGGAGATTCACATCCAAGTAAACACTGCCATACCTCGATATCTTAAGGTTTGAGAATTTGCATTATGGAAGATACTACTGTACTAAAAATATTTTTACAGTAACTGATTGTAGTTTATTTAAAAATTTATTCGTACGTTTTTCAAATTTTTTAGACATTGGTAATAAGATATAATTACGGATTTTCTGTTACAGTATGCTTTCATTTAAAATGTTTTGTTAAAAAAAAGTTTTTATGCTTTATAGTTAACTATCAGGCTTGCATTGCTAGTGGAGTCCCCAAATGAAAATTGTTCCCAAAGTAACTTATTAGAGCATTTCAGAGTTCACATATTTTAAATTTCATGTTTCTAGCCAAAAATAGGGCAGATCGCCAAAGAAGAGACATACTCAATCCTTGCATAAATTTGAAAAAAAAAATCTAATGTTGTCAATAGTAAGCCCATACTCAAGTTTTAGGTTTCTAGCCAAGGGGGTTTGCTCAGTCCGCCAAGGCCCTTTTTGATGCATAAAAATATTGTTTTACAAATACATTTTTTTCAAGTTTTCTATCGAAAGGAGTTTTTGCAGGCCGTCATTGGGGTGACTTTTCTCTATTTGGCTCCTCCCCGCAGGATTTTCAAAATATCCCATCTTAGCTGATGTCTACAACTTTATACCAAAAGTCCTAGCTCCAGCGGTTTGGGCAGGCCGTGAAGTGGGAGACTTTTTGCCCTCTGAGCTCCCATATTTGACCTATTCCATATTTCACGGTACACATATTTCAAATTTCAGGCCGTTTGGTGGAAGACTTTCCATCTTTAAGCCCCCCTCCGTAGGATTTTCAAAAAATTCCATCTAAGCTGATGCCCACTCCTGAGGAGGAACCGACAAATCAAATGTGAGAGGGAGGCTTATTGTTCTTTAAACTCCATATGTTACCACGTCCCTGACTCAAAAAAATATACACTCACCTAAAAAAGTCTGTAATGGCAACTGAAAATTTTGCTGTTACTACGGGAAATTCCGCTAATTTGAGCCCAGCGGTATTTTTTGCTAATCTTGGCAACACATGTCTGCTGACGTGTAGTACAATGAAATTAGTAGAAAAATTAGTAGCCGCTACTAAATTTTAGTAGACTTTTCGTAAAGTGGAATTTAAAACCTGTTTGCTAAAATCAGCAAACAAAATTACTAAATATTATTAATATTAGTAAAAAGCTTTGTAAAATAAATTTCTTATCGAACATCAAAATTTTGATTTTATTTTTTAAAAAACGAATTAATCATTTTGTTTTAATTTGGTAATTTCTGTTTTGAAAAATATTTTGGTCAATTTTTTTTTTTACTTTTAAGGTTAAATTTTAATTGTTTTTAGGGCGGATTTTTAGAACTACACTCAGAAAAAAAAGTTAGTAGAAAAATTTGTAAACGGTTTTCAATCCCACTTTACTATTTTTGTACTGATTTTTAGTAAAAAAATTATTATTTAGCAAATCTTTTTGCTGTTTATATTTTACAAATTACAGAATTTTTACAAAATATTTACAAATTTTTGTTGCTAATTTCAGAAATCATTTTACAAATTTTTGAAAACCGATTTGCTAAAATTAGCAAAAAAAATTACTAATTTTAAAAAAGGAAGGAAATGTTATTTCTAATAATCTAAACTATACATACAAACTTAAATTGCCCTAAAATGTTACATAGGTTTAAAAAAGGGATCGGAAGTGAAGATACCGACTCATGTCTAAAAAGAGGACACCCACTTAAAATAGCACTAAAAAGGTTTTTTAGTTCTAAAAATCAGCCCTAAAAAAATTAAAATTTAACCTTAAAAGTAAAAAAAAATTACTAAAATATTTTTAAAGCAGAAATTACCAAATTAAAACAAAATGATTAATTCGTTTATGTTTTAACAATTTTTAACATTTTTAAGCCTTTGATTTTTTTTTTCATTTTGTAAAAAAAAAAAATAAATTTGAAATTTTGTACTAATATTAATAATATTTAGTCATTTTTTTTTGCTGATTTTAGCAAACAGATTTTAAATTCCACTTTACAAAAAGTCTACTAAAATTTAGTAGTGGCTACTAATTTTTCTACTAATTTCATTGTACTACACGTCAGCAGACATGTGTTGCTAAGATTAGCAAAAAATACCGCTGGGCTCAAATTAGCAGAATTTGCCGTAATAGCAGCAAAATTTTCAGCTGCCATTACAGACTTTTTTTGGTGAGTGTAAAAAACCTTTTTAGTGCTTTTTTTAAGTGGATGTCCTCCTTTTTGACATAAGTCGGTATCTTCACTTCCGATCCCTTTTTTAATACATGTAACATTTTAAAGAAATTTAAGTTTGTAGGAGTAATTTTTAATTAGAAATAGTATTTCCTTCAATATCCACTTTTTTTAAAATTAGTAATATTTTTGCTAAGTTTAGCAAATCGGTTTTCAAAAATTTGTAAAATGATTTCTGAAATTAGCAACAAAAATTTGTAAATATTCTGTAAAAATTCTGTAATTTGTAAAATGTAAATAGCAAAAAGATTTGCTAAATAATAATTCTTTACTAAAAATCAGTACAAAAATAGTACAGTGCGATTGAAAACCATTTACAAATTTTTCTACTAACTTTTTTTTCTGAGTGTATAAACCTCAGCCCATGCTCCAAAGAAAATATATATTTTATATATGAAGTTCCTAATCAAAAGGGTTTGGGCGGGCTATAAAGCGGAAGTCTTTCTTCTCTTTTCCCCTACTCGTACGAGAAACCTATTCACCAAATTTCAATTTCTAGCTCCAGCTATTTGGGCTGAACTACGTTGAGTGAGTCAGTCAATCAATAACGTTATTTCATCACTTTAATGTGCTTAACAAAAGCTTAGGTAAAATCATTCTCAAATTTCGAAGGTGTCATACCGCCTGTTATATTTCCCTTACTTTTCGCACAATGCCTTAGGAAGTTGTTATAAGATGCCGTGCTCAATTTTATATAATCTTTCAACAGGATCCAAAACAAAACCTTTAAAAGTTGTAGGTTGTATAATAAGTGTCACGACCTAATATTCCCACTTAGCTTAAAATTTTGTTAACAACAGTAGCAATTTTCCACAAAAGTGTTTGTTAGTAGCGGCATTAGCAATTTAAAAACATAAGTTTACACGCCCACATCTTTTATGAAGCCTACATAAAAGGCAGAGTTTTAAAACGTTTATAGAAAACACTGTGAAAAATTTTGTTCAAATAAATGTTACAGGATCCAAGATAACGCAGTTAAATATTTTGAGTTGCATGTGAGGTACCATACCCTTTATTTCATTCCGTCCCGTATTTGACCCTTATTATCAGATGCTGTCAAAAATTTTATTCGTACAAAATTTTTTCAACAGGTAAGGAGAAATATAACTATTAATACTTGGATTAAATTGAATGCGTGCCTCCCACCCAATTTCCTGGCAGTGCTTAGGATTGGTCTTAAAAACGACGTGCTTACCTCTACTCAAATACGATCAGGAGCAGAGATAAAAAAATTGCAAATATTGGGTTGTTTGGAAGGTGTCACGCCCCCTTGTCCCAATTCACCCACTTTTCACTCAATGCCTTAAAGTGTTGCTGATATTCTCAGTACCAAATTGTATTCATAAAGATTTAACACGAGGTGAGAAAATCATTTATAAACCATTAATGGGGTTATTCTGTAACTACATGAAACTTTGTCACGTTCAAATATATAACTGTGATATATTTAACACAGGTTGTTTCACTAATATCAAAATTATATTTAGCTAAGTTTTTGTATAAACCATTAGGAAATTTTAACATTATTTGACTCTCCTTATCCTAAATATGATAGAGTTGCACATTTCGATGTGATGTTTAACCCTTATGTTTACACCACGTTAATTTGTCACATTAATAACACCAGGGTCTTGCCGGAACCGGCACATAAATGGACGATTTTGCATAAAAACATATAAGTAAATATAAAAATTTTGTGTTTACACAGTTATTTATTATTCTCAATTTAATAAATAAATACATAAATTAACAAAAAATTTAAATTATAATAGTTCAGGATTAAAATAATTTAAAAGCAAAAGAGAAAATATTTAATTTAGTCTTGTAGCTCCTTATTCGTATATGAGAAATATGTACAGATGCATCTTGAAAGTTGCTGACATACGGGCTGTATTTTATCACGGGTATTTCATAACTGACATTCTGGTCGCTTCTCCATAGCGTTGGCTCCGCTTGAGGCATTACAATTGTTGTGGTTGCCCGAAAAAAAGAAAAAAAAACAAATTTATAATACATACATACATATGTACTACAAACATTAATATGGAAAATTACCGAGGAAGGATTCCAGATTCTCATTGAGGATTTCCCAAATGTCACTAATTGGTGCAGCTTTATCAGTTCGTGCACGAAATGGACGCGTACGGCTATCATCAAATCACATATAACGCAATAAACAGATAAAGCGGTGGCACGACATTGTTGGTCTTAAAATTGGGAGACTTGTAGTTTTCCAGAGGACAGATGAATGCATATTGTTATGGCTTACGCCAGAAGCAAAAAGTAGGCCAATGAAAGCATCTTACTTAACCTTTGTGAACGTCTTCCACACTGGTATACAATTTCTTTGAACAGCACGGGTGGCACTTTCCTCCATTTTGAACCATCACTTCTGTAAAAATTCGAAGTTTAAAATACATATTTCCCTCTGACTGCACTTAATTACTGTCTGAATAATCATCTTCAACTTCATCACTGTCATTATTTACCTCTATCTCCAATTCTTGTTCTTTCTTATCCGGCACATATTCTGAGTCGTCATTGTCTTCGGCAACAGTAGGTTCGTATCCATCTTTCCTGTTCAAGAGAATTGCTAAGCAGCAACATGTTAATTAAATGTTTGGTCAAAAACCTGAATACGACTGATAGACTAAGTCAACTTCGGCTAAAAAAAGCAACAAAACACAAAGTATGTACAAACACTATTTTGAATAGCAATTTCGAATGAACTGATAATTTTCTTTGCAGCTCATGCACATTTTTAGTTAAAAAATTTTTAATAAAGTGGCAAAACCTATTAAAATATTAAGAAAATTTTGCGGGTCTGGCCAGACCCAGGTGTTACGAATATCGCGAGAATTTTCAAAACTCCAAAATTTACACCGCCTCGCAAAAGAAAATCTTGAAATGTGCACTAATCTATTCTAAAATGTGCCCAGCAAAAAAAAAAAAAGTAGCAAAAGAACAGAAAAAGAAGCATCGATTTTGATTCCAGTGTTGTGAAAATTTGGATCGGAATCAATCATTTTTACATAGGGGTGTCATAGGGTGGAAGTTTTCTTTTATGAACCCTTTTTATTGCATCTAAAGCCCTTCTTATGGTTTAGTGAAAAATGAGATTTTTTGAGGTTCCCAAATAAATTATGAATTTGTAATTTATATTTCAACAGGACATCAGTTATCGTGCGTAAACCTCATTTTCACAATCTCCTGTTAGCTTCTACCTGGGAATTTGAATGGTACATTTGCTGTTGTTTCTAATATAAAGTTTGAGTTAGACTGTTGGTTAAATTATAACGGGACATTCAGTAATCGGACCTTATTTATTAAATTACTTTATTCAAAGTTCTTTAAATGTTTACTACAATATTTTTTTACTTTTTATAGTAATATTAACTACGATTTTATGAATTTAAAAGCAGGTAAATTGTAAGTTAAAGATTGATATAAAGTTAAACTTATACATACCCAGTAAAATAAAATGGATGTTGGTCTTTACAAATCTCTTTTTCAGAACATCCAAAGAAGTTAATAGTGCAAATTTTTTGATTTGTAAGAAGTCATTTTTAACAACTTCCAAAATGTTTATATTAACCCTCTACTGCATGAGCATCGATTTTTTAATGAAAAAAATTTTTAGACCACAAATAAGTGTTTATTTAGGATGTATATATATATTTTAGATAGAAAAAATGTTTATAATTGGATATTTTACGAGAAAAAAAAAAATAAGCCATATATGGCTTTGTATGCATTCAATGGTATTTTCTAATTGCCATATATGGCTTTCTATGCATCAGTGTGAAAACTTGTAAAAAAAAAATACTTCTCACAATAAGTATAGGAACGGAAGGAGCAATTATTTTGACAAAGTTGTCTCGTTTTCATCCATTTGGGAAAATGACCAATACCGTCAGCTCTAATGGAATTCAATGGAAAGTCTTGCATCTTCCTTTTTTTGCTGCTGCTGGGAGTACAGTCTTTGCTTGTCGTTGGTGTTGAAGGGTTAGATGGTGTGGTCGTTGGCCGTCCAAGTTTTTTGGCCTTCCCAGCCTTGCAAAAATGCTCAGCAATGGCAAGCTTGAAATCAAATAGCGGCATGTATTCTCCTGACTTTTTACGCCATAAAATCCAGGAATTTACAACGCACATATCAACCATATGGAAAAAAATTTTATACCATTTCTTCGTACGTAGTTGAATCCTATAAAGACCAAGTAACGAATCGAGTAAATCGACTCAACCCATGTAGTTATTATAGACGCCAACGGCCTTTGGCGATTTAATTTGAATATACTTTTTCTTTGGGTATAAGCAGTAATTGTTTACGGATTTTGCTTAGAAGTGGTCGTATTTTAAACAGCTTGTCAAATCCTGTTTCACCTGGTGATCTTATAGTTGCATTATTGTTAAAATGTAAAAAACGCTTGATGGCTTCCCATCTGTTGCACGTCATAGTGCTACAAATTCTTGGTCAATCGACGTATTCCAATAATGTCTTAACGATTCCTGAAAAATATTTTATAGCATCTTTTGATAGTATATATAAGTCTCACTTACCAAAAAATTGCTCTATTTCGTTTTTAGTAATATTAGCAGGTTTATTTATATCAATATGCAGTGCAAATAAGTTCGACTGTTCAACTATGAATTCGATCAAATCGTCATTGAAAAAAAAAAAAATAAAGAACACTGCTGGTGTGTCCAGTTCCTCGATAATATCTGGGAGATTCGTATTTCCCTGAAATGGAAAGTTTTCATTCGAATACGGAGGCAAATGACTTTCTTTCCAAATTGGGGCTCTTGGTTTTTCAGGTTGTTTTTTCTTTGAAGTAGTAGGTTTCTCACAATGGTCGTCCAAATCGCTCTCATCAGTTTCCGGTACAAAAATGTTGTCCTGATCAGAAAGTGGGACTCTTACTTCTTCTTCATCGGTATCGGATATATTTTCATCATCATTTGAAGTCCATCAGCGATTTCATCTGTATATTTCAAATTACCATAAAATGATTGCACATTCATTTTTGGAAAATTTTTGGGATAACTGCATGGAAGGCCATATATGGCTTCGTCAATTTTAGCAAAAAAAGTATTTATAATGCTTACCTTTTATCAATATTATTGTTTTATTTATAAATGTAATGAACTTTTTACATAAAAAAAAAAATTTCTTCGAAAGAAATACCTTTCTTTTATATTTAAAATTGATTGCAAACTTCTGTAAAACTCACTTTTATTAGGACAACTGAAACGCTCGCACAAAAATTGCAAAAACAAGAAGCAAATATTGTTTTTAAATAACTACACTTTGAATTTCAGAAGAAAACAACATAGAAAGAATGATAGATAAGACAAACATTTGCAAAAGTACCGTTACCGTAAAGAGAAATCTCAATAAAAGTAAAAAGCCATATTTGGCGTTGTATGCGGTATAGGGTTAACACCTACTAGTAAAAAAAAACAATTATTTGATTAGTCCATAAAAGGTTAATTCCTGCAGTCATGCCAGTGACATTCCCTTTGTCCTGGTCGGAATGATAATTCTTGGAGTATTCAAAATCACATTTTTAACTTAGAAAAAGTCCATCTGCTCATCGATTTTTCATAGCACCGAAACAAAAAATCATTAATGATTCACCGAAATTTTTACAACTTCGTGTTCAGTAGATGTAGTGTTAAACTACTTCTTCCTCAGCTCTTATTTTGCTGGGCATAGTTATAAATGTCAAATTTATATAGAAATATCTATGATTAATGTTTAACTTTGGATGTTCTTAAAATAAGTTACCCGTCATAAATTTGAAAATTGTTAAATTTCATAAAAAATCACATTTTTGTAAGTTATTAAAAAGAACTGTTTTAGAAGAGCGAAATCAAAACGAAACGATACTTTGGAATCATGGAAAAAATTAATTTCTTAAGAATCACTTCCATTTATTTTTGCTGGATATGCTTGAAGATATCATGGAATATCTCCTTGGGAAATATAAAAAATACATGAAGAAAAACAAAAAGGGCCTGGCCAGGCCCTGGTGTAAGTAAGAAAGTTAAATATACAAATCTGGGGATGTGCATGTTTGACACAATGCTTAAGGAATTGCTAAAATATGTTGTATACAATTTTGTTCGAAAACGTTCAACATGAGCAGAGGAATATCTCATTTAAAATTGAAGATTTTCTTTGGAATCTGTTATATTTTGTGGAATATGTCATATTTTGTACAGTGCTTAAAAATTTTGTTTAAAAAGTTCTAGTGTATGTGCCACTCCCCTTCGTCCCATTGTGCCCACTTTTGTGTGTATGCTTAAAAATATTTTTGCAAATGTTTTGCACAAACCGTTGGACCTTGAAAGTTGAAATTTAGTATGCAGGCTCGATCTCCAGTGTAGACAACAATAGATATGTAATTTTTGGAAAATTTAACGGGGAGAGGCAAAAAAGGGAAAAATTGTTTACCCTTGCCAAAACCGCTGAAGCTGGTAAGTTGAAATTCGGTGCAAGGGTTCCTCCTCCGGTGTAGAAATTCACCTGGGATGGATTTTTGGAGAGGGGCAAAAAGGTGAACAGTCCCCTCCTTAACGCGTTGCCCACACCGATATGTGGAGTATGTGCTAACTTATTGATCAGCTACATTTTAAAATTTTAGCCAGGTACATGGTAAAAATAGGAGTTCAAAGGGAAAAACCTGAAATTTGATATGTGTTATCTGCAGTATGGGCTAGCTCATTATTGAGGTACATCTTAGAATTTTAGTGTGGGACATGGTAAAAATTGAGGGCTACAGGTAATTATCTGGGAATTCCGTATACTCCCGGGCGTTAGCCGGCGCACATAAACAATTCGGTTAACAAACTGGAAATGGGAAATACAATGAACACTTTTTTGTACAATACTTTAAGTTTCCTCTACGCTATTTATGGCTAAACCAATTCCATAATATTTTGTGTATCGTCCCGTAGATAAGTCTCAAACAAACATTTGTTTCTACTAAAGTGGAATAAAATAAAAAAAGTCTTTTAATGTTTTCAATACTTTTTATTTTATTTTTTTATGAATTTTGTTGTTTGTTTTTTTTACACATATATTTTTATTTATATTTTGTGCTACATAAATTATTTTTTTTTTTGTAAATGACGATCAATAATAATAATTTTGTTTATTATAATAAGTATATTGTATTTTTGGCTGTTGATTGTTTGTTCTATTTTTCATTTCATTTTATTATTTTTTTTTTTTTGATATAATTTTGTTTTCATGTGTTTACATTTATTTGAATTTTTTAAGCTATAATTATTTTAAAATAAAAAAAAATTTAACAGTTTTGAAACCATATAATAAAATTTTAATAAAAAATTAATTTTATATTTTGATTTTTCTTTTGTAATAAATTCGTTAACTTCGATGTACAATGAAATAAAGTTTGTCTTTTAAGCTTTAAAATTATATTTAAAGTAATAGAATTAAAAAAATTACAAAAGTATGGTAGTAATTAAAAATATTTAAATATTTAATATAATTTTATAATACTATAGGTTTTAGTTTGATTTAAGTACTATTTACTTTTGTTTTTGGTTTTATAAATTTTTGGTTTCTCAGTAGTTTGATATAAGAATTTTGATGTTTTGTTTTAATTTAAATAATTTGTTGTTATAGAATTCTAACATGTCTATTTTTTTATTATTATTATAAAACAGTTTATTTGTATTTGTATAGTTAATTATTTTATAAAAATAAAAATATAAATAAAATAATAGTTTTATCAAAAAAATTTTTGTTTTTTTTTTTTTTGCAAATTTTATTTTGGTTTTCTTACGTTTTTTTTTTATAAATTTTGGCACATTGTTTCCGAAATATTTAATAAAAACTATAAAATTTACAATTTTTATTTCTATCTTATTTTAATATATTATTCTTTTGCATTTTTAAAGAATTAAATTTTTCAAATCTATAAAAAAAAAAATTGTTTTCAGAATATAATTTAGTTTTGATTTTCTTAATATTTTGTTACTCAATAAGTTTTAATTGCAGTTCATTGTACATACTTTTACATTTATATTTTAATTATTCTAAAGAAGAAAAATATAAAATTTTTGTTTTTTTTTTTATTTTGAATATACACTAAATAGTTTATTAAAATTTTAATTCCTGATATATATTTACATTTATAATTTTATTAACAATTTAATACTTAAAACGTAAAAATTTAAAAAAATTAAAAAGTAAAAATTGTGTTACAAAAATTTGATATTTATTATATCAGTCCGTTATTTAACAGTACAAAAAAAAAAAACAATTATAAATAAATGCCGATGTCTGCTCATATGAGACTATGGTAAAAACAAGTACGTAAGTACTTCAGGGCGATAAAATTTAAATTATGTCTTTTGAATACAAAATATTTCACAATAAATCATTTAAAGTTAATCTTTCTTAAATTATGGGACAGTTGACACGATTTATCCGAATTTCAAAGTAGAACGTAAGAAAGCGAAAATTTTTACACCAGTTGCTTTCATTTATCTTCCTGCTTTATAACAAATTTTAAAAATAGCGCTATATTTACCGCACTCAAAAAAGTTATTCGATAAAATCGACTAAAAATGACAGTTAAATCGAAGGTATATGTTAAGAAGACGACAAATAAAGTCACCTTTAAATTATATATGTAACAAATGACTAACATTATCTGAAAAATAACTACAAGAATTTTAATACAACTGACTTTTGGTAAAAATTAATTTTTTTGAGGTGAATTGTTTCGACATTTTGATTATAAAAAAAAAAATATTTTTTCATCATACTTAAAATTAAAAGTAAAAATTCCAAATATTTTTAAGGACAGAGGATACAATTTTTTTTTTTCACACTAAGAATATATCAGTAATAACTATAGAAAAAAAAATATTAACATTAAATGTGTTTTAATTAAATTATATTAAAAAGCGAAAAAAAGGCAAAAAATTTAAAAAAATTTATTTATAGCTTAAAATCTTAAAAAATGTACACTCAAAAAAAAGACATGAACCAAAATGTAATCAAAAATTTCCTTCATGATAGTTTATAAATTGTCCTCAATTTAAGTAAAATTTTATTAAAACTTAGAAAAATTTTCTTAAAAAGAATAAAAATTCCTAAGTTTGATGAAAAACGATATAGTTAATACAGGGTGGCGCAAAAATAACCTTCCGATGTTTTTTGGCTGTAATTTAAAAAAAAATGAAAAACTTTGATTCTTCTTGTGGATTATTTTTATTTGGTCTTTTAATTTTTTTTACATCAAGTCGAGAATATGATGTCATGTAAATGGCCGCCGACACAGTTGATTGTCATTTGAGCCCTTTTTATGGCATTTTCCATCACTTTGGCCAAAACTTCCGGCGATAGGTCCTCACATTCTTGACGGATATTGTCTTTAAGAGCTGCAAGAGTCTGAGGCCTGTTGACATAAACCCGCGAATTCAAAAAACCCCACAAAAAGAAGTCTTGAGCGGTCAAATCAGGCGATCTTGCTGGCCAGTGCAAATCGCCAAAACGGGAGATTAGGCGCCCGGGAATGCACCTTTCAGCATATCGGTTGTGGCACGTGCAGTGTGTGGCGTTGCACCGTCCTGTTGGAACCACATGTTTTCCAATCCCAATTCATCAAGTTGCGGGAAAAAGAACTCGTTGATCATTGCTCTGTAGCGCTCATCATTCACAGTAACCGTTTGGCCCGCGACGTCTTCGAAGAAAAAAGGTCCGATGACTGCTCCAGCGAAAACAGCACACCATACAGTGACTTTGAGCGGGTCTAAGGGCTCTTCGTGGGTTACACGCGGATTTTCAGTGCCCCAGAAGCGTAAATTTTTCTTATCACTCATGATTATTTTTGATGAAAAATCATCTTCATTATTGCTCAAATAAATAGTCACCAATATTCCGCGTTCTGGAGCAGTGTAGCGTAACATTGTTTATTAACGTGTACTTCGCATGTGTTTACTACAGAAATGTCAAAGCAGAACTGACATTAGGGGCCAATCGCAAAATTTATAGCATTTTCTGATAGGAGAATTACTTTTGCGCCACCTGTATACTCAGAAATAGTTCATATTTTTCCTAAGTAATATTTCTTGATTTTAGGAAAAAAAAAACAAGTCAATTAAATAAAAATTTATTAATTTTAAGAAGAAACATCTTAGTTTTAAGAAAATTGCATTATCAAATGTAATAAAATTAATTTTAGTTCAAAAAAATAATTAAGGACATAATTCACTCCCATTTAGTTCAAAAAATTTGTCTAACTTAAATCGAGAAAGTACTTGAACTTAATGTGTGTTCATATTTTGTTCGCGAGTAGTAAAATTAACTAAATTTTAGAAAGCCATTTCCAAATTCAGTTTTTAAGTATACCACTTTCTAATTTTGAAGAATTGTTTTCTAAAAATTAGTTCAGACAATTAAAAACAAAAAGTAATAAATTTTTTCCTATGTAATAATAAAAATTTACTTGATTTTAGAAATTGATGAATTCTCTCTAAGAAAAATGTTCATGCAACTTAGTTTAGATAAATTTTAAAAATTTTAATAAAATATTCTTTTTTTCAAGTAAAAGTTTTCCAATTTTTAAAAAATAATAAAATTTGGTATAGGATTTTTTTTTTGTTGGAAAACGTTTTAATTATTTTTAATATTCTATTCCAAAAAAACAATCAATTAAAACCAAACCAATGAATTTTCCTAGTTATCAAGAAAAAATATTATTAAATAAAATAAATTAAAGTAACCATTTAAAAAAACTATCGTGCATGATTGTAATTTTTGGTTCGTAATCGTGCGTGAGTCAAAAATCTCTCAAGTGCCCATCTCTAATGTTAACAGTCTTTAATATTGAACTTAATGCAGCTTAAAATATATTTTAAAATTTTGCTAGCAAAGGGTAAAAAATTTCGAATTTGCGCTTTTATGTAATAAATTTGTTTGTTGACTACAATACAAAATATCGCAGGCACATTTTATACATTACGGCATAATGGATTTCCTATAATTGATGTAGCGCTTATTAAACGTTATATTTATCGAACTATTTTTTTCACTTAATTATAAAAAAAGTTTAAATTTGTATATGCCAAATAAAGTTTAAGCTAAAAATCCCATAAAATAAATTTATTTTCCAATAATAACAAGAAATGTAACTGTGATATTTTGTATTTTTGCAATAACTTCCTTAAATTAGTTAATTTAAGAAGGCAAAGGACCCCCAGTGTTCTTTAGCCATAGATGCTGTGTGTCACGTAGGGCATCCCTTTTTGTAGTTCTCTCAAGCAGAACCGTTAATTAACTACGAAAAGGATCTGACTTTGTCACAATTTATTACGTTTCAGGATATCCTGCAGTACATTTTTTTAATTTGTTTACCTTTTTGCTAATGAAATTTATTTTATATTTAAAATACATGAAATTAGTATAATTCAATTTAGTTTTAAGATAAAATTGTATAGCAAAAAGCTTGTTAAGAGCAGTGTCCTCACAAAGCGGAAGTCCTCCGAAAGTGGGAAAATGCCTACTCAATGAGCGACAAGTACTTTAAAATATATGGTAAAATATATTACCTTTACAATAAAAGCAGGATAAGGATGATTTTCACTTAAAAGAAGTGCTATTTAACTTCTTGTTAGAAAATATTTTCTTATTTTTAGGGAGTTAAGTCTTAGTTTTAAGTAAAAAAAATTATCTAATAAACTTAAATAAAATAAAATTTTTCATAAAACCATGGAAACATTTCCTTACTAACAATAGAATTTTCGATGATGTATGAACTAATTAGGAGGAAATTTCACTGTTTTCTAATAAAAATTTACTTCTCAGTAGTTAAGTTTTTCTATAATTTAGAAATTTTGACCAAATTTTAAGTAAAATTTGTTTCTTAATTTCAAGGAAAATTTTATTAAATATTGGTAAAAAGTGTCTTTGGCGCCGTTTTCATTTCAATTTTTCCTCAAAATAAGTTAATTTTTCTAAATTCTAGTTCATTTTTTTTTTTAGTGTACTTTAAAACTCAAAACTGAAAAATCCAAAAAGCGATGAAAACAACATCTATTGATTACAACACAAATAAATATCATGCCGTAATTGTCAAACTTTTGTGAGTGCAGATCCAATAATTATACAGATTAAACAAATTAAAGTATATTTATGAAAACATTGATTCAAAGTTTTGTTTTAAGTGTATTGATTTATTAATACAAATGCATCAACCATTAAGATCTTCATCAACTGTTTATATCTTTTCCATATGGCGGCAATTGGTGTAAATTAGTACAATTTTAAAATTACGGCTTATTCTACCTACATGTTTTGGACCCATTGTATAGTATAGTTTGGGGATTCTAAAGTGACAGTGAAAAATAAAATTTGTCTACTCACCATTTTGCCACAATCTTACGGCTAACTTTTGAATCGTATCAAAAATGTTTCGAGTACAAAAACTAGTATTAATGTAAAAAATTTATCAGCACAACGACAATCAAATTATTCAGAAATATAATAAAATTAAACCTTTATTTTGAAACGAAAATTTCTATTAACCCTCTAATGCACTTAATTTGGTTTGGCATAATAAATAAATAAATAACGATGCCATATTTTTGTTTACCGCCAAGGGAAAGTCTTTACTCAAACATAAAAATTTTAATAGTTAATTTCGATTGAATTTTCTTCTCTCTATAAACTGCAAAAATTGAACTAAAAAATTTGTAAAAAATAAATATCTTCTTTTAATTTTTGAGCTTAAGGTTGGTGTTTTTTATACATAAAAATAGTATTTAATTTTCAATATTTCGCTACTCCATTGTGTAACATCTTCAGGAAATAATAATAATTATTAATAATTATAACTGATTATAATTATTCTTTCCTGAAGATGCTATACAATGAAGTAGCGAAATATTGAAAAATAAATAATATTTTATATATATAACCTTACACGCAAAGAAAAAACATGGTTGGGAGAATCATATTCGAAGAGCATCATATATTTTTGGGTTTATGATTGTGCCAACTATAGTCGTACTATATTATGATTATCATATTATCATAATAAAATAACAATATTTTTACCATAATATGGTCCCTACAGTTATATTATGATTCAATTATTACAATATTATGATTCTGTATAAACATATTATGATGTTGAATTTATCATAATATGATTGCATGTACTCATAGTATGCTTAAAATGTTATTACAGTATGGTCCCCATAACTTTATTATGATTTCTGGATTATCATAATATGATCCATATAAAATCTTTATATTGAATCTTTTTGTCAATGAATTGATTATTGTAAATAATATTACATGTATAAGGAATTTTCGAAAAAAACCCTTAAAAAAAAATCTTCTAAAGTTAAAAAAAATAAACTGGATCTTAATAGGTCAATTGATGAAATGTTTTAATGCCACATGAAAGGTTTTTTTTCTGTCCAGTTTTAGTAAACAATATATGATTGTTTTTTAAGACATTTTGGTTATGAAAACAAGACAATACTCGTATTAGGACTGTAAATGTCAAAGTCATGTTTTATTTGATGTATAATTATTCATTGATTGTTGACAGCATTTTATGGTTACATAATTATCATATTTTATTCATAGTCAGAATTTTTGTTACCACAGTATGGTTACAACCAATCATGTTATAAAATACGAGTTGTCAATCATAAAATAGTGAAATATTTACTATAATAATGATGGTAGCGACCATGTTGATGGTTAGACAACCAATAATATGGTTGTGACAACCATACCCGATTGCAGCAAGCACAATATAGTAGCAGTGATCATGTTGCAACCATGATTTTTCTCTGCGTGTAAGCTCAAAAATTTAAGAAGTTAAAAATAAAAAAAGGTTAAATAAAATTTAAAAATAATTAAAAAATAAATAAGTTATTTTTTGTTAAGTGTGTTCGAAGCTGTGTAAAAAAAAAATAATAAATTTGAACCGCATTTTTTCACAACCATGAGTTTAAAATCGATTGCCTCCTAGCCTGGCATTTTTTTTTATATTAATTTCCGTAAAATAAATTTTTGAATTTGCAAGTGAACAAGAAAACAATAGGCTTTAAAATATGAAGCACTAGCGGGCAAAGCCAGCTGCGTTGTTAGCGTAGAAACAATGTTGTCTCCACGAAAGCCCTTATTAAAGCATTAGCACACATGCAAGGGAACACATACTTTTTTTCTGAGTCTACACATATTTAAAATTTCAGGTTTCTAGCCAAAAAGGTCTGGGCAGGCTGTCAAGGTGTAGACTTTTAAGCCTACCCGCAGGAATTTCCAAAAATCTCGTCTGACTAGATGTCTACGCAGGAAGATGAACCTACTTGTAAAATTTACAGCGGTTCCGCCGCTCGCCGCAGGATTTTTTAAAAATTCCGTCTTATCATATAAAATTTTATCTTCCTAGTTTTTGCAGTTTCGGCTGGCTGTTAAGAGGGAGGCTTTTCGCCCTTTGAACCTAATTTTTTAACAGGTCTCTGAAAAAAGTTATAAAATAAAGCTTATCAATGAGTTCGCCCATACATCAAGGAAGGCATATTTTCACTTTCAGGTTTCTAGTCAAAGGATGCCCTGACTCCTTTTTTCCTTGTTTGTATATGACAAGTAGTGAAGTCAAGAATTTTTTTAAAATATCTAAAAAAGAGCTAGCAATGAAAGAACCAAAAATAAAAATCAATTCCTTACAGACTACATACAAAACATATTAATATGTATATGTGTATTTATAAAAAAAAGGAAAAAATTTACAATTTGAGATAAAGTAATTTTTTCAGACGAAACAAAATTTAACAATTTTGTATCGGACGGACGCGAATTGGTGCAGCACAAAAAGTGCGACAAGCTTAGTCTAAAGATTAATATAAAAACTCTGAAGTATACAGGAAGTGGAGTAATAGTATGCGGTTGCATATCAGCAGCCGGAGTGGTAAATTTAGAGTTCATTGAGGAGACAATGGGTAAACAGTTTACATGAATATTTCGAAAGAAAATCTCAATTAGAGTGCTAAAATACTTAATATTCCAGATAATTATTTGTTTGGATAGGACAATGATCCCAAGCATGACGTTAAGATGTGGATCGCATATAACACAACACATATGCTAAAAACCCCTTCTCAAAGTCCCGATTTGAACCGTATTGATCACTTGTGGGATAATTTTAAAGCTCAGCTACCAAAACTGCACAAAAATGCTTATGCCCTCAATGCCCACATGGTTCATTGAAGTTTTATGACTTAAGCCATATCCTACTAAGTGATAGGTAAAGCAATCCCGTTCAAAAATCACAAAATTTTAATAAATTTTTGTTATTGAATAGTATTGATAGGATTTTGGATCATATAATCATATTCTTTTTTATAAATTGTTTTATTGTTTAAATTTTTGTTATTTTTTTCAGGGGTACCATGACTTTTGCTGTGCACCACAAATATGAAGTTGCCATGATATCCGCTTTTTTTTATTTATTGTTTAGATATATAAGTGAAATATTACTGTGATTTGTTATAGTATATAAGTTAACACATTAACACGATTTGATTTGGTGCTTCGTTTATCTTTTACAGGTAAAAATGTCAACTCCGCCTTAGCCTTTGGTGAGGGTGCAGAAGACGTTGGAGGACAACGTTTGGCAGAGTGCGTCGAGTGAATCGAACAAAGTGTTTCTGCCACTTCTGCTCTGAAGTTAGAAAGTGAACAATTTACGACGCCCTCATTCAGTATATTATAAAGACAATATACGCTTACCATAGCTATGTTCAAAATATAATAAAGTATTCGGTTTGTCCATTTTCTAGTCTTCATTTTTACATGGTCGATAACCAATCATGGTCGATACCACCCATATGCTTGTTGTATTATTTTATAATTGCTAGACAATTTACCTCTATATTTTGTTTTGCTTTACGGTCCCAACTATTTGCTAAGTTCCTTTACGAAATCTTTCGTCACAAAATATTCAAAACAATCAAAACCCAACTCACTTGCAGTGGGTAAGCCACCGGTATCTTCTTGTTATTATAATGTTGGCAGTTTGCAACGCGTGATTGTCGACGGTTCTTAAGGTTCTCAAGGTTCCTCAAGTTATGACATAATTTCCGAAGTGTTAAGCATGCCATCAATGATGGAATCATTGCCAGTATCGAAATCGCAATCATCGCCAGAAGTATCAATATGAGATTGGGCTTGCTCGAAAAATTTTCGAATTTCATCCATCGCCATATGTGTCTTATATTTACGGAATATGTTGATACTCGTACAATAAAAATAGGACATACACCTAACTCCGAAAGTCGGTTTGTTGTGCGCTCTCATGTAGGTTCAAATTTTTACTGAAGATCAGACCACTCCTCAAGCACTCACCACTTTTTCCGGCCTTGCGAACGGCTAACTTCAGTCAAGAAAAGATATAATACACAAATTTGAAACGGTTTGAAAGAGGGTGACTGAGCAAATGAATTTTTCAAAGCATGAGTCCACCCTAAGGCGGAGTTGAATTAAAAAAAATGTTATTTAGCAAATCTTTTTGCTATTTACATTTTACAAATTACAGAATATTTACAAATTTTTTTTGCTAATGACCGAAATCATTTTACAAATTTTTGAAAATTGATTTGCTAAAATTAGCAAAAAAATTTACTAATTTTAAAAAGTGGTTATTGAAAGAAATTGTATTTCTAATTAAAACTTACAACTACAAATTTAATTTGCCTTATTTATTTATTATTTTTCAAAAAATATTTTATACAAAATTAAAAAAAAAATCAAAGGCTTTAAAGTTTTAAAAACATTTACGAATTTATCATTTTGTTTTAATTTGTTTATTTCTGTTTTGAAAAATATTTTAGTAATTTTTTTTTTTTTGCTTTCAAGGTGAAATTTTAATTGTTTTTGAACTAAAAAGAGCTTTTTAGTGCTTTTTTGTCCTATGCATGTCCTATTCCTAGACATTAGTAGGTGTATTCACTTCCGATCCCTTTTCTTATCTATGTACTATTTTACGGCAATTTAAGTTTGTAGGTGTAAGTTTTAATTAAAAATAACATTTCCTTCAATATCCACTTTTTAAAATTAATATTTTTTTTTTTTTGCTAATTTTAGCAAATCGGGTTTTAATTAAATTAGCAAAAAAAATTTGTAAATATTCTGAAAAAATTTATTAATTTGTAAAATGTAAATAGCAAAAAGATTTGCTAAGTAATATATTTTTTTTTTACTAAGAACCAGTAAAGTGGGATTGAAAACCGTTTACACATTTTTCTACTAACTTTTTTTTCTGAGTGCAGCTTTACTTGAAAGCTGAAAGGAGTAGAGTCAATCTGAAAAAGCAGAAACGTAGCCTAAAGCTCCAAGTACCCTTTTCAAAAAGTCGGAATTTTAACATTTAAAATATTATACATCAAATTGGGTTTTCCATAGACCCCGAATATATGCAGAGCTATACACTAGACGGTTATATAAAAATAATAGTCACATCTTTTGTTACGTATTTTTTAGAAATTATGGAATATTTTTAATTATAGCTAGGGTACCATGACTTTTGCTATTTGCTGTATGTTTTTTTTTTTTTTAATAAATTTCTAAAAAGAAGAAATTATGTATGCAGTTGGTCATTGGGCATAAACGCTACACCAAAAATTGGCGAAGTATTGCCAGCATAAATTGCTGTAATTTGCACAGACGTATACGTAATATTAATATGTTACACAGTTAAATATAGAGCAATTCCATATGAAAACGATCAAAATTGGCAAATTTTTGGACGACCCCTCTCCGATTTTAAAATAAATAGTCTCAATCGATTGCCCAGCAAAAAATAATGTACCTACATATTTTTATTTTTTTTTTTATAGTGACTGGTTTAGTGGTGGTGTACACCACTGTCATGTGACAAAATTGAAGAATTCTTCATAAGGGACCTCATTGAAAGTTGTTTTAAAAAAAACTACTAAAGCGATCGCAACGAGTGATAGCTCGTTTGAAAGGTATTGAATCAGGCTTTAATTGAAAAATAAAATTTTCCTAATTTTTCTCAGAAATTTACCTTTCTCAGAAATTTACCTTTGAAAATTAAATTTTCCCATGAAAATTAAATTTTCCGATTTTCCACAGAAGCTCCTAAATTTTCCGGCTAATTTTATTTTTTTTTGGATTCCTCATAATTTTTGCTTTAAGAACCAGCAATAAAAAAATGGGCCCGACTCCTTGTTTGGACAGGAGAAGAGCATTTAAGAGACCGCCTTGTTCTCAATGTTTTTATATTTTTTATAATTGAATTATTTTTAATTATTTAACATTATTTTATTTTATTATTAAAAATACATTTCAAAAATTATTTTACAGTTAAAAAAACATTTATGAAGAAAAAATCTTTCTTATTTTGCTGCTTATACTTAATTACAATATTTATTAAAAATTTCAATTGTCTTGGCATCATTATAAAATTAAAGTAACTTTAAATTTAGCACGTCGGCAGACGAAGAGTACCGCTTTACATTAATTGACATATCAGAAATATTTGGTATGAAGCAATGAAACTTTTGCGTTCCAGTTATAGTTTTGACATTATTATATCTGTTTTGAAGTCGTCGCTCCATGGCATCGTGTTCTTTTTGAGTGCATAAAACTGTGTTAATGGCAATTTCCTTGCTTTGAATCCACGAAAACAAATGTTGTACATTTAAGATCTGGTCAGTATATGCAAACTTGCCTTAGTCGCCATGCGTTTTAGGGTTCCCCCTAACGCATCGCATGGGCCCTTACCGTGGGACGTCGCAAAAAAGTGCCACTCGACCTTGCAGTTTTGTTCTTCTTCAATTATGCAAAGATTGTAAAAATTTTTTTTATTCTTGTACTGAGAAGCCGCGCCGTCTGAGAAAAACGTTACTTTGTCGATTGCATCGAATTTTGATCTTAAGAATTCAAACAGTTTCATTTAAAATAAATAAACGGACACATAATTATGAGCTAAACTCTCCGCGACAACAACAAGGCTTACGGTCTGTAGTTCGTTATCTTCGTTTTTGAAATAAATGCAAAAAGGATGCACCGTGCACTGGTCGTTTGCCCAGTGATAAGCCAGAATTTCATCCTGAACGAGAAAAGTGTAATTCTCGGCAAAGTCGCTTATCACAATGAATTCATTTTGGGCTAATTTCTCCTTACTTTTCTTTAGAAATTTCGATTGCATCTCGCATATGAAATGGTGCGCCTTCAGTTCATTCAACTTGAATCCGAATTCCTCGATGAATTCCGGAATCTGCTTTACCACGGTCTCAAGGGAACATCTGCCGCTGCTAATTATCCACTGTTTGAAATGCACCTCCTGAATTAACAGCTGTTCAAACTTTTCCGCCAAATATTGCTCTAGCTCGTCAATCTTCGGACAATTGTCGCATTTGGACAGATGACAATTTTCCGTGGGGTATGCGCACAACGACTTCGACAGGAGGTCCCTATATGTTTCAATTTCACCGTGAAATACTTTCAATTTCTTGCATGGAAAGAACATTAATTTGATGTTTTGATGAAACATGCAAACACAGACTGAATGCGTTCCGTGCCTGTCTAATGCCAGCACGCATTCTTTTGGTTATAGGATGGCAAACTTAGAAAATCCCACTTTTTCTGCTGGGTATTTCTCTTTGAACTGATGGTATGCTTCGGATAGATTACATAATAATAATCTGCGCTGCTTGTGTACTTTTTCTCCATCTTACTGCCAATAAGCCGACCACAGGTCATAAAATGTTTTGTAAATTTTTAAAATTACCAGGTAATAAATATTTCGCCATATTTATGGAAAATCCGTGTTTTATGACTTGTTTCTGCACGTGTCATTTTAGGCGAAATATTTATTACCTGGTAATTTAAAAAATTTACAAAACATTTTATGACCTGTAGCCTCAGTCGGGTTTGGTGTGCCATTACATGCCACTGCTGCTATTATCCATGGATTTATGGCCGATCTTGTGAAGGCAGGCAGACCATATTCACTACACACTCAACTTGGGGCTCTTAAAAAAAAATTGATTTTTTCTTCATAAATGTATTTTTAACTGTAAAATAATTTTTAAAATGTATTTTTAATAATAAAATAAAATAATGTTAAATAATTAAAAATAATTCAATTATAAAAAATATAAAAACAATGAGAACAAGGTGGTCTCTTAAATGCTCTTCTCCTGTCCAAACAAGGAGTCGGGGCCCATTTTTTTATTGCTGATTCTTAAAGCAAAAATTATGAGGAATCCAAAAAAAATAAAATTAGCCGGAAAATTTAGAAGCTTCTGTGGAAAATCGGAAAATTTAATTTTCATGGGAAAATTTAATTTTCATGGGAAAAAAGGTAAATTTCTGAGAAAAATTAGGAAAATGTTATTTTTCAATTAAACAACTTTCAATGAGGTCCCTTATGAAGAATTCTTCAATTTTGTCACATGACAGTGGTGTACACCACCACTAAACCAGTCACTATAAAAAAAAAATAAAAATATGTAGGTACATTATTTTTTGCTGGGCAATCGATTGAGACTATTTATTTTAAAATCGGAGAGGGGTCGTCCAAAAGGTGATCGCTTTCATATGGAATTGCTCATATATTTTAAATAAGTTAGCCTTTATTATCTTTAATCAAGTAAAAAAGTTTAACCTTTTTTGAAAAGTTTTCTTTGGAATTAATGCTAGTGATATCTGTGTTTATAATTATTATTATTATTGAAAATATATGTTTTCCATCAATAAGTTATATATATGGCTTGACAAATGTAAAACATCTACTCAGCGAATTTGCCACATTAAACCATTTTGAGTTAGTTGGAAAATAATAAAAAAATAAATAGAAAGCTAAAAAATACTACATAATAGATATTTTAAAAATCCCTTGTGTCTCTTAATTTTTTAAGTAGAAATGTGCTTCTTGTAAACAAACACTTTAAAAACATTTTTTTGGTATTGTACCTAATTATAATATTAATTACGATGTTGTCTATATGACGTTTATAAACAATTTATCCTATTCAATAGTTGAATTATGTTCTCCTTTTTAAATTTTAAGTTTATCTGTCCCCTTTTCAAGTAGCAAAACTAAAAATAAAAGCTAGCGAAACATTTCCTTTTAGCTTTCAGATTATTATTAAAGGGGTGCACAGTGGCAATATATTTTTCTTTTAAAAAAATGAAACAATAATGGTGTGGCAATACAGATAATTTTTTGTCGACTAAATTTAAAAATAATATTATATCAAATAATGTATTAAGTAATGTACAGCCAAAGGAGCCGATATTCATTGATGAATTTTACAAGTAATGAACCTCAAGGTAATGTATCAACCTATTACTTTAGAGGTGATAAAAAAGTGGTTGCTTGGATGTGGTTACGAAGATTAAAAAAGTAATGTGTTTAAAAATAGCTTTTCATATAAAATATAATTACAAAAATTACTAAAAATATTCCAAATATTATTAAATATAACGTGGCCATAAAGGGAATCGAACCTTGGCACTCAGATTGACAGCCGAGAACTCTACATCTTTTTCGAGTAAAATTGCGTTCATAATTTTCTAGTACACCAATCTGTTCAACCTTTTTTTTTAAACATTTTTGTATTTTGATATATTTGAAGTAACTCTATTCTTCATTTGGAACTGTTAACACTTCAGTATATGCTACAGCATACAACTGAAAATTGGTGATATGGCAGTATTTTCCCTTCACAAAATAATAAAAAATAGCTGCAGTGTGAATTTTGTTATTAAATAAGTTGTTATCATCATTGTGCATTAGAAGGTTAATATAGGTACTAAATAATATCATACATTTAAAAAATTTTATAAAACTTTAAATATTATCATGGAAAAGAATCGACCAGAATCAATTTTAAAATAACAAGTGAATATGATGGTTAATTCATAAACTTATATAACTTTTCCCAATTCTTGTGAAGGTTTCACTGTCTGTGATAAATAAATTAACTTAATATATAAAATTATGAAAATAAATTGAATTTTGTATTGAATTAATTAATAAATTAATTTATATAATTACATACATACAATTAGATTACATAAAAATACAACCTGATTCAGAAAAAGTTTTTTTTATTTGTTGATTTTTTATTATTATTTTTTTTTTTTTGGTTCGAAATAGTATAAAAGTTTTTATTTTATGGGAGTTTCATTCAGGAAATACATGCAATATTATAATGGGAGGAAGTGTTGTTAATTAATATATTTTTTTTTTTTAACTTTTTGGGTATATGCAATAAGTGTAAGAGTTTATTTTAAAAAAGAATTTTGATTGATTGTCCGAAAGTTTTTTTTATTGTTATGGTTCATCTATGTTATTATTTAGTAGGGGCGGGGGGGGGGGAGGGAGTTAATACTGTGAGATCATTAAATAGTTCTTACTTTAGGGAGGACTTTTAGGAAGTTAAGGAGATTTTGTTTGTTTAAACACATTTTATATACTACAATTTTTGATAAATATAAATATTTATTTAAATAGGTATATGCACACGGCATTCAAAATACAATCATAAATAAATAACTTTAGTATACACACATATACAATTTATTTATATACAGGAGAGCGCGAGAGATCATTTATAGGTCCGTTTATTTGATTTTTTATTTAATGACATACATACACAACAAATACACATACACAAAAACAACAAAATAAAACATTCAACTTTATAATATTCAGACCCACATAAAAAATTTGATTTAATAAAAAATTGTATATTAAACAATATTTAATTAAAGATATTTTTATTTGCTTATTTTATTTATTTAGAAGAAATTTCAAACAGTCAAAAAAGATACAAATTTTTTTGGAACAAATTGTAAAAGTGTATATTTTTTTAACGACTCCAAAACGTAAATACACATTACTCGAAAACGTGAACAAAGTTTTTTAAACGTTAACATATACTTTCATGTACAATTATGTGTAATATAATAAATCAAAAAAATTTTATAATTTTTACATGTATTAAAAATAAAAGTACTTTTTTTTTGGCCCTTAATGGGTTAATAATTTCTGACACGTTGCCTACCCTTCGAACGACATATAAATAGTTCTGGGTAGCGATTCTGAATGTGTGAAGTGATAAAGATTTTCACTTTTTCGCAAAGAATCCGATTATTGATTTAACTTTTGCGAAAACTATCTGTCAAAATTTTATCATGAGTTTTTTTTCTTCACTAAATAAAAGTTCATGAAAAAATGTGAGTGTTGCACTATTTTACAAACATTGATAGCGACTTTTTTAAACTGATGGTTTTTTAACATTTTCTATATTTTCTAATATAGTTTTTTCAATTTTATCAAAAAATTAATATTCAATTTTTCAAGCTAAAGATCTTTTTTTTTTTTTTTTTTTATAAAATATCTTATTTTATTTTCGATATTTCGCTAACAATTTGTTAGCAACTTCAGGAAAACAAAATTTTCTTTTCCTGAAGATGCTAACAAATTGTAAGCGAAATATCGAAAATAAAATAAGATATTTTATAAAAAAAAAAAAAAAAAAGAAAAAGATCTTTAGCTTGAAAAATTGAATATTAATATTAAAATAAGATCGAATAAAGTTATATAATTTTTATCAAAAAAATTTTAATTTTCAAAGGATTAGAGAATTTATAAAAACAACAATTACAATTTTATTATAAAAACAAAAAACGCTCAAATCGCATTCGAAAAATCCATGTTTTCAACACTACCAAAAAAAAAAAATTAAAACATAAGAACCAAAACAAAAACAAATAAAAATTGCCTCTTGTTTCTATTCCAGAAGCATAATCGCATATAAACATATTTCTTTATATTATTTATTTATTTATTAATCCATATTGAAATTGTGATATAATATGTGTTTTTTAATGAAAAATAAATATTTAATTGAAGCTATTTAATAAAATTTTGCTTTAAAACTCACGGAACGAGTGTGATGAAATAAAATTGACAGATATTCATCATAACATTTTTTTTTTTTCATAACAAGAATGGGAATCGCTCAATATGAAAATATGAAGTGAAAAATAACTGTAAAGTGAAAATGATAAATTATTTATCACTTCGCAAAGCAACTTCATTCAGAATTGCCCCCTGATCTGGTAATATTTTTGTGAAGAAATTATCCATTGAATATTGTTATATGAAAGATAAAGATATATGATTTGCTGCTTTATAACTTGAGAACTATGATTGGCAAAAAAATATACAGGTTGGTTGAAAAGTTCCTGCGCTCATCAAGAGATGGCACTGCTAGCTCCAAACTTTTTTTTCTTAAGTTGGTATATTTGTCCTGAGAACACATGCAAAGTTGCAAGTCATTCTGTCAATTCTTTCTTTGTTTACAAGCCATTTGAAGTTGACGTGTCATTGATTTTTTTTAATATGGAAAAAATTGAATATCGTGCAGTCATTAGATTCTTTGTTTTGAAGGGTTTAAAATCAAAGGAAATTTATGAACAATTGTTAGAAGTGTATAAGGAGTCCTCACCTTCAAAACTCACCGTTTAATTTTGGGCTGGTGAATTTAAACGTGGTCCTACCAGCCTTAAAGACGATCCACGCGAAAGACGACCAAAAACTGAAACCACAGCAGAAATCATTGAGCAGGTACATAATATGGTAAGTGAAGATCCAAGTTTGACTAAGCGTGAAATTGCTAATGCCATAGGCATCTCAGACGAACGAGTACTCCATTTTTAACATGAAGAATTACGTATGAAAAAACTGTTTGGAAAGTAAGTACCGCACACAGTAACAATTCAACAAAAACTGGATCGAAAACAAATTTCTCAGCTTAATTTGGAGCGTTTTAAGCCGATTAAAACCGACTTCTTGCGTCGTTTTATAACTATGGATAAGACTTGGATCTACCACCATGATCCTAAATTGAAACAAGAACATTTACAGTGGACTGAATCTGGTTGTTCAGCTCCAAAGCAGGTGAAGTCACAACGATCAGCAAAGAAGGTTATGGCATCAGTTTTTTGGGATGCAAAAGGAATTTTGTTGATTGATTATCTTCAGAAAGGTAAAACAATCAACTCTGAATATTATTGCAGCCTTTTGGATCAGCTGGATGAAAAAATTCGTGAGAAAAGACCTGGTTTAAAGAAAAAAAAAATCATTTTTCATCAAGGCAATGCACCTGCTCACAAAAGTGTTTTGAAGATGGCTAAATTCAAAGAATTAAAGTACGAATTGCTTAAACATCTACCGTATTCACCAGATTTGGCTCCCAGTGACTACTATCTCTTCAGAAATCTCAAACAATTCCTTCGTGGAAAGCATTTTTCGTCGAATGAAGAGGCCATAGCAGCCGTAGACGGTTATTTTGCAGATTTTCCAGAAAACCATTATAAGGATAGGATAAAATTATTGGAAGATCATTGAAACAAGTGCATTGAGCTTCTAAGAGATTATATTGAATAAAAAAATATATTTCGTAACAAAAACAGTATTCTTTCATTTCGAGCGCAGGAACTTTTTAACCAACCTGTATATCGTTCATTGCCGAGATCGTCATTCAAATTATTTTCAAAAATACCAAAAATATAAAATTTGAAAAGATGTCTAATGTCTGAGATATCTTTTTAATATTATAACTAATTATATCAGATTGTATTTAATTGTATATTACTTAATGAAATTAGATGAACCTATATATAGGTTCAAATTAGATCTCGATTAAGACATAATGTATATTATATCGGAACTTCTTTATCGGGAGTAAAAAGTAGTTTAACAAAAAAAAAAGCCCAAGATACTTGTTTACGGTGCTTGAAAACAAAGTACTTGTAAAGAACTAATTTTCCAATGCTTTAAAATTATATTTTCCCTGCACTTATGTATGTTACAATTTTGTTTCATTTTTGTTTTTGAAAAAAAAAAAAAAATGGCCATGCATTAAATTCGAACAGTTTGTCATTGATTAAAAAGTGATTTTCCAGGACTCGTTTCTTAAACTATGAGTAGTCAATAACATTGAAATATATATCTGTGGATACAAGTGGTTCTCTACCACAAGGTTCTCTTCTGTTCATTCTCCTTTTGTTTTTCTTTGACTTTCTTGATCTTATACTCTTTAATTTTATCTATTCTTTTGCAGATGACATCAACATTTGCCATTAAAGCCTTAAATATTTAGACAAACCCATCATAGTCCGATTGTTTAGAACATTTTTTTAATTTTTTATTTAATAATATAATTAATGTTTTATTTTAAATAAATATTTAAAAGAAATTTGAACTCGGTTAGTACGAATGTGGGTTTTAACGAAATAAATTGATTGGTTTCTTGAAGTTCGTCTTAACCGGGTTATGCTGAATTATTTTAATTATTTTAGTCTTAATTCTTATTTTAAATTACTATCCAACCATTTCAAAGTGTAAGGCTTTTCAGAATTCTTTGTATTGTAATTTGTTTTATCTGATGAAAAAAAATATCTTAAATAAAAGTAAATTATTCTGTATATTATTTTAAATACCTTGTTATAAATAGACATGTACGTATCCCACGAAAACTTATAAAACTTAACTTACTAACGTGGCTGACTAACTGACTGGATAAGTCACTGAATCAACATCGCCCAGAACAAACCATTTGATCTAAGAAGTAAAAATTTGGCATAGACATCGGCACAGACAGGGTTTTTAAAAACTTCTACAAGGAGGGAGAAGAGGAGAAAAATTTTCTCAAACCCTCTTTGGAGGAGCAAAAAGCGGAAGTAGTTAGAAAATCCAAAGTTAAAATATTTATGTGTTCTGTAGGAGTATCAGCAAATTCACAGATAAGGTACTTTTTAGAATTTCAGCCAGTATAGATTCTCCCTAAAAACATTCTGCTAAAAGAATTTAGGATAGAATATTGAAATTTAAAATAAGCGTTCTCTGGAGAATGGGTTAGTAAGGATCTATTTGGATGTTTTGATAGGCACGTGCCAAAGTAGGAAATCAAAGAGGGTAAAATTTGCCCCTAAACGGCCAGCCTACTATAGCTAGAAACGTTCTTTATGGAATTTTCGCCAGGAACATGTGCTACACGAATTGCTTTGGCGAGTATTATAAAAATTAAAAGAACGTGTAGAATTGAAACACTAAAATTGGGAAACGCAATGGAATGAAATGGGAAACTAAACACAAGGGTTGAAATGGAATGTAATGGAACGAGTGGGATTAAAACGCTATAAATAAGGAAAGAAATTGAATAGAGAAGACAAAGGCAACGAAATGGTATGGAACGAGAATTGAATTATTAAACACAGAGTACGAATTAAACATTTTAGGTCTGTACGAGGTAATTTTGGGTAAAGTCCGGTAAAATGAGAGTAAGCAAAAAATTCTCTCACAAAACCATAAAAATGCCCAAAACCACATTTCATACCCAAAAATAAACGTCACATTTATTGATATTAAAAAACAGCTTAAATAATTAATATATTTGAAATGGCAAATATATTTTTGCATTTTCAAATGTATTTTTCATTATTAAGAAGGAAAAGTTCTTTATAGTAAATTTTTATTTAACTTTAATTTTTTTCAAAAATGCAAAACATCTAATTTATTAGCAGCAGCTGATGATTTGACAAATTTCCCATTTTACCCAAACAAAAAGTACAGGTAAGTTCTGGTAAAAAGAGAAACACAATTACTCTCTCATTTACCCAACTTTTGTTACAAGAAACGCTTTCTGGTAAGATTGGGTTCCCGCGGGTGCCCGCGGTAACGTACGTCGAACAGACCTTTTTTTTTATCGGTTTTTCTCCATTTTTAGGTTTTTTTGAAAATGTCATGTGTCAATAGTAACTATTTTTTATTTTTGTTTTTTAAAAGAAGTGTCTCTCCAGAAATTCTTCTTTGGAAAGGGGAAAAATTAATCATAAAGGGTGATGAATGATGAAGGGCTTTTAATATGGCAATACTGTAATTGATGGAGAGTTGGCGAATTTATTGAAGCTTTTTAGTTCATAACACCTTTGTGTTATTTTACTTCGGCGGTTAATGTTTTTATTTTAATAAAAAAAATTACAAGCCAAAATTAGTGCTGTGGGGCAATGTTTGCATTATGGGGATCTTCGGATACTACCTCCGTTAGTCCACGGGAAGATGGTGTGAACCGGACTCCTGGAGGACCGTAAAACTTACGTGAATCCAAACTGGGGCGATATGAATATTTTGTTATTGGGAGAAGGACGAACGTGTCGAGACATAAAAGTGCTGACTGATCACTACTTGATAGGCATGCACGGTAAAAGAAGAAAGTCATCTCATCTGTGAACGCTCTGCACAACAGGAAATATGACATATGCAATCATATGTATACTGCACGATCTATCGGTGATAACGAACGTAGGATTAGCTGATATTTTCCGTTGCCCTTAAGGCTGGAGCGAGTTCACCGGCTGTCATTTCCTTATGGATGGTGTAGTCCTTATAACGGCGTGACGTTGAATGTACTTGTTTATATCGAGAAAGTGACCTGCCACTTGAATCAACCAACCAGCACCTAGAGTATACCAAAAGTAAATAGCATCAGAATGCTATGAAAATGCTAGATGATTGTTCGTTTGTATAAACCAAGAAAAGTTCTTGTTCTCCTTAGGTTAAACAATGGCCAGTGGGCACCAAATACTTTCACTCACAAACATCGATCTTGCCGTGCCGCTTTCCATGGCATTTAAAATGTAATATTGTCCATGCAGATAATTATAGATGACGAAAACATATTCTGCCCCATTATTAACCGCTCAGCTTTATTAATTGCATAAACTTCTTTCCTACAGTTTTTATTTAAGATTTTGAAAACATCAATTGAATTTTTAAAAAAATTTATTGAAATTCATAATATAGTTAAATGGAAATTCTATAAGACATCAGTTAATATTTAATACTTTAAATTAAAATTTATAAAATATTATTTGATTTTTAGAAAAACTTTTTTACGATAGACCAAGACTAAGGGTATGTCCCTACTAATGCTGTGCATTGTATTGGATTTAAAAAAATAAGTTATGTGAAAGAGGAAAGGAAGAGTAGTGCTTGTAGACATTTGACTTGAATTTTTCTATATTGTAGGTGACACAGAGAAGACATCAGTGGGAAGTTAATATCCACATATGACTGATAAACGAATTCTCTCTGTAATGATGTGCTCTTCAAGATAAGTGAGTATTCCGTATAAAAACCCGGACTCAAGGGATCAGTTCACTTGTCGTGGCAAAACAATTCACATGTTAATATTGATACACAACCCAATTTCCGACAATACTCCAATAAGTCAGTACAGCTGGATATTATACTGTCATTAATGAGTGTACATGGTCCAAAATAGACTTTGAAGTTCCTGTCCATATTTGGGAGCTGTATTCCATTTTCGGTAGGATATAAGTGGTGTATATGGTAGGGATATCGGAGTGAAACATTTACATTTCTGACACCGTTTTAGAAAACCAAGAGACTTGAATGCTTCTTTCTACACTCCAAATACTTGCTTATTCCAATACATATCACAATTAATTCTCATGCCAAGAACTTCAAGAGTATCCGATTCCTCACTACAGACAACACCCATATTTACTGAAGACATTGAAGACCCCACAACCCTATGGTTTAACATATAACATTGGGTCTAACATACATGGAATTATACAAGACGCAACTCGGAGATTGCCAAAAGGTCACGGTTAAGTGTGTCATTCATAATATGCCTCTTGCCCCTAACCACCAAAAGAATAGATAGGGTTAAAAGTTTGATCATGAAGATCATTAATAAAGACGAGAAAAAGAGAAGGAGAAATAACCAAATCCTGCGGCACCCCTAAATTAAGCTGAAACTCGGTGGATAAAATCCCATTTATAACAAAACGTAGAGTGCGATCGCTGAGAAAGTTCGAAATAAATCAAAAGAAGTAATTACAGACACCAAAAGCAATAAGCTTGGATAGCAGTACCCTGTGCCATACACGGTCCATCGGCTTGGAAATATTCAGAGCTACTACTTTACTTTCACCAAACTGATGAATAGACCGACTCCAATGCTCCTTAAGGAACGCCAGGCCAGTTAGGTCTACCGCAGAACGACTTAAAAACGAATTGGACTATAGATAACTAATTAGCAAGATGCTAATTAATCATCTCTAAGAGCACAGAGCATATTTCGATTGTGCGATAGTTTTCGTAGGGAATAAGAATTTATATCTTCGCAATTACAATTGATATTTTCTAAATGTCAATTGATGTTTTCTGAACTTTAAACTAAATTTTCAGAAATTCATTTGATGTTTTCTGAATTTCATTGTATGTTTCTTAATTTCGAATAATATTTCTTGAATTAAAATTCATAGAGTACGAACTTTAAATAATATTTTCTGAATTTCATAGTAATTTTAAATGGTATTTGCTGAATTTTGAATAGAAATTCTGAATAACCATTGACAATATTTAATCTCAAATTGTTGTGTTCTGAACTGCAGTTGCAAATGTTAGAGTGTTCAGTAATAATTTTTAATTTCAATTGTAAGATTTGCTTATGTTAAGATAAGTATACAATTTTGTGTTTAAGTGATCATAAAATAGTACAATCTGAATTCAAAAAGGTATTTCTAAAATTAAGAAAGATATACTGTACTTCAATAATAAATTCCTAAGTTTGCTCTAAAATGGTATAGTTTTGACATTTAAACTTAAAATTACTCTGAAACCTGATATGCTAGACAATTTTATCGATCTGATTAACTTTGAGAGTCTGTAACTGTACCCTTCAGGACTGTTTAATATTTTTTTTTTTAAATATGAAGTAACATAATTATCTTTAATTAAATATTATTGAAATAAGAATAGTGTATCATGAGAATAACAAATACATACACAAACACTTTCTTTAATTGTATTAATTGATACATTTGTTATCTGAATAACACAACATCACTAACTTTATATTTGATGATGATGGTGGTGGTGGTGGCGGTTAACACACAGTCTGATAAATTTATTTTAATTATTGTATTAAATTTAAAAAATTGTTTAGTTTTGCAACAAAGAATTTAATATTTTTCATAAATATTTCACACTGATATGGAATAATCGGACTTTTCAGTTAAAAGCTTTTGTGTGGGTGCTGGAGAATGTTGACGTGACGGTTGTTGTTTTTGTGACGTTGCTGATGGTGACTGTTGTGTTTTATGCGTAGTTTGTTGTTCTTGTTGTGCTAGCGGTGGTTGCAATTGCAATTGCTGCTGATGTTGCAGCTGCTGCAACTGTGGCTGTGATATAGGACGATTTTCTTGTGGCCTTTGCTGTTGTTGTTGCTGTTGACGTAACAAATGTGAGGTGGTCGAGGCAGGACGTGACCAAAGTGTTGATCTTAAACCTAATTTTAACTTTTTCAATGTCTCCACATCACATTCAACTTGTGCCACTTGTTCATTGCGTTCCGTTGGTGGCAATGTTACTTCAACTGGTATTTGATGGAATCCACTATTGGAAATTACATTGCATTCAGCTTGTAGCTGCAATGGATGCAGGGTGCGTATAACACCTCCAGGCCTAATTATATATAGATGGGACAAGTAGGTATTGGATATTTATGTTTTATATAAGAATTAAAATGCTAAATAGTAGAAAGTTTTTACTACAAAAACAAAATAAAACTGCTTCGACTGTATTGTATAAATGTAAATATACACAATGAAAGTATTTGTGTTTGATGTTACATTGTAGTTGCTTGATTTTTTTTTCTGTTATAAAAGCGTTGGCATTAAATAAAAGCTTTCAAAAGAAAAATCCAAAATCCTGTTATCCCTCACAGTTGTTAAGTATGTCATGTTGGCTCGTTTAAAAAATAACTTATATCTTAAACGAATTTCAATTATATACATTACTTATTTATATATTTTTTGATTTTTTTTAAACTCGAAAGAATACGTACTTTGTTTTTTAAAATTCAGAAAATTTATAGTTCTAAGACTTGATCTTTAAGGCATAGACTAGAAAAATAACATTATATAGAATTAAAAAATCGAAGAAAGGCAGGTTTTTGCTACGAATTACGAGGTGATTATTTTCGAGAGGGGTACATGGATCACCTAATTTTTCAAACCAGAAATGGGGTCCCGTATGTGGTTCACCGACAGCTTGAAACAGATCAATCGGGATACGGCTGCGGTCATCTTTGGACCAAAATTTCATCATGTCCTTCCGAAGGGCAAGTACCCTTCCATATTTCAGGCACAGATCATCATAACACTTTGAAAGTGCGACGGTGTGTCTTAGCAATGGCACAAGGGGGACATTCAAGTGGCACTCAGGCCATTAATGTCCTATGACGTGTCGCCTAGAATTGTCCTTTACTGCATCACATCTCTCAATAGAATCAGTGGAAGCAACGGACTAAGCATAAGTTCGGTTTCATGGCACGAGGGGCATGTAGGCAACCAATGGGTTGGTCACTTCTTTGAACCTTTCTGTGGTGTACCTGCGGGATATATTAGACAAAAACTTAGGATGTGGAGGGAATCCAAGTCCGTTAAATACTACCATTGGTCAGTTCTAGACAAAGAGATTCATCAATCTGTCTAATGTAAACTCCAGGATATTTCTTTCCCTGAACAGTAATGATTTAAGGGCCCTAACACGATTTTTCAATAAACACTATAATCTTAGGTACGATTTAAGAACTAGAAGTATGTTTCATACGAACACTTGTAGGTTTTGCGAATTGGACTTTGAGACAGCGGAACATATAATCTGCGTATGCCCTAGGAGTCGCGGCAGGAGACTACAATACATTGGCGGATATACAATATCCGCATTAGAAATTCTGAAATCTGTGCTTAGTAGGATGATTGCATTCAATATTTAAAGTAAAATGAAGCTGCACAAAATATTGATTTTTGGTCGCGATGCATAGGGCCTTTCTTATCTAATAAAGGGTGGTTAAATTTTAAGGGCCGATGTTGTAAATATGTGAACCACACTAAGGTGTCAAGTTTTTTCTGCATTTCATTTGACATTTCTCAGTTTCAGACTGACTCAATTTGAACCATGGAAAGATACACAGCCGAGCAACGCGTTAAAGTTATTCAGGCTTATTATGAATATGGGCGTTCAAATCAAAATGCATATCGTGCACTTCGTGATTTTTTCGGTATATTTAATCGTCCAAATGTGGGTACAATCGGAAAAATCGTGCAACAAATTGAGCAAACCGGGTCTGTAGGAGATGTGAAAACACCAGTGCATGCTCGTACAGCTGGTACTGCAGAAACTATTGCTGCTGTTCGCGACAGTGTGGCTGAAGAGCCGTCCACCTCGTCTCGCGCGACAAATTCAATGGCATGTTATCACACGTGGTGGCGATGTCAATTGGCCGCCATGATCATGTGATTTGACACCGTTGGACTTCTTTCTTTTGGGTTATTTGAAAAAAGAGATGTCCATCGATAAGTTAGCAACAATTCAAGAGCTAAAGGATGAGATAATTCGGCACATTAAATGCATAGATAATCAATTATGCCTCAGCGTCATCGATAATTTGGACCATCGGATGGAGTTGTATCGCTAAGTTTGCGGCGGCCATTTGGCCGGTATTTTGTCCCATACATAATTGAACCATACTATATTAACATAATAAAAAGAAATGACAATAATTTCCAAAATAATTTGTGTTTTATTCAAAATCAACATCGGCCCTTAAAATTTAACCACACTTTATTAAATTTCGCAATCAACTCCAACAATATTTTTGTTGATAATATTGATTGTTGTGATAAAAAAAATGAACCGCACCTCATGTTATTAAAAGGAAGTTTTTATAGTTGATCTGTTTAAATATTATCTGAGATGATTCTTTTCGGTGTAAGATATGAAAAATCCACTATACAGGTTGGTTGAAAAGTTCCTGCGCTCACCAAGAGATGGCACTGCTAGCTCCAAACTGTTTTTTTCTCAAGTTGGTATAACTGTCCTGAGAACACATGCAAATTTACAAGTCATTCTGTCAATTCTTTCTTTGTTTACAAGCCATTTGAAGTTGACGTGTCATTGATTTTTTTTAATATGGAAAAAATTTAATATCGTGCAGTCATTAGATTCTTTGTTTTGAAGGGTTTAAAAGCAAAGAAAATTTATGAGCAATTGTTAGAAGTGTATAAGGAGTCCTCAACTTCAAAACGCACCGTTGAATTTTGGGCTGGTGAACTTAAACGTTGTCGTACTAGCCTTAAAGACGATCCACGCGAAGGACGACCAAAAACTGCAACTACAGAAGAATTCATTGATCAGGTACATAATATGTTTTGTGAAGATACAAGTTTGACTAAGCGTGAAATTGCTAATGCCATAGGCATCTCAGACGAACGAGTACTCCATACTTGAAATGAAGAATTACGTATGAAAAAACTGTTTGGAAAGTTAGTGCCGCACACATTAACAATTCAACAAAAACTGGAACGAAAACAAATTTCTCAGCGTAATTTGGAGCGTTTTAAGTCGAATAAAACCGACTTCTTGCGACATTTTATAACTATGGATGAGACTTGGATCTATCACCATGATCCTAAATTGAAACATGAAGGTTTACAGTGGACTGAAGCGGGTTGTTCAGCTCCAAAGCAGGTGAAGTCACAACGATCAGCAAAGAAGGTTATGGCATCAGTTTTTTGGAATGCAAAAGGAATTTTGTTGATTGATTACCTTCAGAAAGGTAAAACAATCAACTCTAAATATTATTACAGGCTTTTGGATCAGCTGGATGAAAAAATTCGTGAGAAAAGACCTGGTTTAAAGAAGAAAAAAATCATTTTTCATCAAGACAATGCACCTGCTCACAAAAGTGTTTTGACGATGGCTAAGTTCAAAGAATTAAAGTACGAATTGCTTAAACATCCACCGTATTCACCAGATTTGGCTCCCAGTGACAACTATCTCTTCAAAAATCTTAAACAATTCCTTCGTGGAAAGCATTTTTTGTCGAATGAAGAGGCCATAGCAGCCGTAGACGGTTATTTTGCAAAGCTTCCAGAAAACCATTATAAGGATGGGATAAAATTATTGGAAGATCATTGGAACAAGTGTATTGAGCTTCTAGGAGATTATATTGAATAAAAAAATATATTTCGTAACAAAAACAGTATTCTTTCATTTCGAGCGCAGGAACTTTTCAACTAACCTGTAAACACACAAAATTAAGGATTTTTCTACTTATTTAGATTTCTTACTAAATAGACACGTCTTAATGAATTGTCGCAAAAAACAATTAGCCGGGTTCAAAATTAACATTTATCTTTTAAAGTTAACATAAATGGTTGTATATGTGAGTATATTTGAACCATATATAAACATGTCTGATGTATATGGAACTACATATGGCCCAGCAAAACCATGGTATCAACTGCTTACCAGCCTATTTACTCGCTTTATTACTTTTGTTTGTGATGAGTCCAAGAGTAATGCGTACTCATTATTTTTTGGCTGTTCGTAAGCGGAAGGGTAACGACCACCCTTTTCTTTGTGTTTTTTGTAAGTGAGAAGGTAATGACCACTCATTACTTTTGGGCTCATCGCGAACAAAAGTAATTAAGCTAGTAAATAGGCTGGTAAGTAGTCGATACCATGGTTTTGCTGGGCCATATATAGTTTAAAACTTATTCATTAAAAAAATGTATGACATCATATATTGTGTCATATATGATGTACATTTTCATTTATGAACTCATATATTGTATTATTCAATAAATGGATCGAATTATCATAATTAATTTAATACTTATCCCAAATTAAAATCGTCTATGAATTTTGTAACAAAAGTCCCATATATGTCAGACATGTTCATATATGGTTCCAATATGCTCATTAGGGATATCACTTTTTGCAAATATAAAAAAGTACCACCGTATAGCGTTGTAGAGCATGAAAAATATTAAAAAATATGGTGTCACTTTTTTCTATCGTAAAAAAAGTTTCCGCATCGAAAGCGTTATAGATTTTTTTATATATTTTTTTTGTATTAAAACAATTTTGCTTAAGATTTGTAGGGTTTGTCTTTTAAATGTTTAATTTTTTTTATTGTTTTAAATATCTAAGAAGGCAGTGAAATGTATATTATAATACATGTAATATTTTGTTTATTATTTGTGCTGGTTCTCAAAATGAACTACGATATAAAAAAGCCAAATACCTGTTATAAAAAATTTAAAAATCTGGTCAAAGACTTTTACAAAACATAAGGATGCTCTTGAAAAATGCAAAGAAATACAAGATATCGAAATACCGTTAAGTGAGTTGAACAACATCCCAAAGAAAGAAATTATTCTGGGAAGATTTAATGCCTTAGCACAGAGAGAAAAATATAAAAAGGAACGGTATGTTAAAATATCTAATGAGTTACTAACTTTATGGACTATGAAAACTCGTTTAAAAATATTCATATACGACAACATATATTGGCTTATATTTGTTCCAATATACTATGTTCTGCTCCGTTAAGTGAGGGTATATGGACATATATGAACATTCATATATGCTCATGTCAAAATATTGTTTTTATGTTAAAAGATCGTTTTTGTTTTATCATTATTTAACAAAAATGTAAAAGTAGTCTTTTACCAGAACGTTTTCAATACAAGAGTACTTTTATAAAAACAAGTACTTAAAAAAAAATTGAAAATATATGTTATTAGTTCCTGTTTTGAATAGAAATACTTTTATACCGCAGTGTCAGACCGGATCGATAGAGATTTAATATATGTTCGTGAATGCTCATAAGCGTGCATCCATGTCCATATGTTACCTCCATCTCGTTTCTGTATCTGTTGCGAGAAGTTTTTGCATCGAGAAATTTAGAGTCAACCTACTTTATACAAGGTGACTTAATAGATAATAAAGTTGATTGCATTTTTATTTTATTTATTTATATTTTTTTTTTTTTTGAGCTTCTAACTTTTAAAGCCGTGACACATATAATTTTGTAAAATTTCTTATTAGATAGAGAAATAACATGAATACAGCACCTTATTATCTCCTTTAGATTAATATATATTTAATTGCCTGTGAGTCACCCTATAGAAAGCAGAACAAGGTTGCGTTTCACATGTTTTTGGCGCAAACTTTATCTATGCAAGAAGTACAGAAACGAGATGCAGGATACATAAATCTCTATACATGCATTCATATGTGTCCACACAAAGAAAAATTTTTGTCCGTTTCTAACTGAAATACGGTTACTACGACAAATATGGAATGTAATGGGGATAATGTTAGGCACTGGCAAGGGGAAGTTATACCGTCTTTGGAGTGCTTGCGGGCGTTGATTTGGGAAGACTGAAGGGATACCTACGGAATACTAAATTCTTCAGGTAAACTGGAAAGTTTTTTACACCGGTTTTGGAGAGCGCACAACACGCAGATTCATGGACCTAACCTACGGCAAAAATTGGTCGATGCAACTGAATATGGGTTTCCACTGAAATTCGGTTAGTACAAATGAATTATGGTTGTAACACCCAAAACATTCAGCAATCACAATTAAATTTAGTTGTGCTAACCGAATTTATTGGTTGTCGCAACCAAACTATAGTTTTAAACTCGGTTGTCATTTTATTGTTCTGTGTGCATGTGCTGATTTTAAGCCGGGAAGGCAGGTTTTGAGTACCGCAATTGTTTTTGAATTAATTTTGTATTGAATTTGTTTTTGTTTTAACTTTTTTACAAAAAAATCCAGCAAGTACTTTTTTACCAGGCAAATTGTGAATCCAGTTACTGTTTTTGTTAAATAATAAAAAAAAAAATATTAATAATATTAAATGCCGAATATATGATACCCAACATGAAGTATACTGTGTGTAAAATTTCGGAAAGCCGTCCAAATTCCGTGAAGGTCCTGATCCTTTTTGATAAACAGGAGAGAACATGTATAGAAAATTGGAACGAAATTGTCGAAGAATATAATTTAATCATATACCGGAAAGGTAGATTTATATAAAGACTAGGTGGAAATATATTCCAATTTTCTTTAAATCTTAATATATTTGGAATTGATTCATTGTATTTACTAAAGGCCACTTATGCAAAACGCGAAATATGTGTGCCGGTGGTAGTTAAAAATAAAAACGGATTTATTTTTGCATTTTAGGGTAATTTAATTTGATTTGTAAAAAAAGTCTATAAATTTTTATCTCCGAATTCAAAATTTGGTATCCAAAATTTTTCATCGCTTCAGAATTTCATATACCAAAATGAATAGAATACGATTAAAGTTAGAGTTAAAACGTCATTCCTACTGTTTGGGTGCGAAATTTTAATGGGTTAAAATGAACTTGTAACTGTAACTGTTTCATTTTAATTAAAATAAATTGTACGAAATGCGATTTAAAACGGCTAAAGAAGCAATTAAATATACGTTACTGAGATATCAAATTCAAAGTGGATAAAAGTTCTTCGAAAACTGGTGTTTTAAAGTGCTAAACTATATAAATCATAAGAACATATATTTTGTAAAAACATAAGATATGATTTTGAATAAAAATAGTTGCGCATGATCATTGTAGCGTTTATATTTTCTGAATTTTAAAAGCATATCTTTCTAATTTTCTTCATTGATAAGAGTCTAAATCATAATATATAAATTATATGCATTAACCGATCACATTTTACACGTCGTCTAACATAAGCGCATTCTAATCCTATGATTCATAATCAAATTTTTGATCAATAGGGTTCATGTACGTACACGATATCTCGCCGATATTATAGCCAAAACTATTGACTATACCATCACTATCGACCAGTCTACCATCCACACTGCCCCCAAGGGCCGTATCCTATTTGGGCAATGTTGGTGCCGAAAAGAATTTTGACGATAGGGGGGCGGTCGATGGATTCAATAGAGTACCACCCAAAAGACCCTCATCGGCCTTATGAGCTATGGGACGAAATTGTGATGAGGGTTGCATGCATGCCAGGGAGGGGGCTACAGATGCAAGGGAGTTAGTACAACTACTATCTAACAGGTCGGATGGGTGGTGGTCATTAATAATATTTGTTGCATGTTGCTGGGAATGTGGGTGTGATGCAATTTTGGGTGTTACGAGTAAGGGTTGTTGTGATAATTTACTACTATTGCTACTGGTAAAACTACTGGAAGTGTTTATATTTGATTGTTGTTGATTATGTTTTTGTTGTTGGTGAAGGTGTTGTTGTTGCTGTATCTGTTGGTGGTGTGTTATGGAAGGTGACTTAACCAATGTGGGTATGTGACATTGTATGGAATCTTGTGATTTAAATGTACTCGATATAGATTTGAGATTACCAACACCACTGCGTGGTGATAGAATCTTATTCGAATTCGAATTATTGGCTGACGAGTTTTTGCTATTATTATGATGTCGCGGTGTTGTGTTGGTGGAAAACTGATATAATTGATGATGATACCTTGAACGACCGCGACGTGGCAATGATTTTTGTTCGGACATTGGTGATAGATCAGAGGATGTGCTTGATTGTGCTCCATGGTAGATGATACCTGTGGGAATATGGGGAAATAGAATTAATTAAAGAAACAAAAAAATATAATTTGGTATTTAGGACGGACTAGCATTACAAAAAGGAATAAGTTGTTAGTTTGAAAAAAAAAAATATTTTTTTTTCTCTTATATAGCGTACAAAATAAAACTTAAGATTAAATTGTGTTAGTCTTGTATATTAATTTGGATTTGTAATAAATTTTAATAATATCTAATTAATACTACAGATATGTTATCGATATATTGTGATTTTGAAAATGTGGTGTTAAACTAGAGTCTGTGAAAAAAATAAGATTTTTTTTTTTTTTTAAATCACAAAAAGATATAAAAATAAGAATTTTACGATTCTTTTTTGTATTGCTTTTAAGTCGATTTTATAAAAGTATTTGGCAAAAGATTGTGTAATATAAAGTTATTGGATTTCTTAACATCTCAACTGATAACATAAGTAAACATCGATTTTGTGTATTGAAATAGGGGTTTTCGATGTGTTTTGACCTGTTATCAGAGAACTGTATTTGCTGATTGCAAAACGTTCATACCCAATCAACACAAGAATAAATTGTGATTGCGTTCAAACGCTGAATATACTCCAACACACATATTTGTCGATGATTTTAAATCAATCAAACGATGTGCAAATTGTTTTGTCACTGGTTTATAATTATAATCATCGGTCGTTGTTAAACCATTGTTTTATTCTGTTCATTCGAGCCAACAATAATTATTTTGATGTAGAATAAATCAGAAAAAACAACGAACAACGTGTATGAGTGTAATCATAATTAAAACAAAATAGTTTCTTATCTATAAAAAGGGGGTGGTTTTGTAAAAAAACATATTTCATAAACGTTATATGTATATTAGCCCTTAAATGCATAGGTTCTTAGATTTTTGCGAAAACTATATATTATATGTAATCCGACAAAAAAATAATAACTGCGTTTAAATTTTCCAAAAAAAAATAATTTTTGTTGATTTTATGAAGAAAAAAACTAGTTGTATCTTTAAAGATACACTATGCACTTCCCGCTATGAGAAAAATACATAAGAGAAACAACGACTGGTTTCGATTTTAATGACGAAAATTTATTTTTCATAAGTTTTGTTACACTTATGTATATGTTTATATAGATATAGGTAAAAAATATATATGTAAGTAATTAATATAGATATAATTAAGTAAAAATATAAAAGAACTTATTTCTATTGGTTATGGTAATTATAAAAACAGTTTTTCTCCGTCGCAAGTCATAAATTTAGTTCACATTTACGGCAAAACATCTTCGTCTGGCCTGTACAACCCGGCATTTTGCACCTTCCTTTTTTACTTACCATGATCCAATGTTGAGTTCCGTCTAGTTTTACATCTTTGGGAGGCGGTATCTGCGAATTCGGCTTACGTTTTTTCTTCTGGATTTCAGTTTCAAGATTTGATCGCCTACGAAATGAAACATCTTTTGATGAATTTTTATATTTAAATAGTGAATCCGCCACTTCTAATTTGAAATCTATTAATCTTAAATTTTTTGTTCCTGCTTGGAGTTGGTTAATTCTATTATAAAGAATCCAGGCATTGATGCAAGTCCTGTCTAATAGATGGTAAAATAATCTATTTGTCCACTTCCTGCTTTTCAGTGTTATTTTATGGAGGCTCATGGAACTGTCCAATAGATCTACGCCCCCCATATTTTTATTGTAGTCCTTAACAATCTGTGTTGTTACTTTGTTTTGCATTTTGTCAAATCTACGAACAGAATCATTTTCATTCGGAACAATTATGGAAAACGCTGGCTTAGTTCCTATATATGTCGATACAAGATCGACAACTTTTGTATCTTTCCATGAAATAGAAGTAACATCTATTCCATAGACACTAGCTACGAATTCTCTGCTTGTCCCTCGTTCACACTTCATCATGGTTTTTTCTTCTGGAAACTTGCAATTTTTTTCCTGTTCCGTCGGATTGTACCAAGAGAAAGAATTCCCAGGGTTCTAAGGTATATAACTAAAGGTATTGTGGTATAGTAATTATCAAAGTAAATGATGTAGTTTTTAAACCTAGGAACTTCACGAACTAACCTTACTACAATGTTCGCAGATGCTTGAAGATTTGGCTGTTCTGAACGTAGAATTTCGTTTGCTCCCGTATAAATTTCAAACTTGTACGCATATCCCTTAGTGTCACATAATACAAAAAATTTAAATCCCCACTTTTTAGGTTTATTTGGCAAATATTGTCTCATATAGCTATTCATTTTAGTAGAACACATTTGCTTATCTACAGATAATTTTGCCATTTTGGGAATAGAACCAAATGTACAATTTAGAGAATCAATTATAGGCCTTATAAGGTAAAGCCTGTCACATGTAGGATCGTTGCGTGATGGCCTTTTCTCTTTATCATTAAAATGTAGATATTGTCTTATTTTCTCAAATTGGTTCACAGTCATTTGACTTTTTATAACGTCCACTGACCGGTCATTACTACTTGACCAACAATCCCTGGTATTTGGTAAATTGAAATATGTCATGTAAAAGGTAATGCCTAAGAACTTTCGAAGTTCTGTATTGCTGAAAGAAAACTTTTCATCTAATCCAGCATAACGTAGGGTTTCTTCAACTATAAGGTTTTCTATGCGCTCAGGAAATAAGTAACTCTAAACTTGATAAGGAGTTACTAGTGACTGAATTTCTTCAGGTAGGGAGCTATCTCCTCTAAACTCAACTTCTTGACCGTGAAATTGTAAGTTACCCTGTTTCCATATTATTTTCCCAAATGCTGAGGATTTGGGATCGACGTTTATATTTTGAAATTTTGAAGGAAATAAATTGAATGTGGAAGTACTTGGTAGAGAGTCCAGCGAATGTTCTGGGGAAAGAGAAGGGCCTGGTATCAATAGAGAACTTTCTTTAGAAACAGGAGATGTCATTTGGCTGGATACTGGAGTATTAGAAATAACTAAATTTGTGGTAGGACATTTTGACTTCAATGAAGGAAATTTTCTCAAACTAGAAATTGGAGTACTTGTTTTAGTAAAGGTTGTAGCAGAACATGATGCTATAATAGGAGACAGAACAGGGGTTGTGGACTTGTTATCATCGTTCATTAAAGCAATAAACGAGTCATGAACCGAGTCATTCAAGTCGAACCTATGTTCAGTTTCTTCCTCAGAATCGAAATTCTTATCAATGAGTAGAATACTTTTATTTTTAGTGGAGCATATTTTTGGAATTTCCCTTTCATCATCACTGCTTTCATCAGTGCTGTCATAAGGAAATTCTTCACTATTGCAAAGTATTTTGCCTATTTCATCATCGGTCATTTTTGTTCTTCCCATACGAGTAAATGAATTCATAATTATTTTTTTATATGGAATTAGAATAAAATAAACTTTGCGCAGCAAACGAAAACAACCTTTCACATCAAATGACTGAATTATAATAAATAAAAGACCTTAGTGAGTACACACATGTAAACAAAAGCAGCCTGTGCGAACATATTTTTTTTTTATAGAAAATTTGTCTTTAAAAAAAACAAAAATACACGGTGTAAAAAAAACCAATGAACATTCAGCTAGTGCGGATTGCATAATGTATCTTTTAAGATACAACCACTCAAAGTGACATTAAAACCAAAGTTAAGGTCGAATTCGTTTAAAACTTTATAATTAATTCAAATACACTATAGTCAAGAATACATACACTTTTGGTTTAATTAAAAAGAACCGTTATTTATAAAATCCGACTAAAAGTTAGCCGTTTTCTAAAAACGTAAGAATTTTGAAATTTTAATTTTCCCGTTATATAATTGCTCTAAATGAAAAGCTGTTGAATCAAACTTGATACTATATGATAGCAAAAAGGGTTATTAGCAGTAGTTTCCAATTTTGCTTGATTTCGTCAATAAATACAGAAATTACAATGTTTTTCCTGGTTGTATCTTTCAAGATACAGTATGCATTAAAGGGTTAGGGTGGGTCTAAAATATGTTTTTTTTTATAATTTTCATTAGAAATACCAAAAATATTGTTCTTTGTGAAAATTTTTTTTTTTTTTAATTTAGGTCGACATCTCATGCTCGCCCAATCCGGTTGAAGTTAAATATTGCCCAATTTTCCAATCAAAATAGATGAAAAAAAAAAATTACACAATATTTAAATTTTTTCGGATTAGGCAAGCCTGAGATATCGACCTAAATTTTTTTTCCAAAAAAATATTTATATTTCACAATTAAGAATATTTTTTTTAATAATAAAAATTCTAAAAAAGCGGATTTTAGACCCACCCTAATATACATACAACATTTATTAAATGTTTTTCTACAAAACCACCCCCTTATAAAATGTGTTTCTATTTTGTTTTAATTATGAATAAACTCATACGTGTTGTTTTTTCAGATATATTCAACGCTGACTTTTTGTTAAGTGATTACATTTGCATAAAACATAAACGACAGATGATTCACACTGATTCCAATTACGAGTTCAGTAACATGATGCTGATTTTATTCTACAGTGAATTTTGTTGAATTATTAAAAGTGAACAATAATTTTTGTGTATGATTAAATCAAGAAAAAAGTTGATTTTGCAGTTCTCTGCCTGTTATACCTTTTACGATACACACGGGATGCATTATATCTCAAATTATCCGCATAAAAACAATAAATATTAATGGGTGATTTTTTAAGAGCTTTCGGATTTGATAAAAAAAACAAATAAAATTTAGAGAAATGTACGAATTCTTTATTTGAGTAGATAGAACGGTCTAAATAATTCAATGTTTAAAGATGATTTTATGTGAATGTAGACCGAGGCTGCGCCTCAAATGGTTCATACTCTGAGTCTAATTTTGGCATACTCTCTCCAACATATCGGTCGGTATCTCACTAATAAATTCCCTATAGACACGGCCTTGTCCCTATAGACATGGCACTTAACATAGCCTCACAAAAAATAATCTTAAGGCAATAAACCGCACGATCTAGGCGGACCAAACATGAAATAAACTATTCACCAAACTCGCCTCTCAATTGGGCTATTGTTTCGCGTGGTGTGTGGCATGTGGCACCGTTTTGTTGAAATCACATGTCAGCTAAGTCCAGCTCTTCCATTTTGGGCAAAAAATGTTTGTAATCAACTTCATAGTAACTTTTCAAGGACGACGAAGTCCTTGAAAAAGTACGGTTCAATGATACCACCGGCCCATAATCCACACAAAACAGTGCATTTTTCGGGATGCATTGGTTGTTATTGCAATGCAACATTTGGCATTTACAACAAAAAGCCAAAAATGAGCTTCATCACTGAAGAAAATTTTTCGATGGAAACACATTTCTCACACAGCACGAGTTCTTATAATAAAATTTAATGATTTGCAAGCGTTATTCGTTTGTAAGTCGATTCACGGTTAAATTACAGACCAAACTAAATATAGGGTGTCCCAAGAAGAACGCAATTTTAAAATTTTAAATAAAACACAGATATTTAAAAAAAAATCGTGAAACTTTATTATATCGTAAAGTAGACAGAATGAGGTTATGTATGGAACAATATATCGTGCAGATGGCCGCCGCGGCTTTGCTGGCATGCACGCGATCTTTTAATGAAATTTTCAATGACCGTTTTGCATGAATGCGGTTTTTCATTAATGCAGCGTCCAATTTCCTCTTTTAAGGCTTGAGTCGTCGTCGGCTTATTCGCGTAAACCATCGACTTCAAAAAACCCCAAAGAAAAAAATCTAATGGTGTTAAATCGCACGATCTAGGCGGCCAATTCTGATCTCCAAAACGCGAAATAACACGACCGGGAAATGACTGATGCAGCAATTGAATTGTTTCTCTGGCTGTATGACATGTGGCGCCGTATTGTTGGAAACACATGCCCTCCACATTCATTTCTTCAATTCTAGGCAAGAAAAACTGGTTATCATTTCACGATACCGAACACCATTGACTGTTTGCGCTTGACCTGCCTCATTTTCATAAAAAAAAGGTCAAATGATTCCTCCAGCCCAAAAACCACACCACACAGTGACACGTTGAGGATGCATTTGCTTCTCGTGAATCACTCGAGGATTTTCCTCACCCCAAATGCGACAATTCTGCCTATTGACGAAGCCATCAAGATGAAAATGGGCCTCGTCACTGAAGATGATTTTATCGGCAAAATCAGCATTTTCATGTTGTCTCTCCAATACCCAATTAACGAACTCCCTTCGCTGTCCATGGTCAGCTGGCTTCAGTTCCTGAGTCAATTGAACTTTGTATGCATGAAGATGCAAATCTTTCGTCAAATTTCGCTGCAAAGTGGATTTGGAGACACCAATTTGCTGAGCTCGGTGTCGAATTGAGGTGGATGGAGTTTGAGCGACATCATCACGTACAGCTGCGACATTTTCGGTCGATCGACTTGGTCGATGGCGCGTTGTTGTCTTTACATCACTAACAGACCCAGTTTCGGCAAATTTATCCATTAATCTCTTTACAGTTGACTCTTTTGGAGCATTATTGTGACCCCAAATTGATCGCAATTTGCGAACTGTAGCCGCAAAACTTTCACCATTTTGGTAAAACAATTTCACAATGAGAATGCGTTGTTCATTCGTGTAGCGCTCCATTTTTACTAACCTCGTACCTTCTACTAGCAAACAATAACAATTGTTCAAATGTCAAACAATGACACTTCGAATGTTGCCAGATTTAAAAATTGCATTCTTCTTGGGACACCCAAGAACATGTTACGCAAAAACAGCTGAGCTGCCAAAAACAGTGTTGCCAAAAAAAAGTTGCTAAAAAAATCACCCAATACTAATATTTTTATCTAATTAGTTCGAGAGTATAGGTCCAATACTAAAATAATACAAAAAATTCTGCAAAAATTCAGATTTGTTAGCTGCTTGGTTTATTATTTTATTCAAAAAAAAAAAATGAGTTAACCTGTGCGTATGAGTGTTTTTAATTAATCATATTGAGTTGTTTTTAGGGGTATATAATTTTTTTTTTTAAATAAAACACATAAAATCTCCAGAAATGATTTTCTTGTAATCGTTTTTTAAATCTTATTATTTTGAATTTAATATATATCATTATAAGGGTTGTGTACCATAATAGAGTACACTACAACTCGAAGATCTATACACTCAGAATATTATGTAGTTTACTGTTTGTAATTTAATAAAAAATGTTTTCAGTTCCATTTAAAAATACATTAATTTTTTAAAGAAATATCTGTATTAACTTTTTCATATATTTATTCAAAATGATTTACTATTATTAGCCGATTTTTTTCAGTTTTATTTATTGCGTTTGTTTGAAATATAATAAAAATTTACCCACAAAATGGAAATTTTTTGTTTATTTGTATCCGTTACAGTTATTACAAATTTGAATTTTGTTTTTTGTCTGTTTCAAGAATAATATTCAAAAAATTCCAATTTGTTTTTTATCTAAATTGGTTGTATATATACAAAATTATTTCAATTCAAATTTCAACACCTTCATAAACACACATACATACACAAACACATTCACACAAAAAGTGCCTATAGCTATGCATACAAATTAAACTGCAGAAGCAATTTTTATTTAAAAAAATATTGACTGTTGAGTGTTTAGCTCAACAGTACTACTTTATTTGAATCAAGAATTAACAAAAAGCACAATTTCTTATTAGCTACCCTATTTTATACTGTTCTGCACAACGTTATTCTGCCAATAAATTGCAATTGGATATTGGCTTGTGTGAGGAAACTGCTGTGTTGCTTTTTCACACGTTGATATGACTGAAAATATCATTGTTATTTTAATTTATTATTTTGAACTTTTAAATGTATTTTGTGTTTACTTACATACATTTTGTAGATCAAAAAAATACAAAAAGGGAAACAACCCAGCAAAAACAGACCTTACCAAATAATGAGTCTAGTAATCTAAACTCCAAGGTTTTCACGTATTACCCTTCTAATTCTAACTTTTTTATATGGGATGTCCCAAAATTTAAGGTGTTATGTTTACATGGGTTACGCGTATGCATATTAATAATTGCTTACTAATGACCAATTATTTTTTAACTCTTGGTAACTAATTATAATTTAGCATTGAGTAAGCGATAAGGTAATGAAATCGTTGTTGTGAATCCCAATTTTTAATCCGCTTTTCTTCCAAAAGGAAATATATATAACTTAACCCTTTGAGTGCCAATTTTCACCAATTTTCTTAACTGTGACTTGTTTCGACAGAGGATAATTGTTGCTTTCACACAATACCAATCATTTGGATCAATATGGTCTCAGAACCAATGCGATCACCACAAATTTATCAATAAATATCGTATATAGTTTTGCATAATATTTGGAACACATTTTCTCGTATCCTATAGGACAACACAGAGGATTAAAATTTTGGTAGGACATAGTCCATTCCTTCACTTAAAAAAGTTTGTAAGTTAAAATAACTGAAAATATCATTTAAAAGAAATGATATTTTATTTAAAAACCGGTCTACTTAATTTTCATTTAAATTATATGCCATTTGTTATTTATTTTTAAATGTTGATAAATCAACTGACACATCCGTAAGATACAAATGTTATAATTAGTTAAAATAAATATCAAAATTTTACCTATCAATCCTTAAAAATAAATGTTTTTCTTTTCATTTATTTGAAATTTTTTCCGTTTTTGTATTTTTTGTTTTTTTTTTTTAATATTCTCGTACAATACAAAATGTATGTATGCATATGAAGCTATAAACACTTTTTGTGTGAATGTATTTGTATATGTATGTGTGTTTATGAAGTTCTTGTAAATTTTTGTATATATACAACCAATTTAAATAAAAAAACAAATTGAAATTTTTTGAATATTTTTTTTTGAAACAGACAGCAAACAAAATTTTAATTTGTAATAACTGTTACGGACACAAATAAACCACAAGTTTTCGTTTTGTGGGTAAATTTTTAATAAATTTCAAACAAATGAAAAAAATAATTGAAACTGAAAAAAATGGTAAATGATAGTTAATTATTTCGAATAAATGTATAAAAAAGTTAATATAGATATTTATTTTTAAATAGAACGGAAAACTTTTTTATTAAACTACAAACAGTTAACTACATAATATTCTGAGTGTTTAATTTTTAAAAACAACTAGATATTTAAAATTCGTTTATTCCATTTCTTGCAGGTGCTAATACAATTTGGGACATATGTATCCCATGGGTCGTTAAAGGTCAAAAAGAGGAAGTTTTTGCTAAGTTTTAAACATTTTTGGGCGCATTAAAATTCAAGTAATTTTTATTAGATTTTATTTTTATAGATTTTCCCTTGATTCCAAATTAAGTCTCCGAAATTTTCTATCTCTTTACAATTTGAAAAATTGTATATAAAGCATATTTCGAAACTAGAGTTTAAACTCCATTTTTTACCAAGTTATTTTAAAGTGTTTGTCATCTGAGTACCAAAATTAACTATATAAGATGTGTATTAACACCAACAAGTTAAAATAAATTAAATCGACACTACTCTAAACTAAATTGTAAAATTTTTCCTGTTCTCTTACATTTTATTAAACTCTTTTAATTCAAAAATTAATAAAATACACATTAATTAATAAAGTTAAATAACTATTAACAATGACTTATTATTATTTATATTAAAAAATAGTTGAAAAGGTATTTAATTAGAAATAATAAAATAAGGCAGAATGTAAGGAGTACTCATTATAAAGTAATGTATAAAGTAACTATTTGTCATTACCATGTTTTTGCTGGGAATTTCAAATAAATGATAAAATCATTTAATTTTTAAGGAATTGATAGGTAAAATTTTAACATTTATTTTAACTGATTATATGATTTGTTTCTTACGCGTGTGTCAGTTGTTTAGTCAACATTTAAAAATAAATAACAATAGGCATTTGATTTAAATGAATATTAAGTAGACCCGTTTTTAAATGGAATCTCATTTCTTGTAAATTGCATTTTCTAATATATTAACTTACAAACTATTTTAAGTTTAGGATCCATTGAATTTAGTAATAAAAAACAATTCTGTAAATGTGTGTACTGCAACCACTTTCTTTTAAGTTCATTCGAAAGGTCCAATTTTCAATTTTTTATTCGGTTAAGTTAAAAATTTATTTTAACCACCATCATAAAAATAAACCTTTCTCTGATGACTTTCTAGATAATACTGAGCATAAAAAATTCCTTTTTTTTTTAATTTTTGCCGAACATAGGGGTGGCTTTTTCTAATTTTTCCTTATATTTTATTTAAATAAAAATGCATGCATTCCGTTTTTAAATAAAAAATTTTAATTAGATTTGTTAACTTACAAACATATTATTTTAAAGCTAGCTCATTTTTTACCAAATACTTTTATATAGACTTAAAATTTTAGCAATGACTTTAACAACTTACTATGTTTCATTTTGCCCTCATGCTGATTTGATGACTCGGTTCGACTTGACGTCAATTGATCCTGATCTGATTCAGACTCTTCACTTTCAGGCTCAGTTTTACGTGAATGGCGTCGACGATTTTTTGACGACTATAGGAAAACATATAAAATGAAATTGAAAAAAAAGAAACAAAATTCAATTAGTATTTCAAAAACATAAATATGTAAAAAAATTCTATGAGGATTTATGGGAATAATGCTACAAAAGCGTTTAAAGCATACTATATTTAGTTATGTATGAATTTAATTAGAAAACAAATACAAAATATTCAAAAAAAAAAAAAAGAGGATAGAAAGAGGTTATAATATCAAGCGTTCATTTAGCTTATTGTTTAAACAATATTGTACGTTTTTTTATTATTATAATTGAAAAAATATAATCAAAACGAAATAATTTCATTTAATTGCATGTGAAGAGAAAATAAATCTATAATTTTTACCATTATCATCGAAAAAAAAAATATACATATTTACTAAAATAAATAGTTTGGTTTTACATTAATAAGCTTATAACATACACTGTGCTTTAAAATTTATTCGAATTTTTTTCGTTACACGAGTTGGAAAGAAAAGAAAAAATTTAGCTACACGAGTGAAAATTGAAATATATATGATACATGATCACACATTGCCTTGTATATATGAACATATATGATCATTTACGTCCATGGATAGATGAATATATGGCCACACATATTCTAATATATTGCCATATATCTTCCGGAATATATTGATACATATGAATCATATATGATTATACACGGTCATATACCCGAAAATTTCGTATTGGAAGATATATGGAAATATATGAGGTCATGTATTGTTATATATTGAACTATATATATACTTATATGAAATTCCACCGATGATAGTTTCAGGAGATACGTAAAATCTTTATTAGAAACCCACAATTTATATAGCTCTTAAGCAATTATATGTTCTTTACTTTTTCGAAAAACTAAATCATAAAATTATAACATTAATCATGAAAATATGTAATTCTGTCATTAACCGTCAATAGAAGACATTGATTATAATAAAAAGTATAATCACAGAATGTAACTTCATAGATTTTATGAAAAAATTCAATAACATTTGCATATATATAAAAATACATATTAAGGTGGTTTGTTTATTGGTTTAAACTAATCTTAAAATCTTTTTTATTTATTAAAATTAATTATAAATATTTATTTAACCCAATATTTCGTCATCACATTGTCTGACTTCTTCAGGGGAAATTTTTTTTGTATATGTGACCTTCTCCGAGAAAAGGCACCTAGTGTGTGAAAAAGAAGTTTTGAGAAAAACGCATTTAAAGTTTCATAACGCATTATCACTGTGAACACACCTTCAGTTGGGTGCCGACTTTGGTGACGTTATGCCTATGTGGTGATGTAGTTTTTTTCGCTTAAAGTGTGACAATACCTTTGCTACTGTTGCTGCTCTGTTCGTTCTTAGCTATCTGTTCGCTCTCATCAAACAGATGATGTGTTTTGTACGTTTTTATGGGGTAAATACATTTTTATCAGAAATCTAACTCATTTCATCTTATTCTACACCCTTTTAGGTACCAGAATCCACTCTTAAGTCCAAGCCCGTTTTTTGACACACTAGGTCCCTTTTCTCGGAGAAGGTCACATACAGGTTGGTTGAAAAGTTCCTGCGCTCGAAATGAAAGAATACTGTTTTTGTTACGAAACATACTTTTTTATTCAATATAATCTCCTAGAAGCTCAATACACTTGTTCCAATGATCTTCCAATAATTTTATCCCATCCTTACGGCTGCTATGGCCTCTTCATTCGACGAAAAATGCTTTCCACGAAGGAATTGTTTGAGATTTCTGAAGAGATAGTAGTCACTGGGAGCCAAATCTGGTGAATACGGTGGATGTTCAAGCAATTCGTACTTTAACTCTTTGAATTTAGCCATCGTCAAAACACTTTTGTCAGCAGGTGCATTGTCTTGATGAAAAATTATTTTTTTTTCTTCTTTAAACCAGGTCTTTTCACACGAATTTTTTCATCCAGCTGATCCAAAAGGCTGCAATAATATTCAGAGTTGATTGTTTTACATTTCTGAAGGTAATCAACCAACAAAATTCCTTTTGCATCCCAAAAAACTGATGTCATAACCTTCTTTGCTGATCGTTGTGACTTCACCTGCCTTGGAGCTGAACAACCAGCTTCAGTCCACTGTAAACGTTCTTGTTTCAATTTAATAGTTAGTTATAAAACGACGCAAGAAGTCGGTTTTATTCGGCTTAAAACGCTCCAAATTACGCTGAGAAATTTGTTTTCGATCCAGTTTTGGTTGAATTTTTAATGTGTGCGGCACTAACTTTCCAAACAGTTTTTTCATACGTAATTCTTCATGTAAAATATGGAGTACTTGTTCGTCTGAGATGCCTATGGCATTAGCAATTTCACGCTTAGTCAAACTTGGATCTTCACTAACCATATTATGTACCTGCTCAATGATTTCTGCTGTGGTTGTAGTTTTTGGTCGTCCTTCGCGTGGATCGTCTTTAAGGCTGGTTTTAAATTCACCAGCCCAAATTTCAACGGTGCGTTTTGAAGGTGAGGACTCCTTATACACTTCTAACAATTGTTCATAAATTTCCTTTGCTTTTAAACCCTTCAAAACAAAGAATCTAATGACTGCACGATATTCAATGACACGTCAACTTCAAATGGCTTGTAAACAAAGAAAGAATTGACAGAATGACTTGCAACTTTGCATGTGTTCTCAGGACAGTTATACCAACTTGAGAAAAAAAAAGTTTGGAGCTGGCAGTGCCATCTCTTGGTGGGCGCAGGAACTTTTCAACCAACCTATATTTAATATATTAAAATTACAAATCGAAAAATTATTTATTATAAATATTGGGATAAATAAATATTTATAATTAATTTTTTTATATAAAAAGAGATCTAAAGCTCAATTTAATCCAATATACAAATCAAGAAGATCATAGAAAACTAAGAGAATAATTAAGGTCGAATTCACGAGCTCCACAACTCTACAAATATGCCATTATGGAAGAAAATATGGTATGCAAAAGAAATTAAAAAAAAAATAAAGTTTTATTTAGAGGTAGCACACTGCCGTTCAAGTTTCAAAGTCGTACATGTTCTATTATTTAAAATAAATTAAAAATTGAGAAAAATTAAATATGATTATTCCGATCCTAGACTCATCAAATCCAATATATTGTTATGATTTTACCCTTTATAAAATCGTTGATTTATTTACCTTTTAAATAAATTGAGTTCTTTCTAAATTTCAAATAATAAACACAGTTTGAAATTATTTATAGCACTATTTATTTATAACAGGCACTAAAATTACAGAAAACATAGCACACTTTATTCACACGATGTAAATAGACTAAACGTTAGCCACACTTTAGTTCTTAACACTTCAGCGTTTTATTTAAACTGAACTGATGCATCACCAAGTACCCATATTTATATGAGTAGTCAGGTATTCTAGTTATTTTCAGTTATTACTACACTAAATTTTTCCAGCTGTCAAAAATTTGAGTGATGAAATTTCTAGTGTTAAGAAATTTCTGTAACAATATTTTTGGGTGTACATTGCAAATATAAAATCAAAATTAAATTCGAAGTCGCGAAAATTACACACAAAAAATGTTCCCTTTGCATCTTATATTTGTCTCTGCGCAAAATTCTTCTTTGAGTGTTTATATGTCCACGGAATGTCTTCTTATGTGAGACAGGATTTTTGTCAACAATTTAACTTTAATTAGCGTATTAATAGTGAAAAACTAATAAAGTCACATTTAACATTCAATTGTAAGGATAACTATTATCCTTTCAAAAATAAAAAACAATATCATGTCTAATGAGATAAGACTGTAATGGTTTAGCAAGTTGGATTTTTCAATGGCAACCTTTTTAGATACAAATAGTTAGAAAAATATCACATAAAAATCGAATTTTGATGAATTTTTGAAAATCGCGGATAATTTAAAAACCACAAATCTCTGTTCAATTTTGATTACAGATTCGTAATCTTTATGTAAGATAAAATCAAATTTAAGAAATTTACTCATATAAGGCTAACGCATGTACAATTTTTACTTACATATTTTCAGAATATTTTGACTAAAATATGTATTTTAATGTATAAATTATAAAAATATCGCGAACTACTTTAAAGTTACTAATTTTTTTTTTCATTTTTGATCTCATATTTCTTTTATGCACCTTAATTGAGACTATATTGGAAAATTTTGTTAAACTATAGCGTATAGTTTAAGAAATAACTCAATTTAAAGTCAATCCTAATTTTCGTATAAATTACTCTAACGGCAAATTACTAATTCTGAAAAGTTATCTTTTTATGCTACCTCTAAATATAAATGAATTAAGCTGAAACTTAACACAGAGAGCTTTTAGACACTAAGGAATGGGGGCAATATTGTGAAGATTGCAAATTTAAACTTTGATGTTTTTTTTTTGGAGCACTCTAATAAATATGACTAAAGTGGTTCTAAATGTATATAGATCCTGAGAATTAAAAAATATATAGTCAAACATTTATGGATCATATGGGTCAAATATTATTAAAGTACAAGTTAAAATTCTGTATACATTTTAAGCATAGTGTAGCTTATATTTATACGTTGATGGTAATTGCGGCTTTAGTGGTCATACAGCAATAATAGCACAACAATATCATACTTTTGTTTTAGTAATTTTGTTGAAAATTAGTTTTTACATAAAACAATAGAAAAATTAACAAAGAAAGAAAACAATTGAAAAAAAAAAAATACCAAACAAAACAACAAAACCTAAAAAAATTATGTATTAAATAAACGCACGATATTATGAAACGGTGAGGTTTGATAATGATTATGAATAGTCTTAGTTGGACGTTGATTTTGGTTGTGGTGGTGATGGGTAGATTTTAATACCGCAGCAGGTGGTGTCGATGAACAGCCCTCCGTTAAAGCTCGTTCATGATACATAAACGAATGCAGCAATGTATTGGCAGGACCAGCATGATGAGGTTGTGACATATTGCCGCTTTCCGATAATTGAAAGGTAGCATATGGTGAAATATCCTCTGAGGTTTCTGCATAAATAAAAAATATAATTATTTTTCTTTTATATTAATACAAAATAAAATATTAAATATTTCATTTAAACTTTGTGTTACCCTATAAAAGTAAGTGTTAATTTGCTTTTATTTAACAAATATTTGCCTTAATCTGCTGATAACATTTGGTTAAAAAAATCATTTTTAATTTTAATACAAACCTGGTATTTTATCACTATTTTGTAAGGAAACTTTATGTATAGTAGCATAATAACGTTCACGTTGTGCAGCTTCTGAGTTTTGACGATTCTCCAGTGATTCCTTTTGTATGCGTCCAGCTTGTTCTACACATAATGCACAAGCACACAATATGCCAAGTATTACGGAAGAGTAGAAAAAAGAACATGAAAAAAATACATGAAATACATTGATGAATTTATGCAAATTCGATATTGCAGAGTTTTTAAATAGTTCATTAATTAACACATAAGCAAGTTTTGAACAAAGTTTTGGATTAAAATATCTGTATAACACAATAGAAAAGATATCAGCGTTAACAGAATTCCAAAAATAGACTATTTGTGGTTAAAGTATGTGACTATCTTCAGTGTCGGTTAGCAAAATACAGCTACGAACATAATAACTTTTTATAAGAATATTTTCTAAAAGTTTTTGAAACATTTCTTCTTAAATTATATTTTCCCGCTTAGAAATTGCTACACACAAAATTTTTTGTAAATGCCATAAAACCCTAAATCTAGGAGAAAATCTTTTACCATTACAGCCAGACCTTTAAAAACATAATTCTTTAAATCAATTTTCAAATCAGATTTAAATTTTTGGCGAATTAATTCACGAATTAATTTTTCTGATTGAATTATTTACTACCATAATTCAGTCTTTATCTTATTAGAGGAATCAAGTTGATTTAAATAATTCGTTTTAAAAATCAATTTTTAATCAAAGAAACAAATTAGTTTTGATTTCATTCGCGAAAAAAATTATTATTTTGATTCTCCAATATAATATGATTCGCGAATTAAAATAATTTTTTTTAAATCACGATTAATTTAGTTTTAATCCCGAAGGGTTTCATGGAATTTTTAAAAAACAGTCTCCTCGGGATGTCCATTTTTATTGTCGTGGTATATTAATATTCTACTAGAGCAAAAATTTTGTCCGTTTTGCCCATCTGCTTAATTTTCGAGATAATGGTCATTCAAAAAAAAAAAACCATTTTACAAAGGCGATCTAGAAAACTAAACGAGATTTGCAAGTCAATTTTAATGTTTTTTTATTTTGTTTCAATTCGCAAATCAAATCAACTCGAGTTTTTAAAAAGAAGTGTGTTTGAAGTGATTTGATTCAATTGATTTACAAAAAGAATTTTTTTCTCGAATTAATTCAATAAAGATTTATTTTTTCAAGGTCTATTTACAGCACTGCTGAGTAGGGTAGAAGGGGGAGCACCCGCCCACCTTTCCCTCAGGTACTTTTGTTACTAAACCAACAATATTTTTTTAAAACATCTCCATTTTTCATTTCGGGCGTCTGTGGAACCAATTTCCAATCTAGCCTTCCGATGGATAAGTATAATAATTCAGGTAATGTTCTTCTCTATCTATGTATGTGCGTCAGAGTGGCTAAGATGGGCATACGGGGACATTTATTATTGTTCTTTCGAACAGTCAAGCGGCACTCACGGTATTATTCTCCTTAGGCGTATTGTCTAGACTTATCGTTGTCTGAATTGAGTCTCTTCATAGACACGGTAGATTCAAAATACTAATCCCATGCTGGGTTGTTGGGCACGAGGGGCACGTGGTCATTGAACGGGCTGACTGGTTGGCCAACTACGAAGCCCGTCGTCATTTCTTTGACTCTGCACCTTTCTGTGGTGTGCCCACTAGTTACGAGTGTGGATCAATAAGTCCGTGACTTTTCGAACTTCCCTCGTAGTTATATAAAATGCAACACTGCTCCCATCAAGTACCACCTGTGAAATTTTGAGCAAGCTCCGTCATTTACTTTGCGTTTAACAGCACTTTAAAACATACAACCTTGTGGATTTTTTAAAAAATGGAAAAAAGTGAATTTTGAGTGCTCATTAAACATTATTCTTTGCGGAAAAAAACAGTCAATCAAACCAAGAAAAAGCTTTATAAATACAACGGAGAGTCTGGAACATCGGTTTCAATGGTTAAAAGTGGTATATTGACTTTCGTTGTGGTCGCACAAGTACAAATGACGCTGCACGTTATGGACGGCCGATTGAGGTCAATACACCCGAAAATGTCGAAAACATCCACGACATGGTGTTGGCCGATCGAAGAGTAAAAGTGCGTTAGATTGTTGATGCCATAGGCATTTCATATGGCAGTGTGGTTTCGATTTAAAGTGATCAGTTAAATTTAAGAAAGCTGTATGCAAGATGGGTGCCGCGTTTGCTCTCAATTGACCCTAATGCACGGGTGCACACGTGTGTAGTCTCAATGGCAAAATTCCATGAATTGTGCTACGAATTGGCACCGCATCCACCGTATTCTCCGCACTTAGCTCCCAGTGGCTATTTACTATTTCCAAACCTAAAGATATGGCTCGGTGAAAAGAGATTTAGCTCCAACGATGAAATTATTGATCAAACAAATGCCTATTTTATGGACCTCGAAAAATCCTATTTTTTGGAAGGGATTCAAAAATTGGAGAAACGTTGGACTAAGTGTATTGAGCTAAAAGGAGATTATGTTGAAAAATATTTTTTTTTGTTTTGCAAAAACGGACTTTTATATCCATCCTCGTATATCATAGAAACATTTAGAATGAAGAGGGAATCACAATGACGAAATCGGAATGTTGGAGGCTCATTAGCTTCATCTACTGGAAACTCTAGGAACCTTCATTTCCTGATCACGATGGGCATAAGGATTTTAACAGAATTTTTCACAGGACACTTGAAAGATCTGCAAATAAGACGTTGAGACGATGGAACATATATTTTGCGTATGTCAAAGTCAGTGCAGAAGACTACAATTTCTTGGAGGATATACACTAGAAGAGTGATTGGCTTCATGCAAAGCCTCAATATTAAGGAAAAAATGAGGCTGCCCAAAAGATATATTTTTGGTGGCGGTGCATAGGGTCTTTTTAGACCAATCCACGATCATGTCTAAAGAAAAAACAGAAGAATCGCTTTTTTTGCCAACCGAATGGTTTAGATGGAGTCACCGATATAATTTTTTGTTGCAATCGAAATTTGATTAATGCAACAGAATTTGTTGTTGAAACCAAATATTTCAATGTATTAGGAAAACATTTAGTTAGGACAACTAAATAATTCGGTTGCTGCAACAAAAATATTCAGTTGGCAAGAAATTCGGTTGCCACGATGTATCTGTTTCCTCTGTGTCCAATTTATTAATATGAAAGATAATCAGCTTGTGTGGAAATTGATCAATTTAAACAATGTAATAACTCTATTAAATAGAGTAAAAATCGGCAGTAATATTTGTGTACCAGTAGCGATATCTCCCCTTTCTACCCTAATTAATTCATTGTATAATTTATTTTCAATTTGTTGTGCCAAACAGTTGTGTATATTCACATTGTTCTGTTTTATTGTGTTATGTTTCTGTTAACCATACTTGAGCACGAACAGGATACGAGCCAGTGCACAACATGCTCGATGTATTGTTGTACATAGTTTTGCTCAATATATTGTTGTATAAACTTTGTTATAATGGAAACACATTAGGTTTGCATTCTTTTTGAGAAGCGCCTGAAGAATTTTCAGACAATTCAGAATAATGCGGCAACAATTTTTTAGTAAATTGAACAAATTAATTAATAATTAATAATAAAAATAATCCGAATTGTTGTATTAAATTACGGTTATAATGGAAACTAAAAATTGTCTCGTTTCTTTAAAACGCAGAATTCTGTTTATCGCTCTAAAATAATGTCATTCCTTTAATAGCCCACGCATATAAATGCCACCCTTTTCAGCATACCATTAGTTTATGCATTTCTGTGTGTGTGTTGTTTTTAAATTATTGTTCAATTATTATTTTTGTTATTATTGTTCTATGTATACTCACTGTGTCTGTAGCACATAAAAATCAATGCAATTGTGCAAATCATTCCTGATACGGTAGCTATGCTTGGTATTAATAGGTTAACATTTCCGTAAAAAACATTCGATCCACGTTGTCCTCGTTGTACAATTTCTGGCGGTGGGGGATCACCATCCTTGGTGAGTGTTACAAATGTAAATTCTGCCTGTGATACACCAGCCACATTATGTGCTTCCATGCGCAACTGATATAGAGTGGAGGGTTGTAGACCAGATATTGTAAAACGACGTTGTGGTTTAAGGGCATTTGACACTAGGTAATTAAATATGATATACAGCACCAGAAAATGTTGTAAGGAAAATAAATAAAACAAAAAGAGATAAATAAAAGAATGAGCTATGAAATGTAGAACATGCATGTTATTATTGTTGAATTTTATGTTCAAGTTATTGTTTAAGTGTAAAATTAATTGTTTAATTGGTATGTTTTCTTTTTTTGTTTTAAATATTTTAGAAAAGTCACGTTTTAATTTCAAATAAAATTTGAAATTAATAATTATGATTGAACATTAGAGACGTTAAAAAAAAAATAAAAGTGAATTTTAAGAGCTTCAAGTTTTAAAAAATATAATAATCGCTTAAATTATATTTAAATTGTTTATATGTCAAAGATACAAAAATGTTCAATTAATTGCGTTATTTTCCAATTCCTTTTTATTAAATCTAGACACTTTAGCGAAGGTTTTCAATTCTGACCGATATTCTATAGAACGCGTATTAAAAGAAATGTATTTTGTTATTGCAAAAAATATGCTTCCGATGTTTAACTTTAAACAATGGGTTGGTATATAGTGGGTTGGTAATAGTGTTTCCAATTGTTGGACCCCGACGTTTAATCGGCTTAAGCATTATTCGAAAAATTACGATCTAAAGTATTTTTTTTAGTATAAGTATTTTTAATTGAACTTTTTATTATACACTTAAAATGTTTTTACAGTAACTGACTGTTGTTTATTTCTAAAGTTAGTCGTACATTTGTTTTAAAATGATTAAATAGTTAAAATACATAAAAAAATATATTTTTTTAACCATTTTTAACATTTATTTAAAGAATAAATTTCAAATAAATACGAGTTGCAGTTTATATTTTTATATTTTATTCGAGCGCCTGGTAGCGTGCTAGTTGGTAGCGTGCTAGCTTATCAGTGCGGGGGTCGTGGGTTCGATTCCCACCAGAGGCTCTGGTCTGTTTTCGCTACAACGAGCTGAAGGCCTTCGGTGCTAGTGCTCGGTTAGGATATTAAAATATAATTTGGAATTATATGTTTAATAATAAAATAAATAAATATTTTTTATTTAAAATTTGTTAAAAGATATTATTATACAGGGTGGCGCAAAAATAACTTTCCGATGTTTTTTGGCTGTAGTTAAAAAAAAAATTAAAAACTTTGATTTTTCTTGTGGATTATTTTTATTTGGTCTTTTAATTTTTTTCACATCAAGTCGAGAATATGATGTCATGTAAATGGCCGCCGCCACAGTTGATTGTCATTTGAGCCCTTTTTATGGCATTTTCCATCACTTTGGCCAAAACTTCCGGCGATAGGTCCTCAAATTCTAGTCTTTAAGAGCTGCAAGAGTCTGAGGCTTGTTGACATAAACCCGCGACTTCAAAAAGCCCCACAAAAAGAAGTCTGGAGCGGTCAAATCAGGCGATCTTGCTGGCTAGTGCAAATCGCCAAAACGGGAGATTAGGCGCCCGGGAAATGCATAATTTAGCATATCGGTTGTGCCACGTGCAGTGTGTGGCGTTGCACCGTCCTGTTGGAACCACATGTTTTCCAATCCCAATTCATCAAGTTGCGGCAAAAAGAACTCGTTGATCATTGCTCTGTAGCGCTCACCATTCGCAGTAACCGTTTGGCCCGCGACGTCTTTGAAGAAAAAAGGTCCGATGACTCCTCCAGCGAAAACAGCACACCATACAGTGACTTTGAGCGGGTGTAATGGATCTTCGTGGGTTACACGCAGATTTTCAGTGCCCCAGAAGCGTAAATTTTGCTTATTTACCCGCTAAGATGGAAATGGGCCTCATCACTCATGATTATTTTTGATGAAAAATCATCTTCATTATTGCTCAAATAAATAGTCACCAATATTCCGCGTTCTGGAGCAGTGTAGCGTAACATTGTTTATTAACGTGTATTTCGCATGTGTTTACTACACAAATGTCAAAACAGAACTGACATTAGGGGCCAATCGCAAAATTTATAGTATTTGCTAATAGGAGGATTACTTTTGCGCCACCTTGTATTTTAAATAAATTTTTAATGTATTGTTGATCTGTTATTTTGTAAATGAATAATATATTAGTTCATTTACAAAATAACAGATCAAAAATACATAAAAACAGAACAAAAATACATAAAAACTACTTTAAACACAAGAATACAGTGCAAAATATAATTCAAAATATTGTCTAATCATTAACTATCAACATAGATTATGTTTTAAATTTAGTATGGATTAGGACAAACATTTAAAATTTACGGCTTCATGTAAGCATTGTTATTGGATACTTTAAGAATTGAAGTTCATAACGAAAACTGTAAACTATAGAGGATAAATATAAATTGTTAAATTTCGTTGATGTTACACTCAGAAAAAAAGTGTGTAGAAAAATTTGTAAACGGTTTTCAATCGCACTCTACTATTTTTGTACTGATTTTTAGTAAAAAAAAATTATTATTTGTCAAATCTTTTTGCTATTTACATTTAAAAAATGACAGAATTTTTACAGAATATCTACAAATTTTTGTTGCTAATTTCTGAAATCATTTTACATATTATTGAAAAATAATTTGCTAAAATTAACAAACTGCCTTAAAATGTTAAATTCATTAAAAAAAGGGATCGGAAGAAAAGATACCGACTCATGTCTAAAAATAGGACATCCACTTAAAAAAGGACTAAAAGTTTTTTTAGTTTTAAAAATCAGCCTTAAAAACAATTAAAATTTGATCTTAATAGTTAACAAATTTACTAAAAATATTTTTTAAAACAGAAATTACTAAATTTATACAAAATGATAAATTCGTTTATGTTTTTTACAATTTTTAAGCCTTTGATTTTTTTTTTATTTTTTTTAAATAATGTATGAAAATGTATTTTTTTTTTAGTTTGACTCGAGATCATAGGAAAAGTTTTTTTCAAATGAAAAATTTTTTCCTTATTTTTTTTTTTTTTTTAATTTTAGTAAACATGGAGAATACACAGAAAAATTTATTAGACACCAGCCGAATGGAATGCATTTTCTGGTCAGCTACGACTTTCATCAACATTCTTTGTGCCGAAATACCAATTGTAAATATCTCTATTTAACTCACAAATCAACGGAAAAAGCTATTTTATGCTAACATACAGTTGATTTTTATTATTGAGTACAGATGAAATTTACTAACTATTTTTGTGTTATATATATTCTCCTTTGTCCGTATGTCCAAATTAGCTATTAGCTAATACTAAAGACATGTGTTTTTTAAAATTGTTTTTACATATGTTTAAACAATTCTTTTAACCGTGCCAAGTTATATTTTAATATTGAAGTTTATATTTTATAGTTGATCTTTTTAAATAATTTTTTTTAAAAAAATAAAAAATTTTGATGCTGGATAAAAAATAAATTTTAAATTTTGTACTAATATTAATATTATTAAGTAATTTTTTTTAAATTCCACTTTACAAAAAGTTTACTAAAATTTAGTAGCGGCTTCTAATTGTTCTACTAATTTTATTGTACTACAAGTCAGAAGACATGTGTAGCTAGGATTAGAAAAAAATAACCCTGGGCTCAAATTAGCAAAATTATCGGTAATAACAGCAACATTTTCAGGTGCCATTACAGACTTATTTTGGTGAGAGTAGTCTAATTTTGTGTTGTTTCGAGTTTGTTAATTTCTTTTCAAACCCTCAATATAAAATAGGCAATCATCAATAAGCAATGACCAAAGGGGAGAGCGTGGATACTGAGGAGGTTGTGTAGCGGCAACCGAAAATACTAAGTATACTATACTGCTGGCTTTGTGGAATTTTTCAATTTTTTTTTCTTTATAATTTACTAATAAAAATTTGCATGTTTCTTTGCAAATAAAATAATTTATAAAAAATAATATTATTATGTGATCTAAAATCCTACTAATAGTATTCAGTTTAAATAAACATAATAAATTAAAAGTCGTTTATTTTTACAGATTTTGTGGTAAAATTTTATGACATTTAACGAACGAAATATCATTTATTTTTACAGATTTTTTAGATAAATTGTTAAACAAATGAAATAAAGAAAAAATCATTAACATACTAAAAAATACATTTTCCCATTTATCAATTAAAATTTTTTTCAGTGTAATTTAAACAGTTGCCGTGAGTTGCTGAACAACAACTGATTTAACTTTGTAGAAATTACAACAAAGAAACAGCCGAACTCCAATATTATCACCCACACAAAGTAGCTTATAGTGTACGTGTGACAAATTTCACGCATTTAGCATTTTTTGACCTATTCGTGTATAGTTATTGGAAAAATGCCCTTCACTGAAGTAAACCCTTAAGCTTAAGACAGATAAATGCACTGTCGATAGTGTTTTGCCGAAGTACAACATTTTGTCGATAAAGCTGGTATTTTATTTTCTTTATTTGTTACTGTCGAGATATTAGAACGTTTTTAAATAAACAATAGTTGCATTTAAAAAGTCGACCTAAGAAAATTTTCCAAGATTAACAAAAACCAATAAAACTTTTGAACACTACGTGTGTTCAAAAGGAGACCCCCCTTAGTTAGTATATTTTTCAAATAGGAGAATTTTTAAATACTTTCAATTTTTCTTTATTTTTTTGATAAATCAATTAGGTAAAATAAGTTAAAAAGTTCCATCCATGTATTATATTCGTTTTTATAATTTTTTTTTTGTAATTTTTAATGAATGTTTTGAAGAAAAAAAGCTAGTCGAATTACAAGAAATTTTCTATTATTATTCTAGAACATAAGTAGCGACATAGTGATTGTTGGAAAATACCTAGCCACGTGTTTGATTGCTAAGAAGCAATATAATAATAATAGGTTTTTTAATAAAGCTTTGCCTATTCAGAAAAATAAAAATTTTCTCATATTCTAAATTTAAAATAGGTTCAAAGTCGGATTTTTGAAAGTTAATTATTTTTCATAATCTCGAGCAATAATTTAACAGCTAAATTTTCTGTTTCAAAGAACGACTTGCAGAAAAACTTCTTGTGCTTTATATTATGTTTTTCTTTCGATTTTAAACACCGATGATATTTGTTTTAATATTTTTTTGCTCCTAGAACCAATTCTGTAACTAGTTATGTTTCTATAAATGGAATGTGCTGTAGAATTGATGTGATTGAAACCGATTGTAAAAATTTTCTTGGGAGAAGAATAGGAATAATTCCTCTAGAATTGAAAAGACAATTTAATGACATTGATAGGACAGAAATTCAGCCTTGTAGTGAAGGACTTAAAAATATGAGTTATATTATTTAAAATTTTTAAAAGAATTAAAACAAAAATTAAAAATTGTCTATCTTATATCCTAAAGCCTATATCGCAATTGTTTTTCTGTAGATTTAAAAAGCTATGTAATCACTTTCACTCGCTCAAAAAAATCATTGTCCTTTGGTCAGTGGTTTTTTCTCAGATTTTGTTTTAGCCAAAGTTACAAAATTTAAAGAAAAATAACGGAAAAACTATATTAATAATTTAACCGATTATTCGGGTCGAATAATTCTTTGATTAAATACAGGTTGGTTAAAAAGTTCCTGCGCTCGAAATGAAAGAATACTGTTTTTGTTACGAAATATATATTTTTTATTCAATATAATCTCCTAGAAGCTCAATACACTTGTTCCAATGATCTTCCAATAATTTTATCCCATCCTTATAATGGTTTTCCGGAAGCTCTGCAAAATAACCGTCTACGGCTGCTATGACCTCTTCATTCGACGAAAAATGCTTTCCACGAAGGAATTTTTTGAGATTTCTGAAGATGGTGAATACGGTGGATGTTCAAGCAATTCGTACTTTAATTCTTTGAATTTAGCCATAGTCAAAACACTTTTGTGAGCAGGTGCATTGTCTTGATGAAAAATGATTTTTTTCTTCTTTAAACCAGGTCTTTTCTCACGAATTTTTTCATTCAGCTGATCCAAAAGCCTGCAATAATATTCAGAGTTGATTGTTTTACCTTTCTGAAGGTAATCAATCAACTAAATTCCTTTTGGATCCCAAAAAACTGATGCCCTAACCTTCTTTGCTGATCGTTGTGACTTCACCTGCTTTGGAGCTGAACAACCAGCTTCAGTCCACTGTAAACGTTCTTGTTTCAATTTAGGATCATGGTGGTAGATCCAAGTCTCATCCATAGTTATAAAACGACGCAAGAAGTCGGTTTTAATCGGCTTAAAACGCTCCAAATTACGCTGAGAAATTTGTTTTCACTAACTTTCTAAACAGTTTTTTCATACGTAATTCTTCATGTAAAATATGTAGTACTCGTTCGTCTGAGATGCCTATGGCATTAGCAATTTCACGCTTAGTCAAACTTGGATCTTCACTAACCATATTATGTACCTGCTCAATGATTTCTGCTGTGGTTGCAGTTTGTGGTCGTCCTTCGCGTGGATCGTCTTTAAGGCTGGTACGACCACGTTTAAATTCACCAGCCCAAAATTCAACGGTGCGTTTTGAAGGTGAGGACTCCTTATAAACTTCTACCAATTTTTCATAAATGTCCTTTGATTTTAAGCCCTTCAAAACAAAGAATCTAATGACTGCACGATATTCAACTGTCTCAGGACAGTTATACCAACTTGAGAAAAAAAAAAGTTTGGAGTTAGCAGTACCATCTCTTGGTGAGCGCAAGAACTTTTCAACCAACCTGTAGAGGCGATTAAAAGAGGAATCAGTTAATCGATTTACCGAATTGGAAACACTAGTAAATATACACAATTTTTCGTAGATTTTTATACATTAAATATCGTTTAACTGAAGAAATTAACACAGAAAAAATAACACAAAAATTTTAAGTAATTAAAATTATTTCTTAAAATTCGAATTCGACTTCTAACAATATTTTGTTTGAAATATTTGTAAATTATTAATTTTTATATAAAAATTATTTTAAAATAAAAATTGAACACACAAATTTTATTGTTGATGCCTTAAAAAAAATATTTATATTTACAAAAATTATTTATGTTTAATATTACAAACAGAATTTTGTAATTTTTTCTGTCATGGATTTGTTACAAAGGAAACATCCAAAATAACCATTATAAGCACTTAGTGTCAGTCAAGTGGATATCAGACTTAACTTTGATGCTTTTTTGTTGAAAAAAAAATATATAACTAAAAGCCTTTTAATCTTATTAATTATACCGAAGTTTATTATACCGATCTCTTAAAATTCATTTCGAATATTCTTTATTTATCGCAGAACACCTCCCATTCTTATATGGTAAATACATTATTAATCATGTTTAATACAATTTTTACTTACCCAACACCCAATCATGATCTGGTCCATCTGTAACCGATCGATATTGTAAAACAAAATATAACATAGGACAACCATTATCTGGCCAAGTATGCAGTCTTATTGTAACCGAAGTTGAATTAGGAGCTATTAGTGTAGTAGTTGAAGGAACACCTGGAGATTGTCCCTGAGTTCGTACATGTAGTGTTATACTCGTTGGTGAGGTGCCAACTTTATTATGAGCAGTCAAATGTATTTGATACGTGCTACCACAAACTAAACCTTTGAGTTCATGACTAGAGGCATGACGTGATAAAAGCATTTCTTCAATATTTCCCGTTGCTCGGCGATAATACAAAGTGTAACCGGTAATGGGAGCATTACCGGTAAAACCACATTTCCAATGCATTAATATACTACTAGTGGTAGCACTGGTAACATATAAAACCGGAGCTGAAGGTGGAACTTGTACTAGAAGTATGTGTGTTAGACGATCTGTACCAATACCATTGTCCACTTGACAACTGTAATTTCCACTATCGGATACTTGTAGACTGGATATTATTAAATCACCCGAATCAAGCAGTTGGGTATTATGGAGTCCACCTTGTCTTATGGGTATATCGGATTTATACCATTCACGCTTTGGTTTACCCACTGCCGTGCAAGATAATGTAACAGTTGAACGCCAGGGTCTAACTGTGGGACCACCAAAGGACACTATACGAGCCGGTACACGATTTGTTGTAATTTGTGAAGCAACTCTGGAACTTTTACCTTCACCTACTCTTGTAGAGGCTGTCACCCAAAATTGATATTCGATGTGTGGATGTAAATTTTTAGCTTCATAGTACGCTTGCTGCGAAGGCAGACTACGTTTTTCATTATTCAATTCTTCACGACCATTTACCACTCTCGTATAGAGATTATATTTGGTAATGACACCATTTGGTTCGGTGGGTGGTAACCATGAGACATACAATGATTGTGGTGAACTAACTACTACTTTTATATCGGCAGGTGCTTCTGGTGCATCTTCTTCGGTGTGACAGTAAACTGGATTTGATAATATACCATCACCCATACGTGTATGAGCCAACACTTGTATACTATAATTGGTATATTTTCGTAATCCCGTGAGGACTGTAGTTAAGGCGGTAGTTTTACGTGATTCTACTTCATCTTTATTGGGTGAATAGTCATCTAAGATTGGTTCAAATATTAATTTGTATCCTTGTAATATACCATTGGTATGATGTATGGGTGGTGGTTGCCATGATACTTGCAATGATTGTGAGGTCAACGCAGCGCAACGTATATCTTCTGGTGATCGGCTAGGAACTAGAGAGATCCATAAAAAATCAATTTATTTTTATCATTTTATATGAAATATTTGTTTAGTATTTTAGGTATTCGGATAAAATTCAGTCAGAAATTAGGCAATCTTAAAGTCTAGGTGCCTTTGGTACGTTTTGCACTTGTAATTAACAGCGATAATGCGAATAGACCGCTCTTACACGTTTTGATTTACCATTTTCATATTGCATTTTAATCTGATAACTAAAATCTAAAAAAAAATTCTAGCTAACCGTACGTTCTGTACGGCTATTTGCTAGGCACGTAGACGGATGGACTCATTTGAATCTTCCCGACCCTACATTATACAGCAATAATAGCTTTTTAAGTACGTCTCGAAGGATGTCTGTTATTACTTAGAGTAAACGTGGTACATTGAACGAATCAATTTCTATTATGGAAGTATTGTGTGATGGACGTTTATCACAAGGAAAGTTTTTGTTTCCTTTTCAAAACAAATTCGCACTATTTACAATTACCATTCCATACCACGTCACACCTGTCGAAATTTCTGCCACTGATAACAGTGTTTTCAACTTAAAAAACCCAGTCGCATTTCATTTGCATGAAAAAAGTGTGTTAAGTGTTAAGTACATATTGTTGCAGAAATGAACTTTGATCTCCCTTTATAAGCAAAGTTGTCGTAAGGTAGACTTTCTAAAACCAGTTCAGTGTTCAGCATAAAAAGTCAACGGAATATAGGTTTTGTAACACAAAACGTCTAAATTACATTTGGCGGCTTACTCTTAGATCCCCAAGTTTAATATAACAAAATCTAGGACTCTATCTGCTATTGTTTGCCTAAAAGAAGCCTCCAAAATTGGTTATAGGAGTTATTATAAATGGGGTCTCACCAAACGAGTGTCAGCTAAATTCTAGGGTGCTGCAAGGTTCTGTTTTGTTCTTTCTACCTTTCGTTTTATTTATTTTTTCAACGACCTTCTTGGTCAAACTTTCAACAATATCTACTTTCTGCAGATGACAGATGGACTTTTGAAGAATGGGTTTCCAAGTCACCTAATGTTTCGATATACCGATCGCCCAATTTATCCGACCCAGACTTTTTTCTTGAGGCTATTTGAAGTGTCTGTTCGAAATGATCCAGCCACAAACTCTCAACGAGAATATTCGACAAGAATATTAAAAGGAGACCAACTGATCATCAAAACTGACGGCACCCACTTGACATATATAATTTTCAAAAACTAATAGAAAAAATCTTAATGCTCTAAATAAATATTATTTTTTTATTAAATCGTTTCGTTTTGAAGATAGACCAAAACAACAGCGGGTGAATGCTATCGAGCCACCCTATATTACTTATAGCCTACCCAAGATTAAATACAAGTCTCATACATAGACACGAGTTTCAAGGTATATTCTGAAGCTTTTGGACCATGCTCAAAGGGGGCTGTTGATGTTTATTAATGACAGAAGGCTGTTGATGCTTATTAAACTATATTGAGCATCGTCGAAATGTGGGTTGTGTTACACTGTTCTATATATATTACCATGTGAGCCAAGTGAACTCATCCCAAAAGATCGAATTTTCTTTCACATTTCCCGTTTATCTAGTCGATCGCATTTGTTGTCTATTGCCCATCAGTCGAACTAGTGTGGAATTGACTCCCCGTAGAGGTTTTTACTGAGGATAACAATATACATATATATGTAAGTTTAATGTTTGCAAACACTACTGTCTCCTTCTTCCTGATCATATCATCTTTTCCAGATATCAACACAATGCACTGCCTTTGTAGGTAGCCTGCCCTATGTGTTGTCACAACGCAAACAAATAATGGGGCAGCCGTTGAAAATAGTAGAAACGAGGATTTTTGCTTTAAGTTTTTTTTGTCAATAAAGCTTTAGTGTTTCCCTGTATTTGAATTTTGGTACAATAATTAAAACACGTTTTGATATCCTCATTTTAAATAGACTTTTCCAATATTTTCATAATTTTCCAATTTGGAAATTGCTTCTTTTAGCAAATAATTTGAAATCTACTAGAGTGCGTCAGTAAGTCATTTTATATTTCAACATATTCTCCTGTATATAGCACACACTTTGCCCAAGGTTTCTCCAATATTTATATCCCTTCCAAAATATAAGCTTGTGAGATAATTTCATTGTTGGAGTCAAATCTCTTTCCGCAGAGCTACTTCTTCAAGTTTGAAAACAATAAATAATCTCTAGGGGCTAAATTCGGAGAATAGGGCGGATAAGAGAGCAATTCATTGATTTTTGGCATTGAGACTGTCATTTTCCATTTTTTCCTCAATCCTCAAAACAAATCAGAAGGTAGTCTGTTATTTTATGCCTGTCAAACACAAACTTAATGACGCAGATGCCTGTTCACAGGACCAGTGTTACCCTTTTAATTAAAAGTCACGGTCTTATTGACCCGCCCTCGTACGATGTTCAAACATTTAAATTATTTACGACCACTGAGACATATAAATATAATTATTAAGCTTGCGCTTTTGAACTTTCGTTCCATTTAAGATCTTTAATAACTTACCATCTTCCATAGTTTGGGCTGAGGCTGGTTCGGATAATGGTCCCGGTCCAACTTGATTAAAAGCTTGTACTACAACATTATAACGTGCAAACCTCTGCAAAGCAGTTAGCAATAATTCACCAGTACCACCGTCACCATCACCTGATACTGAAGTGAAATTATAAGCGGTATTACCCGTGCTAGCTAATTTAAAACCAACATTATAGCCCTGAATATCACCATGTCTGAGCTCCGCTAAGGGAGCTATCCAGCTAACTAACAATTCAGTTGAAGAAAGAGGACGTACCGAGAGATTTAGTGGTGGTCCTGCCGGACGCTGGGGCTCAGTACGTATTATCAGTTCTTGGCTAGGAGCACTACGACCGGCAGTTCCCTCAGCTATAACTCGGAAAGCATAACGTGTGGCAGGTTTGAGATTCTCTATTAAAGCATTATAGCTGGGAGGATCTTTAACTTCAATATGTTGCCATTGATCGATAAAAATAATAGCTAGAAGAAAAATTTTAAGTTAATACTATTAAGTTGAACTTCAAATGAGGTGTTTTTTTCATTTTACCATCCATTTCTTTATATTCCACAATATACTTGGAGACATCACCAGAATTTTGAGTTTTTGGTTGCCATTTTAAATTAACCGAACGACTTGATATCATAGCTGCCTCTAATACCGACGGTGGTTGTGGTGGTTCTTGTACTTGTAATTGCACTAATTGTTGATCATTGCCATATAAATTGCTGGCACGACAAAAATAAGGACCACTATCCGTAGAATCAACTAAACGTATTTGTAATTCTGCTGACACACCATCGGGTGTTGCTTCTTGCTTTACAGAAATTCTAGAACAGCATCAACAAAAAGAAAAAAATTAAATAAAACACACAAAATTAATGAACATTATAAAAAAAAGTATATAAAATGCTTGTGAATTTTGTTATTCATTTCCCTTTTTTTTTGTCGTAACTCGTTATTA
>OX456524.1:43195355-43561885 GCA_949748255.1 Eustalomyia histrio
CAACATTCAGTAGGTCTGTAAATTTTTATAGTTTGTTTTTTTAATGACTGCTTTAAATAGTTAAAAAATATATTTCTATGAATTTCAATTAATTCTTCATTTAAAAACAAACTTTACGTATTACTTTTTAAATAAATTACTATATATTGTGAGTGTATGAAAATCTTAAAAAAACGATTCCACAAAAAGCATGTGTCTTTTTATATAACCGGATTTATTGCGATATTTTACCGGTTTAATTTTGAAATATCTTAAATTGTCGTTAAAATATCGCTTAACAAGCGAAACACCGATTTATAAGGGTATTTTGCACATATAACAAAATGTTAAATGTAATATTATAAAATAATCCCCGTGATATTAGAATACACTTGTCACTATTCGAACCGCAGTTTTAAAATTTTCGTGTCAGTATTCATCAGAGCGTAGTACACAACTACCGTTATAATGAAATGGTATTGCACAATTAAATATAAATGTTAATATTTTACCTAAAAATTCTGTAAAAAATAACTGATTATACATTTATTTGAAATTGTTTACGTTTTTTGTATTTTTGTTTGTTTTTCTACAAAATTTGTATTCACACAGTATATTGACACATTTGGTGTGAATGACCATATGTGTGTGTGTGTTTATGAAGTGTTTGTAATTTGAATTGAAATAATTTTGTAAATAAACAAACAATTGAAATAATAAACAAATTGTAATTGTTTGAAACAGACATCAAACTAAATTTAAGTTTTTAATAACTGCACACAAAAAAAAAACATACTATTTATAAATATTTTATGAAAATTTGCCAGTGTACTATTTTAAGAACTTTTTCATAAACCCAGGTTATATTTATGAACAGCTCATTAAAAATAATACTGGGAAACTTTGTGTACTCGTTTATTATGAAATGGTTCTTAAAATGTCTGTAGATGTACTCATTATTTATGAAAAAGTACTTAAAAAATTTGTCAATGTACAAAATCTTATTATTAAGCAACGAGTGCATAAATACATATAATACTGGGAATTTAGTTAGGAAATAATTTAAAATTATGAACAATTTTCATAAATAATTATGAATTTTATTTTTTTTGTGTGTGTAATGAAAACAAACCACAAATTTCCGTTTTGTGAGTAAAGTTTTATCAAATTTCTAACAAATGATAAAAATAAATGAAACTGAAACTGAAAGAAATCAGTAAATGACAGAAAATCATTTTGATCAGATGTAAAAAAAAAAAAATTAAAATAAATATTTCTTTAAAAAATACATAATATTCTGAGTATAGAATACAAAAAAGAAGAACTTGCTTAAAGTGATAAAAATCGAATGAAATAAAAAGGCTGCTGAAAAAAAGTATACCTAAATATTTTGGAGTTTTTAATCTCCAAAATGTCCCTAATAAAACCTCGAAATCCTTATCCATATGTAAAGTAACTTATCCCTTTAAGGTTGTCTCTTTTTAACTCATTTATTCAGATTAAATCAGCTGATATGTAATATTACGTATAAGTAATTCTAACTTTAATTCGGAACTAATTTAATACAATTTTTTTGTGGTAGATTATTTTAAAAAATTTTTAAAGTTTGGATGAAACTTCTTGATAAAGTGGTATCAGTTGCCAGGAGAAATTGTAATAGTTGTGCTAATTTTTTACTGATTTAAATTTCTATTATCTTATTAGAAAAATAATTTACTACAAACCACAATCCTTAATGTATGTAATTCCAAATATCAAAATTTTTAAGAATAATAACAAAACCTCATATTTTCCCCCACATTCGATTATGTAATTTTTGGAAAAAACATACCTTTACAGGCAAATAAATATTTCCAGTGGGAGCCCGGTTAATAAATTACATTTTATTTTTATTTTGAAGAACCCTACTGTTTGTAGCTATGAATTTTTTAAAGGCATCGCCATTCCATATTAAACAACTGTGTGCTTATAATTAAAGTTCAATCAACTCTTATTTTCTAGTTGATGCTACACATTTATTTGATTGGGGTGGCAACATGGTTGATTCGGTTGGTGTATGGTTAAAAATACTTACAATTAACTTTCAGCTGAATCACTTTACCGATACCAGTACCAATGCCATTGTTAGCTTGACACAAATAAAAACCTTCACGATCCTCTTTGACATGTTGTAACAGTAGTGAACCATTCGATAGTAATTTTGTAAATGGTCTTTCACGCACCTCCTCATATTCACCTGATTTGCTACCTATAATTGAAAATTGATTGCTTTTCAGTCACATGATGATTAAAATAGAAACGAAGCAAAAATTTGTTAGTGTTGTAATGCAAATTATGAAAGTTAATTGAAAAAAATAAAAACGACATCCTTTGCACATGAGAATTATATTTCACGAACATACAATACAAACAAACAAAAAAAAAAAATACAATAACTGGGTTTAATTAAAATTAAAACTTCTACATATTCAAAATAAATGTGTTATTATTTCTGACTTATGATGGATTATAGTAATTCATCAGAAAGTATACATACCCGTAGCTTTTTTCCATACTATACTGGGTATGGGTACACCTTGGGCCTGACAATGTAACATTATATGACGATTACGTTCAACACTGGCATCACTTGGTTCAACAATCCAACGTGGTGGTACTAGATGATGGTAAAATAGAAATAAACGAACATAATATTAATTAATTATATTTTCAAGGGAATTCATTAAGAAAAAGATGTATTTCTTTTTATCAATAATATATTTTTTTTATTATTTAATAATTATAAAACATAAATAACATAACAAATTCAATTTAATGGAAAAAATAAATAAGTATTAAAAGTTGCCAAAGAGAGAAAGAGGAAAATAGTTTTGCTTTTTTATGTGTTTTTTTTTATTAAATACTATTTTTTATTATAAACTATAAATTTTATATATATTTATAAACATTTTGGTTTTAAAATAATCATTGAAAAAATATATATTTAATGAAATATGAATTTTTAAGAATAAAATTTCAAGAGAGTAAACTATAATGGCGGACAAAAACTCTAATTAGTAAAATGATAAACAAAAAACAAAAAATAAATTAAAACTCAATTTTTAATTAATAAAGTGTGAATAAATAAAGAATTCAATGCAACATAAACAAAATTAATTAGCAGAAATAATTAGCATACATTTAAAGGAATGCTTTGATTAAAAGTAGTGTTTTTTTGACCTTAAAATTAATGTCACTGCAAATAGTTAAAAAAAAAATAAATGACCAAAACCATTTAATCAGTTAAAATTTACCAGTTAACAGATAGAAAATTATTTTATATTTCCCTTTATTTTTATAAACCTAACTTATTTTAATAATTTTTTAATGATTAATCCAAAACAAACCAATAGGAAATATATTCGGACATAATCCCAAAATCCGCAATATGGATTGTTGTAACAGCATTTTGGGAAAATATGTACTGTAAGCTAGTGTGTAAATCATAGCTGTTAATTTTGGATTACGATTAGTAATCAATTAGATTACATTTTAAAAATAATTTAATTGATTATATAATTCTCTTTTGAAAAATTTCTGATTACTAATTGATTACGATTACAAATAATCTCAAATTAATCAAGATTACTTGCGATTACGATAAAATAATCAAAAGTAATCAAAAGTAATCAAAAAGTAATCTGATTACTTTCAAAGATTATTTTTGATTATTTTAGATTATTTTCCAAAAATTTTGCATTTACATCATTTTATTTTCAAAAATTTGCATTTACAACGTGAAAAAATTCTAAACAAATACAACAAGATTAGAGGTTTTTTGTATAAAAAAATGTACGTAAATTCATTTCAATAATAACACAAATAATAACAAATTATGAATTCCTAACTCAACAAAAAATGGAAAAATACATGAATAAAATAAAAAAGAAGAACAAATACATTCAGTGTACATTAAATCTTTTCACAAAAAAAGGGGTTATAATTTACATATATTTACAATTGGCCTTCATTACAACTAATTTTTCAAATGAAAAATCAGACAACGATTGCCGCAATAAACAATAAAATAAAATGTCGTTCTCGTCGGGATTTGAACCTTGGACGCCGAATTTCATTGGTGATTAAAATAGTATTTGTTACATTTAGAAAATATGAGGTACAGAGCAGTCTGTTATGTTCGTTTCTGAATATAAAAAAGTAACATCTTAAAAGGGCTAGTGCAACATTTTTGAAATGGAACACTTTTTTTAGAAACAAAAACGCTATAAAATTCAATACAGGTTGAATTTCATGTAAACAAAAGTGTTCGTAACTACATTTGTTCAAGAAAAAGACAAAATGACTTTGGAAATAATCAAATATATTCAAAAGTAATCTTTAAAAGTAGTCGAATTATTTTTTAATTACTTTTGATTCTTTTTGATTATTTTCTCGTAATCATTAGTAATCCTGATTATTTTTGGATTATTTGTAATCGTAATCAATTAGTAATCATGCTAAACTAAATATAATCGTAATTTAATCATTACTTCACCTTTCGAAAAAAAGTAATCTAATTACTGATTATTATGATTAGTAATCATTACTTAACAGCTATGGTGTAAATAGACGCAGTTAGAAAATGTATGTGTATGTTCTTTTAATATAATATTTCGAATTGTTTCAGTAGAAGTTAAGTGTACATACGAGGGCGAGTCATTAAGTTCGTGAGTTTTTTAATTTTGCGCCTCTTAACTGAAAAGCCAACTCTGGTCCCGTCAACGGGCATCTGTCAATTGACTCCTGTCAAAATTTGTACAACCTGCATCATTTAGTTTGTGCTTAACAACATTTGATAGCGGAGGAAAAAATGTAAAAAAGTAAATTTCGTGTGCAATATTTTTTGAGGAAGAAAACCATCACTTTAACCAAGGCTACACACAGAAAATAAATGGACAACCGAATTGAAAAGTGTATTTTGGATGCGACAAAAAAAAATCGTTTACCACAACCAAATTTAAATGTCGGTGTTGTAACCGTAATTCAGTTGTATTAACCGGAATTTGTTGTGGAACAGAATATTCAGTTCTACCAACCGATTTTTGTTGTAGAAACTGAATTGACCAAATTTTATTCTGTGTTTAAGCTTCATAAATAAAGGGTGGCCCAACCATAATGCATGATGTTAATTGTGAGTCACATCTTTACGTTAAGTTTTTTGCCCAACTTAATTTGACTTTTCTATGTTTCAGTGTTTGACAAATTCAACCATGGAGAGGTACACAATTGAACAGCGCGCTAAGATTGTCGAATCCCTTTACGAAAATTGGTGTTCAAGTAAAAATGCACTTCGTGATTTTTTCGGTCAGCATAATCGAACAAATGTGTCCACAATCGAGAGAATTGTGCTCAAGTTTCAGCTAAAAAATGTGAAACACATTGCTGTTGTTTGCGATAGTGTGCCAGAAGATCCGTCAACCTCGACTCGTCATCGGTGTTCGCGAAATGATAACAGAGTTCTTGTGGCCAGAAATTGAGAACATGGACCTAGACGATATGTGGTACCTACAGGATGGTGCCACTTGCCACACAGCCAGCGAAACAATGGCACTTTTGTGCAAGAAATTCAATGGCCGTGTTATCTCAAGTCGTGGCAATGTTAATTGGCCGGCACGATCATGTGATTTGACACCGTTGGACTTTTTTTTTTGGGAATATTTAAAATAAAAGGTGTACGTCAATAAGCCAAGAACAATTCAAGACCTAATGGATGAGATAATTCGGCACATTAACGGTATTGAACCTCAATTATGACTCAGAGTCATTGAAAATATGGCCGATTTTTTGTTTCACGCATAATTGTCTTAGATCCTTCTATCATAATAAAAAATATTAAGATAATTCTCTGAAAATTTTTTGTTTTACTTACAATTAACATCGTGTATTATGGTTGCCCGTTCTGATCGTTTTTAAGGCATCTACATCCGAAACAATTTAAAATGCAAAATATTAAAAGTGCAATAGCTTACCGATGTCATAAGTATCTCACACGGCTCAGTGGTTTGAATTGGGTATGAGAACACTTTCGGCAATCGTGTGACGATACTACAAATCCATGAATTAAACGAAGGACCCTATAAACCAGGATGAACAAAATACCAAATTTTTAGCCACCCATGATGCCAAAAAAAAAAAGAATTCTAAGTCGAGACCACGAAATTTTTAGCCGATTTACAGAAAAACTTAGCCTCTAGCAAATGTTGTACCAATTCAAACATGTATGAATTCACATCACAAGCACTGTACTTGCGCTACAACCCTTGCCAGCAGCTAAATGTTTCTGTAAATCGGCTAAGAATTTCGTGGTCTCGGCTAAGAATTTGTTTTTGTAGTCGCACCATTTGGTATCATGGCATAATGGGTGGATAAAAATTTGGTAGTTTGTTCATCCTGGTTTATAGGGTCCTTGATTAAACTACGGAGCTCTCTCTATTTTGATGACCTCGAGAAATCTTATTGTGTTAGGGATAAAAAAATTGACGAAACGATGGACAAAGTGTATAGAACTCAAGGGGACTATATTGAAAAATTACATGTTTTTTTTATTAATATATCTTTGTTTCATTCTAAAAGTAACGGACTTATTGATTCGCCCTCGTTTATTTTCCGGAGTATTTAACTGAAAAACTCGTTTTGAAATATCTAATAGAAATGTTGTAAAAATATGTACCACCCTAATTAATTAACTCAAACCACTAACGGTATACTTTAGCATTTAGGCTTTTAAAACAAGTTCCTCTTCCAGTGTAAACTTTCTATAGGTGGGAGTTTTGGATATTTGAAAGAGAAAGAGCAAAAATTAGTGAGGAATTGCAGGGGCGACAAAAGTTTTGTGGACGGTAAAGTGCTACCTATTTCTGTTTTCCGCTTCGAAGTGTTCAAAGTTTGTTAAACATAATTATTCTTTGAAAACCAAATTTACAATTGTTAGCTTTGAAGCAAATATTTTTAAAATTAGTTAGTCCGGGGCATTATTAGTTTTCGCGATATTTTACTGTAAAGTCAAATATTTATGAATTATTTTAAGAGGAAAATTTTCTGAAATAATTACCATTAGGTCAGACAAAATGAAAATGGCAACAAAATCAAAATCGCATCGGCATAAAATATTTGGTCTTCAAATCCTTAAGCAATTATTAGAAAAAGGCAGCCAAACGGAAAGGGTTAAACAATTTTTTTAAAGAGCAATCTTATTTAAGAAGAGAGTTTTATTTGATTGTATATTTCGATATTTCGAAGTAAAAAATTTATTAATAAAGAGTGGTTAAATTTTAAGGACCGATGTTGAGTGTGAACCACACCTAAATGTCAAGTTTTTTTTTGCATTCAATTTATCATTTCTCAATTTCAGACTAACTCAATTTGAACCATGGAAATTATTCAGGCTTATTATGAATATGGGCGTTCAAATCAAAATGCATATCGTGCACTTCGTTATTTTTTCGGTCAATTTAATCGTTTCAAATGTACTTGCAATCGGAAAAATCGTGCAAAAATTTGAGCAAACCGAATCTGTAGGAGATTTGAAAACACCAGTGCATGCTCGTACAGAACGTTATGTGAAAAATATTCCTGCTGTTCGCGATAGTGTCCACCTCTCACGCTCATCGGTGATGAACATTATGCATAAAGACTTACATTTACACGCTTACAAGGTGCAATTGACTCAAGAACTAAAGCCTCTTGACCATTCCAGACATCGTCAATGGTCAAAATGGTGGCAAGAAATGGCACAAGATGATGATCAATTTTCGAATAAAATCATCTTCAGTGATAAGGCACATTTTCACCTTAGTGGATTAGTCAATAAGCAGAATTACCGCATTTGAACGAATGATAATCCAAGAGTGATTGTCGAAAAACCAATGCACTCACAAAGAGTGACTGTTTGGTGCGGTTTATGGGCTGGCGGCATCATCGGGCCGTGTTCCAAAATGAGGCCGGTCAGGTAGTTACTGTGAATAGTGTTCGCTATTGTGAGATGATAATGAACTTTTTGTGGCCCGAATTGGAAGATATGGATGTGCACGATATGTGGTTTCAAGAGGACGGTGCCACTTGCTACACAGCTAATGAAACAATGGCTCTTTTGCGCGACAAATTCAATGGCCGTGTTATCTCACGTGGTGGCGATGTCAATTGGCCGCCAAGATCATGTGATTTGACACCGTTATACTTCTTTCTTTGGGGTTATTTAAAAGAAAAGGTGTACGTCGATAAGCCAGCAACAATTCAACAGCTAAAGGATGAGATAATTCGGCACATTAAAGGCATAGAACCTCAATTATGCCTCAGCATCATCGAAAATTTGGACCATCGGATGGAGGTGTGCCGCGAAGGTCGCGGCAGCCATTTGGCCGATATTTTATTCCACACATAATTGAACCATACCATATTATCATAATAAAAAGAAATGACAATAATTTCCTAAATAACTTGTGTTTTATTCAAAATCAACATCGGCCCTTAAAATTAAACCACCCTTTATCATAGTTATCAGTGCTCTGTATGACAATTTTAAATAAAATGATAGAAGTAGTCAGATGAATTGGAATAAGTTAGTGAAAGCAATTAACTAAAATACCTAACTCTACATTTATAATAAAATAAATGTTTGTGGTAATTTCCAAAATACCCCGTTTTTAATTTTCTAAGAAAGCTAAAAAATTACCTAAATAATTAACATTCTGTTTGTAAAAAGTTTTAAAGAATTTAATGGTGCAATTTCCTCAAAAAGTGTAAAAAATTATACCGTTGTGTATTCAATAAAAATATTAAGTTAAAAATTATATATATATTCTTCAATATAAGAATTCATAACATGATTATTTTATCTTGGAAATAGTTTTCAAGCTATGTTGTGGTGAATATTGTGCAACTGAAAAGAATATTCAATTCTACGAGTAATTTAAATGGACTAATATATTTCAATTATATTCTCTTAATAAACTCTTAATAACTTCAAAATCTGCAAGCCCACCTTAGCTTAAATCGAAAATTAATACAGTCGAACTTCTCTATAGTGAACTTCTATACAATGAAGCTTTCCCTATAATGAATTAATTTTAAAAACACAGCTTTTTCCTTTCAATTTTAGTGTTTTTTGATCTCCTTATAATGAATTTCCCTACAGTGAATTTTTCTTTACAATGAACAAATTTTGCTGATGTAAATTTGAGTCACATGCGTTTTTGTCTCCGTATAATGAATTATTTCAAAAAAAATTCTGTTACGCAACACTGTGTACTTAGAAGAAAGAAAAATATATTGAGGGAAATCCCCAAAATATAAAAACTAGATCAAACAAAAAAAGTTCCATCAATAACAATCAATAACATTTTGATAGCAGTTAAACGTGTTCAGTGAACGAAAATGACGCAGCGAAATAGAATTTCTCTTGAAAAAAAATTATTAATAATTAATAAAGCTAAAGAAGGAGTAACAAAAAAAAAAAGAGATTGCTAAGCAATTTGGAATTCTTCCCAGCACTTTATCAAATATTTTAAAAAACAAGGAATTAATTCTAAAAAATGTAGAAGACGAGCAATTAAGCACTAAACACAAAAGGCTTCGAACCTGCCTTTTTGAGGATATTGATGAAGCAATGCTCAAATGGATAAACGCGGCACGTGGCAGGAATCTTCCTATATCTGGACCATTAATGAAGCAAAAAGCCAAAGAATTCGCTGATTCATTGGGACACGAAGATTTTGAAGCAAGTACAGGATGGTTGGACAAATTTAAAAAACGTCATGGTATTGTTGCAAAAACCTTATGTGGGGAAAGCGCTGATGTCAACATAAGAGATCGTGATGAATGGGTAATGAACGTTTTACCGACATTGATACAAAATTATAATCCAAATGACATCTTTAATGCCGATGAGACAGGTTTGTTTTACAAATGTTTACCAAATAAAACACTAACATTCAAAAATGAGAAATGCTTTGGTGGAAAACAGAGCAAAGATAGAATAACTGTCCTAGTAGCAAGCAATATGACTGGTTCGGAGAAGCTTAAACTGCTTGTTATAGGAAAAGCCAAAAATCCTAGGTGCTTTAAAGGAGTAAAATCTCTCGATGTGCATTATGAGTTCAACAAAAAAGCGTGGATGACAGGCGATATTTTTACGAAATGGCTTTTGCAACTTGATAAAAAATTCGGTTCTCAAAAAAGGAAGATTTTACTTCTTGTGGATAACTGCATCCTAAGCAGGTAAAAGATAAATTGCAAAATATTGAGCTTGCCTATTTTCCTCCCAACATGACTTCGTTACTTCAACCAATGGACCAAGGCATTATCTACAACATAAAACAACTTTACAGAAAACGAATGTTGACAGACATATTGACACAAATGGAGGAGAACAAACCTGTTATGGTCATAGATTTGCTTCAAGCCATTCGAAACTTAAGCGCAGTTTGGAATGTCTATGTAAAACAAGAAACAATTGCAAACTGTTTCCGAAAGGCAGGATTTTTGAAAGATGGCATGCAGACTCAACCTGACCATTAGGATGAAGAAGACTTTCTTTCATTATCTGATTTGGCTGCTCTACAGGCTTCATTTAGGAAAGCAACGAACATTGATGCATCATTTGAAGACTATGTCAATGTTGATATTGATGTGCAGACCATGGGCATCCCGTCCGATGAAGATATTCTAACCAGTGTTCTGGAAAGTCGTGGAGTTCCGGCTATCCCAGGTATTTATTAATTAGTTTTATATACATAAAATAAATAAAAGTGTGATGTACATTACTTTTACATCTACAGATTCAGATAACGATGAAGAAGAACTTGCCGATGAAGAATTGGCAGATGTCAATAAGACGTTACCTACATTGGAACGAGTTTCTTCATCAATTGACGTACTTCGAACCTTTGTGAAGATGAAATGTAACGTGCCGAGCAATGTATTTAAATCTCTAAATGTATTAGAAGGTTTTATTGAGGATGAAAAATGGAAAACTGTAATCCAAACTAAAATACCTGATTATTTTAAATAAAAATTAAAAAAAAATATAATTTCTGTATAATGAAGTTTCTATATAATGAAGTGATTTTCTGGTCCCATGCAGATTCATTATAGGGAAGTTCGACTGTAAATGTATGTTGGTAAAATGTCCAATTCCTCAATAAGTGCTTAAAAATTTTAGTGTATTGAGCCCAAATCCATTTAATTTAAACATTTTTATATTAAGAAAATTGCTTTGTGTTTCAAATTTACATGATATTGGAAATATATATCTAAATATTAATCTTTTATGAGTAATAAATTTATTCAAAATTTATTTCATAAACTGATATGGAAAATATTAAAGGATAAACAAAATACAATTAGGCGCGCAAATTAAAATATAATGAAACCAATTATCTAATAAAGTTTTTAAATAACTAAAAGACATTGACTAATGTTCAAAGCTCAGATATATGAAAGTGGTTGTGTTGACTTTTGCAAATTAAAATTATATAAAAAAAGCATATAAAAGCTGGGTATTAGTGTTAAATATGTAAGCTGAAAATTGCTATGTTTACGCAAAAATTTAAGCCAATTAATAATGTTTATGAATGTGGGGATTTAAAAGACTTTAATTATTTCGTTATAACAAAAAAATATTTACCAATAAGTAAAGTGCAACTGATATATAAAAAATCATAGGTAAAAAAGCAACTTAAAGCTTTAAAATGAATTGTAGATATATACAAATTTTCAATATTTATAAGCAGTTCAACACTACCATTAAATATGGTTTCAATAATATTTTATTTTTTAGATTAAAAAAAAAAAAAACACTCTTTACCATATTCAATAGTAATGCATTTGTTATCTAGTAATCTCTACTAATTAAACATGCATCAGTATTTTGTAAATTTATTAACATGCAGTGAGTGAGTTTTTGCTACATATGTTAACAGCAAGCCACAAAATTTATAATATAAAATACTAATTTTTATTAGGAGTTACTGCGAAGCTTTAAATAAATGTATATTTAAGATTTATTATTTGCTCACGTAAAATTATTTCGCTAGTTGTTGGGTTTTTATTTTTAAAGGGATTACAGCGATATTTATTAAAAATATTATTTTTTTTTTCAATTCTGTTTAATTTAGCAATTTTGTTTAAATAGGTGGGTTGTGTAAAAAGCGCTGCATTAATGTGCATAAAGCTGTTGTTTGTAGTTTTTTTTTTATACATATATAAAGCAAACTAAAAATTTCATTAAACTAATCTATTAATGAAAAACATTGCAATTTTTTTTAAATAAAAGTTTTTTACTTATCAAAAAAAAATTGTTATTATTTCTTATGTTAAACTTGAATTTAATAGTTGGTTTAATTTTAACTATAGATTCTGAAAGTACTCCTTATTAACCCTATGGTCCATAACCGGGTACCCGGGTAAAAATTTGAACTTTAAAGTGCTGCTGTTCCTATAATATTAAAGATATCAACATGAAACTCCGGATCATCAGAGATTTCGGCTAAACTTAGAGACTAGAAAGAAGTTTATAAAATTTGGTTAAACATATTAACCAAAAAATGAGTTTAATGTTTTTGCATACAGGGGTCCATGATCAGGGTACCCGGGCCTTATATTTCAAAGAAAAAACGTTTGTTTTATTTTTATTTTGTTTCATAATGTTTATTGATGTGTAAAATATAAACTTCAATTGTTTCTTAGTTGAATTATTTATATTTTTTTTTCATTTTAACTTATTTGTAATATTTGATGTCTTATGTTGAGTCATTGTTGAAACATGTAAAACATTTTTATATTGTTTTAGTATGTTGATCGCAAACTGGTTTCTTGCAAACGCTGTAGACTTTTCTCGTCTTTCTTCTTCTGTTATCTGGCAAAGAAACGCACAAATAACAGCCTTCCGCCATCAGTAGAAGCGGCCGTAGAAGTAGATGGTTGCTCGGTATAGGTTACCGTCTCCACTGGTCTTCCCAAAAAGCTCTCAATTGCTATTTTGGTGGAAAAATGGCGCGTTACTTGGCGATTGGTTACTCTCTCTTCTATTATTGACGCACACTAATCTTCAGCAAGTTTACGCAAAAAGCGTTTTCTCCGCGTTGTTTGATATGGAACAGATGTGTTATTCTCATAAAATATACAGGTTGGTTGAAAAGTTCCTGCGCTCACCAAGAGATGGCACTGCTAGCTCCAAACTTTTTTTTTCTCAAGTTGGTATAACTGTCCTGAGAACACATGCAAAGTTGCAAGTCATTCTGTCAATTCTTTCTTTGTTTACAAGCCATTTGAAGTTGACGTGTCATTGATTTTTTTTAATATGGAAAATTTTAATATCGTGCAGTCATTAGATTCTTTGTATTGAAGGGTTTAAAAGCAAAGGAAATTTATGAAGAATTGTTAGAAGTGTATAAGGAGTCCTCACCTTCAAAACTCACCGTTTAATTATGGGCTGGTGAATTTAAACGTGGTCGTACCAGCCTTAAAGACGATCCACGCAAAGGACGACCAAAAACTGCAACCACAGCAGAAATCATTGAGCAGGTACATAATATGGTTAGTGAAGATCCAAGTTTGACTAAGCGTGAAGTGGAAAGTTAGTGCCGCACACATTAACAATTCAACAAAAACTGGATCGAAAACAAATTTCTCAGCGTAATTTGGAGCGTTTTAAGCCGACTAAAACCGACTTCTTGCGTTGTTTTATAACTATGGATGAGACTTGGATCTTCCACCATGATCTTAAATTGAAACAAGAACATTTACAGTGGACTGAAGCTGGTTGTTCAGCTCCAAAGCAGGTGAAGTCACAACGATCAGCAAAGAAGGTTATGACATCAGTTTTTTGGGATGCAAAAGGAATTTTGTTGGTTGATTATCTTCAGAAAGGTAAAACAATCAACTCTGAATATTATTGCAGCCTTTTGGATCAGCTGGATGAAAAAATTCGTGAGAATAGACCTGGTTTAAAGAAGAATAAAATCATTTTTCATCAAGACAATGCACCTGCTCACAAAAGTGTTTTGACGATGGCTAAATTCAAAGAATTAAAGTACGAATTGCTTGAACATCCACCGTATTCACCAGATTTGGCTCCCAGTGACTACTATCTCTTCAGAAATCTCAAACAATTCCTTCGTGGAAAGCATTTTTCGTCGAATGAAGAGGCCATAGCAGCCGTAGACGGTTATTTTGCAGAGCTTCCGGAAAACCATTATAAGGATGGGATAAAATTATTGGAAGATTATTGGAACAAGTGTATTGAGCTTCTAGGAGATTATATTGAATAAAAAAATATATTTCGTAACAAAAACAGTATTCTTTCATTTCGAGAGCAGGAACCAACCTGTAGTGTTTGCCGCGAAATCACTAACATCGAGCATATTGTACAAAAACGACAAAGGCCACCTTTTTGTGTGTCTCTGTGTGGTATACTGCCGAAGCGTCTGGTCCATAACATACACGCCACCTTTCGTTTTGCTATAAAAATTGATGATTTCTGGTTTGCCGTTTTCTTCTACAGTTGCTCCATCATGCATAGTCGACAACATTATTACGGAATTTGTTTTCCTCTGTTTGTATGTAACCATAGTCACCTTCTCGTGGAAACCAAATTTGCTTGTCCCAAGGGTCCATCTCTTATCGTCTTTCATTTCTGTTGGTATATGGACTTTGTTTCGCCGCAGTGTTCTGACAATGCTAAGTTTTACGGATATAAGTTGCTTTGCCAGTCGCAGCGTCGTAAAAAATTGTCCATGGTGATATTACGTCCGCTATTGTGGTATGGCCCAACCAAATTTCTGACTACTCTTTCGCCTACACCAATTGTCTTGTTTGCCAGTATATATTTAGCCATGAAAATGATATGAATTTTTAGCATCGCATATCCACCATACCTTGATACCGAATTTCGCAGGCTTCGATGGAATATACTGGGTAAATTTCGTTCTGCGGCGGTACGGAGGCACATAATATTTTGCGATATTGGCGTTCATCATTATCCAAGTATTTCGTGTTGGAGCAGCTTTGTCTGTGCGCTGCCTCTCGTTTCTTTTCCTCGCGTCATCAAAACGTATAAAACGAATAAGATCCCAGACGCAGTTTAATCCCATTGTTGCACGGAATAGAGGATGAGACAATTGCGTCCATAAGTTCTTTGCATTTTCATCATTGGAATGGTTTGCGCATTATCAGCATACCATTAAATGCGTATATTTCTGACACTGCCGTATCCCTCCACTTCAATTGACGCTTTTTTGAGTTTGCTGCATTGTAGGCTTTTTTGTTGGTATGACCCACGATTATATCGACCATTTCTATTGTAAAATAACTCTTGAAGCATTGCATACCATTCATACTTTCCGTCATTCATAATGGACCACTGCGAGTTCTAATGATGTTGTGACTCCTTATATGTTGACAAACAGGTGGTGTTGGTTGCCATTGAGTACCATCACGTGCAATCATACTTTCTGTTGTGCTTGAAGTTAGTGCATTTTCTTCAACCATATCAGTTTCATTGTCACAGTCTTCACTCTCTGAGTCTTTCACTTCTCCAGTAAATACCTCTTCTTCTTCCTCAATTGGCACTAAAGCGTCGTCATTCTCAGTCGTATCATCAAGTATAGACTCAAAATATCTGCTTCTGGCTTCTTCACTCAAACGCAGATATTGTCTTTCAGTTAAAAATTTTATTTTGCGGTTTATTTTCTTCAAGTTCACTATTCAACTGTTCAGCTTATAATGACGAAATCATTGAAATCAATTCACAAGCAGGTACCAAAAACAAGCCTTATAAAACCAGTTTCTGTTTACTTTTGTGTGGCTGTTAGTTACAAAATGCCTATAGAAACCAGTTTTATCTAACAAACATGAAATTTGTACAGTTGCGATGTAAAAACTAAGCGTTTCTAATAATCTGTGCAGATATATATTATTTTATTTGAATATAAACGAAAAAACTGCACTGGTTATAGACTCCCGTTCATCCAGCTGGTTATGGACCGTAGGGTTAATATAAATTTAAAATCATTAAAGCATTTCATTAGCTACATCAGTGTGTTCTCTTATTCATTCATTCATACGTATACGTATGAGTTATATTTAGTTTACAGCTAATAACACTCATACGCCTAAGTGTCGTATAAAACCATTTTTAAATAATTTCCAATTATTCGACCAAGCCGGTTAATCAAATATTCGAATAATGACGAAAACTGTTTTATCGGCTATTTGGGTCGATTAATCGGAAAAGTTTGCTAGTAATCGATTAATTGCTTAATGTAAAATAAATGAATATCTTTCATTAATAAGAAATACCAAGTAAAGTCTACCACTTCTTTTGTTTTTAAAATATTTGTTCAGGGTGATTGAAAGCATTTTGAGTCTTTTTAAAGAATCATATACTTGAGTTTTTTGATGAAGAATGCTAAGGACTTTTTAAAATAAAATTTTGTCAATAAAGCTGGTTTTTGTTTTTTATTTGGAACTGTAAACAAATTAAAATAAAAATTCTATATAAATACGAGCTTTCAAATAAAATTCAATAAGAAATTCTTAAAAATATTGTATCATTTTTGCAAATTTCACAAATTTTTCCAAAATTTCCAATTTTCACTGGCATTTTAACTATATGTGCCTGGTTTCTGTATCTAATGTGTGAAGCTTTCGCATCGAAAAATACAACTCGGTCCTATCAAAGACAGAATGAAACAGTTAATATTAAATTTAGGTAATAGGCATTTTTATACCCTTCACCATATATGGTGAGGGTATACATCAGTTTGTCATTCCGTTTGTAATATGTCGAAATATAGGTTTAAGACCCCATAAAGTATATATATATATTCGTGATCCTTATGCAATTTTAAGTCGATTTAGCGATGTCCGTCTATCTGTCCGTCTGTCTGTCTGTTGAAATGGTGATCACGACGCGAAGACGCAAGCGGAGGTGCCTATTTTTACCCACATTATTGAACATCCTCCCGAGCAGTTTGGTATTTAAAATGAGCAAAATCGGTTAAGCGGTTCAAAAGTTATGAGTGAAAATGTGAAGGTACCTCTAAATTTTCCATACAAATTTGTACAATTTTTCTGTATCTATTTTTGTTTTCTGTTAAGTAAGTAAAAATGTTATTAAGTCTTCTTCTTGTTCGATTACATTTACTGTCTTACATACTATGAGAATAATATCATTTTAGAGCTATATGTGTGTTACTCTTAATAACTAAGTTAACGTTAAAAGCAACAATGATAAAGTCGCTAACAGAGCAGACCTCTGTAAATAACATTACTAAAACTAAATAACAAAAGTTCGTTACATAAATTGACAAAATATATTCATATTGCAGTTCATGCAAAATTTAGTATATACGTATATCATCTTCAGCCCCTATGGTGGAGGGTATTCAAAGATTCGGCACAGCCGAATTTAGCCCTTTTTTACTTGTTTTTTCTTATATGAAGATAAATTAGACATTATGTGACTCACCCTGTTCTAAACAATGCAGCGTTGCATTTTTGAATCCGAAGACATTTTGCATTAAATACAGAAACCGGGCACTGATTTTAATGGCCTCAAATCAATATGAAAATTGTAAAAATTCATAATAAATTTAATAAATACAATAATAGTCACGTATAATAAATTTGCGTGTAGACTTTTGACAAAAGCACTTAACCCTTAAATGCATACCGTACGATATGTGGCAAACAATTCGTATTATTATTCAGTTAATAATGGTTAATTGTAGAAAGCAGTAATAAATTATTTTACATTCCAATGCTCAGAGGATATTTGTATTGGAGTATATTTGAAATAACTCAGATTTTTAAATATAAATGCCAGCTAAGAAAAATTTCTAATTAAATTTATCTTTTTATATTTTAATTTTACTTTAAAGAAACCATTAACTAATGGCTCTGAACTAAACTTACATTTTCGCTACTGTATTTCAACATTAAAGGCCTTTACAAAATTTAAATATATATATATATATATATTTTTTTTTAAATATTAACAAAATAAATTGCAATGTTTTTCTATTAAAATACATAATTTTGCATAAATTATATAAACTCAAAAAAAAAAAAATCATATGATAATTTTTAATATAATTTCATTTTTGTTTTTAACTTAAATTTAAAAAGCGTTAAAGCAGTGCAAAAATAAGGTTACCTGGTGTGATCAGCTGTTATTATATAAATTTAAACCCACAGCGTGCCAAAAAGCGACTTAAGGATGGTTATCAGTAGGGTAGTTGGGAAAAATTATACTTAAAGCATTTTTATTTTTTATTGTTCAAGTAGGGGGAAATTCAAATATTTATGTGTGTAAAAAACGTTTTAGATAGTTTTGGTTTTTTTTTTATAAAAGATTATAAAAAAGCACATCGAGGTATTGGAAAAAATATTACAAATTTGTAGTTATTTTTTTATTTTTTTTTTTATTAAATTATGTTTTTAAAGTTGAGGATTTGTTTTTAGTTTATATTTACTGAAGGGGTTTATAAAAGCAATATGAACTTAAATAAATTGTTATTAAAAAGCTGGTTTTTAGTTAAAGAAAAATAAAACAAATAAAACAAAAAAAAAAAAAAAATAAATAAAAATTGAAATAAAAAATAAATTGTAGTGTTTTTAATAGTTAAATATGTAGTGTTTAAAACGGTGGGTGTATTTATGTTTGTATATTATGCATATGTATATTAAAAATAGGGTGGTATTTATTTTATAATAAAAAAGTTATTTGCTTTTGTAGTTGTATGATTAGAAATTTTCCAATCAATACATACCCGATTGAAAAATACTAATATGAGGCCTTATATAGTCGTATATTTATTTATATAATCGTATATAATTTAGTATATTCATTTCTACAATTTTATCAGATATAATATTAACCGAGTAATGGCAACTTTATATATTGGTATAAAAATATATACTGTTTTTTTTATACTGTTTTCTGGGTGCAGATATAGATTACATGTCGACACACCCAGAAAACAGTATCAGTTGTGGCCACCGAATTTGTTGCCAATCGAATTCTGGTGATTACGACAACTATCTTCATATTAAATTATAATTTAAGTGGTGAAAGACAATATTTATTTTATATTTAATATTTATATTCCACATAAATATTATTATATTCCACAAAATTTTATTTTAAGAAAAATTTTATTTTTAGATTTTACCGGTATCGAACCTGGGTATTCAGGTTTAGATTCATACGTTATACCCTTATTTACTGCACGACAATTTAATTTAATTTTCATTGAAATATTTGTTATTTAAACATTTAAATATTTTATTTTAATTAAAAGAAAATATTTTTTATGTGTACTAGGCTCCCTGCGAACATTTGGAAGATATCTTCCAAAGGCTATAAAAAAATCAATATCTTCCTTTTATCTTTTGGAAGAAAAATATCTATATTTTTTATCAGTTTGAAGAAAAATTGGCGATACATAAAAAAATAAAATTTTAATATATTCTTTTGCCATTTCTAAGGTATTTTTTATTGCAAAAGTATCGATTTTTTTCACCTAGTTGATTTTGAATATCTTTTTAATATCAGTTGAAGGATATTTTAGCAATATTGAGAAATATCTGTCAACCCAGGAGAAAATGTTCATATATGTTCATATATCATCATATATGGCTTCATATATGATCGTATATGTTTTCATATATGAACATATATGTCATGTATGGAAGCATATATGAGCCAATACATTTAAAGATGAAGTTCATGTATGGAAATATATGAATCCATATATGGCAATATATGGTAATATATTGCATATGTTGGTCCATATATTGAGTCATATACGCCATATATGTTCATATATGAGTACATATATTATTCCATATATGGGGTAATATATTTTAATTTTTATCAGATATTGCCATATATGAGGGAAATTTAAACCTTTGTTCTACCGAATTAAGATACAGTTTGAATTCTTATGTGAAAGGCAGAAACGTAATTAGATTAAGTGACTTACACTAGGTATTGTATTTCCGTTATCAACTCTTCATTTAATGTAACAACCCAGGTGAAAATATTCATATATGTTCATATATCATCATATATGGTCTTATATATTAGCATATATGGGTTCATGTATGAGCATATATAAACAAATATGCCATGTATGGAAGCATATATGGGCAAATACATTCAAAGTAAAAGTTCATATATGGTAATATATGATACCATATATGACAATATATGATGATATGTTGTATATATTGGCCAATATATTGGTTCATGTATGCCATATATTTTCATACATTAGTACATATATTATACCATATATGGAAAATATGTTTTAATTTTTATCAGATATGGTAATAAAGGAAGGCAAATGATTTTTCAATTTGAACCATTGTTCTAAGGAATTAAGATCCAGTTCGAATTATTAAGCAAAAATCGGTGTGAACATGAGACTTTAGTAATTTTGAACAGGCGTATTTCAAAGGATTGAGATCTTTATTACAAATTTCAAAATGTTCGTTATTGAAAAAATATAAATAAAATTTCTAATAAAAATTATAATTAATCAATGAAAATAGATTTAATTTTCTCGAATCTTTTCGAAAAAAATTATAGATTTCGACATATTTTCATCGAAAAATTTAATAATTTTTGATAGTACTTACAGTCAATATTTTTTTAGTTTTCCAATACATTTTTATGAAATAGAAACAAAAATGATAATCTAAAAAGAATCGAGAACCAGAATTAATTTGACATAAGTAACGTTCTTTTAACACTATGCGTTGGCTTATGTGAAATTAATATGGCAATGGCATAAGCCAACTTAGATAGCTTGTCGTATAAACACCGCTAATACATAAGCACAAAATTCACCTAATTTAAGGCGTTTCGTGAAATAGAAACAGCAAATCAATCTTAATTTCGGAAAAGGTTTCTTATCATTCGCAATATTTAACTTTTTTAGATCAACTTCTAAAACCTAAAAATTTCCCAGTATCCTAAGCATTGACATCTAATATTGAGAATGTCTTGGAGTTGTTTCTGTAAAAACAAAGTTTAAAATTTCTAAACAACCAAATTTTGTAAAAACTTTAAAAATAATATACACTGAAAGCTCCACTAACGGACAGCTCCCGTAGCCGGACAGCTCCCGTAGCCGAACAGCTCCAATAGACGGACAAATTTCTTGGTCTGTGTTCTTTAAAAGTTAGATAAATAAATAATTAGACAATAATTCTTCAAATTCTTAAACTATAGCGAAGTGAAATCAGGGGTTTCTAGTTTAATAAGGCAACCATTGATAGATTTATTTTTACGATATCAACAAAAAGTAGATGCAATAAAGTGTTTACTATTTTTTTTTTTTATAAATTTTAAAATAATATAAAGTTTGCTAGCTTTTTTACGTAAAATGTATTTATTGCAGCCATTAGTAAAAATAACTCGGCAGTTTAATTAGCTATAAGATATTAGTTTAACATTTAACATTTGAGTTGGTATTTTATGTTTTAATAAAATTAGCAATATTTTTGTTGAAAAATAAAAAACTAGTTTTTTTAATACATATACCGGCATATAGGAAAAGTACTCATATATTACCATATCTGAATATTCATATATGTCCATATATGAGCATATACGACCATATACCCTCAAATTACGGATCCAAGCATATATGAAATAATATATGAACCCATATATGTGGTCATATATTACCATATATGTAGATTTTCACCCGGGAAGAATAAAAAAATGTGTTAAAAATGATTTATTATTTAAAATTCACCGGGATAGGTACAACAAATAAACCAGCATTTACAATCTATAATTTTATTTCTGTGATTAAAGGTAAATAATAAGAAATAACGAAACATAAGGAGTTTTAATATCAAAACACGAAAAATCTAGATCCGTCCCAGGATTTCGATTTTTTAAAATTCCAAACCAAAACTAAACTATTATTTGTTTTTTAACATCAGATATGTGCTATACTCTTTTTTCGAATTCAACAGAAAATATCATTAGTGTTTTTATGCAAAAGTATTTCCTACGAAATGAACAAAAGAGACAACTCAAAATCACTCCAGTTGCTGAATACATTTCGATACATTCTGACATCATTTTTTTCTTTACCGTAACTTTTTGTATTTATTCTTGTTTGTACATATCTTTTTTACTGTTTCTCTTTACTTCCTAAGATTCATTCTGTTATTTTAAGAATGGTATTAATATGTTTTTATTTTATTCTCTCAATTAAAATAAAATTAAAAAGCACAAAAAAAAAATTTTATCTTCATGGTGATCAAATATCGATATCATCTTTCTGTCTTTTAAATGAATAGTTAGCAAAATCTTCTAGTTTTTACCCAAATAATTACTTGGCAATATTGCCAATTTATCTTCCAAAAGTGTTTCTTTCGTATTATTTGGAAGTATCGCTTAGGATCGGACATTTTTTTCCGAAGGTGGGATCTTCTGCAATAAGAAAATAATTACTGCCGCAATAAGTTTTTTCTTGCAGGCGATACGATTTCAAAACAATTACGTATCACAATATTTGCAGGGCTAGCTCTCTACCCACTAGCCCACAAACACTTATAAATTTTAATGACTTATTTTGAATTGTATTAATTTTTGAGGAAAATAAATATACACTCACCAAAAAAAGTCTGTAATGGCAACTGAAAATTTTGCTTTTATTAAGGGAAATTTTGCTAATTTGAGCCCAGCGGTATTTTTTGTTAATCTAAGCAACACATGTCTGCTGACGTGTAGTACAATGAAATTTGTAGAAAAATTAGTAGCCGCTACTAAATTTTAGTAAATTTTTGTAAAGCGGAATTTAAAACCGGTTTGCTAAAATCAGCAAAAAAGTTTACTAAATATTGTGAGTATAAGTACAATATTTTAAATTTATTTTTTTATCGAGCATCAATTTTTCTTTTTTTATTTTATTTATTTTTCAAAAAAAAATATTTTATACAAAATGAAAAAAAAAAATCAAAGGCTTAAAAATCTTAAAAATTGTAAAAACATAAACGAATTATTTATTTTGTTTTTATTTGGTAATTTCTGTTTTGAAAAATATGTTAGTTATTTTTTTTTTTACTTTGAAGATCAAATTTTAATTGTTTTAGGGCTGTTTTTTAGACATGATTCGGTGTATTCACTTCCGGTCCCTTTTTTATTCTATGTAACATTTTAAGGCAATTTAAGTTTGTAGGTATAAGTTTTAATTAGAAATAATATTTCCTTAAATATTCACTTTTTTTAAAATTAGTAATTTTTTTGCTAATTTTAGCAAATCGGTTTTCAAAAATTTGTAAAATGATTCTGTAAAATCTCTGTAATTTGTAAAATGTAAATAGCAAAAAGATTTGCTAAATAATATTTTTTTTACTAAAAATTAGTACAAAAATAGTAAAGTGGGATTGAAAACCGTTTACAAATTTTTAAACTAACTTTTTTTTCTGAGTGTAGCAGAAAATTTGTTTAGAAATACGAATCTATAGTAGCTTCTATAATCAATACAATCCACAATTCGGTTGGTTCAACTGAAATCCCAATTTTGTGATATATTTGATCAGGATAAACGTATTTGTGGTACGACTTTCGAATATTGACAATTTTTTTAATAAATTTGATAATACATTCACTAAATAAATGGTTGATTGGAAATATTAATATTTGGATAATAATATCCTTTTTTGAATCCTTTTCCCAATGCCATATTTTTTTTATAATAATGGATTATAAGTTACTCCAAATAAAATAAAATTCTTACAAATAAATGTTAATGGTTTTGATCGAATTGCAAACCAATCTTTTCTCCTTGTGCAGGCCATGAAATGCTATATTCCTCATCAACGTGAAATACTCGTGACCCTTAGGTTTTTTTATACTCATATTTATCACGAGCTAATAGATACTTAAATGTGCTTCTGGGGCATTGAAAATCCACGCAGAGCCATAACATCCACTCAAAGACACTGCATGATGTGTCATTTACGCCGAAAGTGTAATCTTAATTTTTTTTTTCAGGAAAGCTTGTTGCTGGCAATAGGAGGTTTGATTTCCGCAAATTAAAGAATTAGGATTGGTAGGATCTGTGGTTCCAACAGGACGAAACAGTACATATACAGCTCGCACGACGATGGACATTTTCATAGGTGCTTTTCCGTCTCGCTAATGTTTCGATTTGGGGATTTGCCTACGTCATCAAGATCACCCTATTTAACCTAAACTCAGAAAGAAAACTTTATAAAAAAATTTTTAAACAGTTTTCAATCCCACTTTACTATTTTTGTACTGATTACTAGTAAATAAAATTAGTAATTAGTAAATTATTTTTTTTGGTTTTACATTTTACAAATTACAGAATTTTTACAGAAAATTTTTATTGCTAACTCCAGAAAATATTTTACAAATTTTTGAAGACCGATTTGTTAAAATTAGCAAAAAAAAATAATTTATTAATTTTAAAAAGTGGATATTGAAGGAAATGTTATTTCTAATAACTTAAACCTGTATATACAAACTTTAATTCGGAAGTGAAGATAATTTTCACAACCGACTCATGCCCATAAAGAGGACATCCACTTCAAATATGTTAGCACTAAAAATTTTTTATTTCCTAGAATCTGCCCTCAAAACAATTAAAGTTTGACCTTAAAATCCAAAAAATTTACTAAAATATATTTCAAAGCAAATTTTAGCAAATTAAATGAAAATGATAAATTCGTTTATGTTTTTACTATTTTTGAAGCCTTTTCGATAGAATTGCGATAATTCGTAATCGCAAGGGACCAGCCGTTTTTTACGAATTAGAGCGTTTGCGATTTGTTGAAATTACAAATTATTATTAATATACGAAATAAAGGCATTTTTATTTTATAAAATTAATTCGGCAACTGAAGAGAAGCCAGAGTTAAAAAGGGATTTTTATTTCAATATTAGAGATGTTTTTATTAGTTCCATTAGGTTTTCTCTCCAATCCGCGCAAATAACATCATCAACAGCATCACTTTCACTGCAAATTTTAATGAAATATTTACAATGAAATATTGCTTGGCTTTTTAAAACGGTCGACCCAACCACTGTTTGCTTTCACGTTTTTTTAAACTTGATTTTTTTTGGCAAAAACTGCTATTTTTGTTATTAAAAAAAGGCTTCTCACAGGAAACTTCTCTATATCTAGGAATTTAGGCCGATTTTGACGCTATATTTTACCCTATAATATGCCGCTAATGATATCTTTGAACCGATATTCTAAAGAATTTTCCTTATGCATTACGAATCGTAAGAGATTTTAAGCAATTAATTACGATTTATAAGATCTTTTGTATTGATAATTTAAAAAAAAAAAAAAAACGCAATACCGAGGGGACCACAATGTATGCAAGTATTACTAATTATTGAAGTTTTCTCAAGAGACCGACGATTTATCAAGATTTCCGAATTATAGGGAATTATGGCGATTCTACTGTATATAAATTTGTATAATCGAATTCGTAAGACAATTTCAAAAGAAATTAGCAGCTTTAAAGTGCTGATTTAAGCAAAATGTTTTTTTTTGCTGATTTTAGCAAAACCGATGTTAAATTGCAATTTAATAAAAGTTTACTAAATTTTAGTAGCGACTACTAATTTTTTCTACAAACTTTATTGTACTACATGTCAGTTAACATGGGTTGTTTATATAAACAAACAAGTAAGAGCGGCTAAATTCGGCTATGTCGAATCTTATATACCCTTCACCATGGTTGGGAAAAAACTGAAGTTTATATATAGACATATATGGAATGGACAGATTTATAAACGGACGCCTTTAAGAAGAAATTAACCATTTAGTTTGGTGATAAAATTTGGACTCGGCAAGACTTATGGTTCCAGAAAATAGGTATTTAAAAAAAATTTATGTTTTGGGCATAACTTTTTTGTATCTGAACCGATATTTCCGAGTTTTTCAGCAAATATGTTATACTAAAGATTTTCGATCTTTTGCTATATAACACATATACATAGGTCATATTAAAGCTCTAGAATAGTGTTTGTTGTTTGTATATAAAAGGTGAAGAGGTGGAAGTAAAGAATTTCAACAAATCGTTAAAAGAAATCACTAGAACTGCATGTGTTTTATTTCTACAAAAACGTTTGATTTAGCTGGCAAATTTGCATATGGGATTTTATTTCGCTTTTTATTAAAAATATTTTTAATTTCTTTAGCTTAATTTGAAAAATTTGAAGGAAAATAGTTTATAATTTTTTTTTTATAAATAATTATAAGTTATGACCTAAAATAGTTGTACTCAAAGGGAAATTATGTATAAAATTTTCTTAATATATGAGAAATAAAATGGTTTAAAAATCTGTTTATAAATTCTTTTAAATCGGAGCAAAAATAGAAATAAAACCATTTGTATTTTGTTTGTATCAGAGGGTTTTTATAAAAATGTTGATGTTTTTAGCCTATTTATGGATTATTTAATTATTAATATAAAATTTTATATAAATTAATTATTAAATGTTAAAAAAAACAAAAAAATCTTAAGAAAATAAAAAAAAAATGTACAAAAAAAAAGTGAATTGACCGGGATTCGAACCCGCGACCCTTTCACCTGTGGTGAAGGGTATAAAAACGTTTGTATTTTGTTTGTATCAGAGGGTTTTTATAAAAGTTTTTATGTTTTTAGCTTATTTATGGATTATTTAATTATTAATATAAAATTTTATAAAAATTAATTATTAAATGTTAAAAAAAAGCAAAAATTAACAAAAAAGGCTTAAGAAAATAATAAACAAAAAATGTACAGAAAAAAGTGAATTGACCGGGATTCGAACTTAGAGAAAAAAAGTATTTGTGACATAGCGTCTAGACACCTGAGCTATTGAAGCTCACACAAAATCATCGTCAATAGAGGTACATATATAAAAGTCTTCGTTCATTAGAGATTTGTTTAAATTTAACCATATCCCACTTTATTCAATACAAAGACATTTTCCATTATATAGCCGTGTAAATGAAACAGTGTCCATAATTGAGTTAAGTGAAAAATAATTTTTATATTTGAATTTGATGAATTTTGCATTAAAATTTTAACAATGTTAAGGAAAAAGAGTCGTCGGGATAACATCCCCCCTAAGTGTTTCTTAAAAAGCCCATAAGTGTTGTAATAACAATTAGTCAGTCGTGTGCACCTTGATTTGCCTGTCATTGACACTTCATCATGCACATTGAATTCATTTTGAATTAATGCAGTTATATGTCACTATCTAAACACTTCTTTTTCAACTAGATTAGTGTTATGTCATCATTTCTGCAGTCACAACAGTCGCGGGACTGGGGTTTTCGCCACCGATTGACATTCTTTTATAGACTGCAAAATTGTTGAACAAGTTCCGTGTTCTGTCATTATTTCAAGTATAACAGTCCTAATTTTCTTAGTCCACATTGTTACATGATATATCCAGAAAGAACCAGTCAATGTTCTGCCACCATTTCAATATTTGGGACATTAGTTATTTTACAGCAATTACCACTTTTTCAGACACTGAATTATATTTTACACCAGCTTTGTGACATGTCCCTCATTTATCTATCACAGATTTATCACCTCGGATCAATCGACCCTTCATTTCCCGAAGGGATGTTAGTTTTGATCGCTTGGCCAATGCCGGGATCACAACTACAGTTTTGTTAGACTTGGGATGTCTTACACTCAGAAAAAAAAGTTAGTAGAAAAATTTGTAAACGGTTTTCAATCCCACTCTACTATTTTTGTACTGATTTTTAGTAAAAAATTATTATTTAGCAAATCTTTTTGCTATTTACATTTTACAAATTACAGAATTTTTACAGAATATTAACAAATTTTTGTTGCTAATTTCAGAAATCATTTTACAAATTTTCGAAAACCGATTTGCTAAAATTAGCAAAAAATATTACTAATTTTAAAAAAGTGGTTATTGAAGAAAATGTTATTTCCAATTAAAACTTACACCTACAAACTTAAATTTCCTTAAAATGCTACATATATTAAAAAAGGGATTGGAAGTGAAGATACCGACTGATGTCTAAAAAAAAGGACATCCACTTAAAATAGCACTAAAAAGGTTTTTTTAGTTCTAAAAATCCGCCCTAAAAACAATTTAAATTTAACCTTAAAAGTAAAAAAAAAAAAATTACCAAAATATTTTTCAAACAGAAATTACCAAATTAAAACAAAATGATTAATTCGTTTTTTAAAAAATATATTCAAAATTTTTGATGCTCGATAAGAAGAAAAAAAAAATCAAAGCCTTTTACTAATATTAATAAAATTTAGTAATTTTTTTTGCTGATTTTAGCAAACAGATTTTAAATTCCACTTTACAAAAAGTCTACTAAAATTTAGTAGCGGCTACTAATTTTTCTACTAATTTCATTGTACTACACGTCAGCAGACATGTGTTGCTAAGATTAGCAAATAATACCGCAAATAATTAGCAGAATTTTCCGTAATAACAGCAAAATTTTCAGTTGCCATTACAGACTTTTTTTGGTGAGTGTAGTGAACGGATAGCTACTGTAAATTTATACAGTTTCAGTAGCAGCCGATCACGGACATTTTGTGGCTTGGCCCAATAGTAGTTGTGAAGAGGGTAAATATTGGTTACAACAACCTTAGTTTTCAGATACAGTAGTGATGGATTCCAAAGATACCACAGAGCTATTTTATGAGGAGAACTTATTCTTAACTCCTCCACTGAGCTAGGTACCACACGCGTACGGATACTCTGCCTCACTCTAGTTACTGGTAATCTTGTAAAATAATCCTGAACTAACTGGAACTACTGTGAAAAACACTTTTGTATTAATTTTCATTAACACAATTTTTTATTTAGATTTTCCTTAATGGCCAATTATTCTTTTAATTCCTTTTTTAATCCAATTTTTATATGTGTCAATAAAATCTATTCAATAATCATCTAATACATCCCATGAATTCCTAATCTGAGTTTTTTTAAATAATGTACTAATTAATATCAAATTAAATTCTAGGAAGTTACAATTTCTTTGCTTTCCGAAATTTAGGAATAATGGAAAATTAGAAAATAAAAATAATAACAAAAAATTTAACTTCTCTCTAAAAAAGATATAGTTCTATCCCTTTGACTAATTTAATTTAGTTTTTTTTTTTTTTCATATAAATAAATACCACCCTATTGTGTTATGGTTATGTATGCGAATAGGTATGTGTATTTGTAAACATGTTTGTGTAAAAACATAAAAAAAACTATAAATTTTTCTTTTTAACCTTGTTATACAAATATTTTTTTTTTTTTTAACGATTTAATTTTTATTTTTGTTGAGGGGTTGAGGTTAAACTTATACTATACCTTTGACCTGTAATATGGCCGTGTATTTAATTTCAGCTGCTGGATTTTTGGCCACACATGTATATTCACCAGAATGTGAAGCCGATAATGAAGGTATGCTTAATAAGGATGAATACTGATCTAACATGGTAACATTGGCACCCAATAAATCAGGCAATGGTTCACCATCCTTAAGCCATAACAATTTCAAAGGAGCATCACCACGTGATACACCACATACGGTACGTGTGCGCATACCTTCAGCTAAACCATCTTGAAAAGCAAATGGTTCTATAATTGGAGGGACTGTAATAATACAAAAGAAAAAAGAGAGAAAAACACTAAATTTCTAAAATGTTAACTATAAAAATTAAAACATAAACAAATATTTCGTTGTCATTAACCATCCTTTAATTGAATATAACAATCATGATGAAGTATAAGATGATGATGATGATTGACGAAAAACCGATAATTTCATTTGTTAAAGATGTATTCTTTTGTGGTGTTTTCCTAAACTGTAAGAAAATGTTGAAATAATACAATTAAAACTAAATAATTGTTAATAGGTATTCAATTAACTGCAGCGCTTTCAAAAATTTATATATTCTTGTTAAAATTTTGTCTATTTTGTTTGTGAAAAAATTGTTATTTTTTTCCATATATTTTTATATTAAATAACACTATTATAAATAAATCTTCGCAGTTTATATGTAGTTTCTATAAATTTAAATGTGTATTTACATTTATATATTGCTCTTTTGGTTGGTGGTTGGTTTGTAAATAAATTTATTATTAAAAAAAAATATTGTTGTAAATATATAAAAATACACAAAACTACATTAAAAAAAAAAAAACATTACATAAATATTTATATGTTAAAAGGGAAAAAAGTTATTTCTAAATTATGAAAAATAGTGGATTTTTTTATTTTTTGCATTTAAATTTAATATTTATACGTATTCTAATTAAATGGTATTATATAGTAAAAGTTAAAAAAAAAATTAATAGATTTTATTTTAAATATTAGAAAAAAGGGAAAAATTTATGTTTGTGCAATCAAACACTACTTGATATAAAAACATTTTAATTAAAAATTCACAAAAATAAAACATTCATATTTAATTGTTTTAATTAAAAACATACTAAGAATTTTATCAAAAAAAAATATAATTACAACAAAATTCAATACAAAAAATGCGTATTTTTCTCAGAAATTGAAAACATAATAATTGCAGAATAAAATACAATAATGCCCGAAATAATCACTATTTGAATTCATTTATAAACCGGGTAAAAAATTCAATTAAAGTCACATTTGTTTAGTAACATAATTTAAGCTTCATTCATTTAAGCTCCGATGAGAACTTTCTATGGCAACAAGGTCAAGATCAATTTTAACCATTTATCCCAAAATCAAGATCTATAGATAAGAGTAGATCGATATATGGTAAAGGGGGAAAAGTCCAATACCGAATATTTATTACACCCACCACGGTGTTTTTGTTACAGATAAAAAAAAGGAATTGAGATAATCCCAGCAAAAAAAATGGTAGTCATTCTGTGACTATAACTTCTTTCATTGCTTCCTAAACTTCAGTTGACATTCTTTTATAATTTTTTGGTGTTACTCTAAGGCACTTCCAAAGAATTGATGAGTTCATATTTCAAATGCAGTGATCTGGATATAAACCCGATGTATATCTTAAAAAATCACTCTTCATTACTTCTAAAGCATATGTTATAGTATATCGTATATTTTTTTAAATCTAAGCATTTATTCAAATTGAAAAAATAGTTCTGATGAAATTTTTTTATTTAATAATTTTTTATATTTTATTTTAAAATTTCATGAGGGTTAGAATTTATTCAGTTTTGCAATTTTTATAAAAGATTTGAAACATCAAGAAAAACAGATTTTTTTAACCTTTACTTGAAACTAGCTGGCCTGTCATTTGCATTTTTTCAACCTTAAATATTTATGAGGACGCAATCTGTGCATTTTTGCATTATGTTTATTATTTAACACTAAACCATTTCCAGTTTAAAACTGAATTTATCAAAATAATTTTAAAATTGTGTATAAATTAATTCAAATTGGCCAAAGATGTTTTAAAATTGTGCAAAAATTATTTAAAATTGTTCAAAAATATTTTTGAATTATCTAAAAATATTTCCAAATTATACAACCAGTTTTTAAATTAATCAAAAATATTTTAGAATTTGTCTAAGAATTCATTAATATTATTGAAAGATGTTTCAAAAATGCTTTTTCACTAATGCAGAATTATTTAATTGTTTTAATAAAGAGTATTTGTACAACAATGCATACTTTTCGCTTCTTAAAACTTATTTTTCTGCATTCTTATGAATTAAATTTTCATCAAAGCTTAAATACTACAAAGTATATGAACATTTTCCACTCATGTATCAGAATACCTTATCATTGTATTATCATTGCTTTCTTAGAGTAAAGTATGAGTAATGCTAGTAGCTATATTTGAATACTTCCATCCTATGACACGCTAATGTTAAATTCATCGATGAAACCATCAGAAAAGAAGTGATGCCTTTGCCATAGTAGTAATGCTTTTATTTCTTCTTTGACAGCTTCATTTTTGCTGGGATATTGTAGAGGAAAAAAAAACATTTTTTTGGTAAAGAATGTTATGGAATCAAGTTATGTGATGAAACATTTTTTGAGCTTAAAAAAAAATATTAATTAAATTGAACTATAATTTTGAGGCGAAAAAATTAAGCTAATTGGAATATATTATTCATCTCAAGGCGTCTGGTAAAAAAAAATATAACAAAATAATTTATTCACCAGGCACTTGTATGAAATTATACTAAAATACACAAAACTTGCCTAAAAAATTTACCGCTAGACCGATTTTGCTCATTTTACCAGACTGTTCGGAAAAATAGAAAAACATCTGACTAGCCCCGCTTGGGTATTTGCAAGGTAATTACCATTTCAGAGCGTGCATTAGAATTTCACAAGGAATTTGAATAGGATTATATAAATTGACAAACTGGAATTGAACAAACAGGAAAGGTACAAAAATGGCAACCGAATTATTAGGTGTACCTTTTACACATGGTTTGCATCTTTTATTACTTATATAACATTTGTGCTCATTTAGTCATTGAAATAGTTAAAATACCATTTTTTTTTTTTTTTTATTTGAAAATGTCGAATTTTGTTCCAACACGGCATCATTTGCTGGAAGTTTTGATTTACTTCTTCAGTTTGAAAAAAAGTGCAGCTGAAGCGTATTGATCACTCACCGAAGATTTTCCTGAATATGTTCCATCGATTTTAACGTGTGAGAGATGATTTATGCGGTTCAAAATTGGTGATTTTGACACGGACGACATAAACGGCCTAAGTCAGCAAAAAATTTCGAAGAAGATGAATTAGAAGTATTTCTCTATAAAGATTGTTGTCAAGCTCAAGAAGGACTTGCTGAATTAAGTCACACAAGCAGCAATTTTAAAATGTTTGCAGGCAGCAGGAGCAAAAGCAAGGAAATTGGGTACCACACGAGTTAAAGCCGAAAGACGATTCTACTGCTTTGACGCCATAAAAGGAAGTCTTTTTTTTTGATAGAATTATTACTGGCGATGACAAATGAAGACATTACGACAACGCGAAGTGCAAGAACTTGTATGTGAAGCCCGGCCGAAGCCGAATATCTATGGTGCCAAAGTAATGCTTTATATTTGGTGGCAGCAGAAGGATCCTAACTAGTATGAGCTGGTTAAATTTGGCGAGACGAAAACACAGGGGACCTGTACCGAACACAATTGATTTGTTTGAAGCAAGCATTGGCCGAAAAAACGCCCGGAATATGCGACCAGATATGAAGTCGTAATATTTCATCATGACAACGCTCGGCTACATTTTCCAAGACCGGTATTTTTTTTTGGAAAGAGAAGCAACACTTAGGAAATTCTTCCTAATAATTAATGTGTTGCTGTCTTTGAGAGGGGGATAGAGAAAAGATGAAAGGTGGTGAAAGATGAGGGGGTTCAAATATGGCAACACCGTAATTGCGCGAGATGTTAATTTTTAGAACAATTGTTGTCCGCCATCTGATGAAGAGTTGGCGAAATTGATGAAGCATTTTAGTTCATAGCCATGTTATGTTATTTTACTTTGGTGGGGTTAAGTGGGAACCCCGAAGGAGGACGTTGCGATATGTATGAGAGATAAAAATTCATACATATTATTTTTCTAATTGATGTTGCCGTCGCTAGGAATCGAACCCGCAACCTTCTGTGTAACAGTCCAACGCGCTAACACTACACCACAGAACTATTTAGAAAATAGTGGTTGGGTAGTTTCGACTATCTGGTCTTAAAGCCGAGAGCTTCCTACGTCTGTCTACCATTAGTTTCGATCGATGCAGAATGCTTACACTGGAATACACTTCACTTCAAAACAGGGCATCCGAAATTGGTTTAATTTATTCTTGGCCTTAAAAAGTGGGCAGTTCTTTTGTCACGGTGTGCATATGTTGCCCTAAAGATGAAAAAATGGCTAATACTTTCAATATATTTTTATTGCAACAATGTTACATAATAAACGCCCAAAATTTGGAAAAATCCCACATTTTGAAGTTGAAGCCTGGCCTATTTTCAACTTTTTGTTGAATTCACCAATAATTTTGGTGATATTTTTTATACATTTTTTTTAATATTTTTTGTTTTTTTTTTTAACTTTAGTTGAAGTTTATTGACCAGTCAATAGTTTCACAATATTAATACAACCTGCAGTAAATTTTGAGAAACGGAGTCCAACATTAAAATATAATATCGCAAATACAAGAGCAAGAAATACCATTATTTCTATCCTTAACATAGATTTTGTTTAAATTTAAATAACAACTGTATCAAAGTGTCGTAAAAATACGACGCCAATAGTAAACGTTTTTAAAAAATTTTTCAACATCCTTAAAAGGTACATTTTTTGTACCGTTGTAAAATTTTTGTCGCCACATAAAATTTAAAACATGAATTTTAAAAAAATTTTCTACTTATAAAACAACATTTATAAAATTATTTAAGGCATTTATTATGTTTTCAATTTTTGTTTAAAAATTGTATAAAAGTTACGATATAAACTATTGGTAAAGAAACCAAAATACAACAAAAAAAAAACAGAACTGTCTTTGAAATTTACAGCATCATTTGTTTACCGTTAACCAATAGTGATTGTGTATTTTCCACTTCAGCTGCTGAGTTCCGTACAACACATGAATAATTACCAGTGTGGTCAGAGCCTAAATTCTCAATAACTAATATACTATTGTATTGATCGACTTGTTTTACTGACATGTGGTGTTGTGTTGCATCAATTGGACGGTTGTCCTTGCGCCATGTTATAGTCAATGGCAAATCACCTTTGACCACCGAACAGGTTAACGAAGCACGGTCGCCCATATTTAATTGCAGTTGTGATGATTGAAAAGGACTCAATTTCGGTGGTACTATAGAAAATTAAGTATTTTGTAAATATAAAGCGAAAATTAAATAAAATATTAAAGGCAATCAAAAAATGAAGAACATTCATATACAATTTTTATGTATAATTTATAAAAAAAAACAAATATTGACGATGATACCAAAAAGATTTTTAAAAATGAGACTCTGCATAGATAGATATTTGAATAGTAAAATATGGCAAAAAGTAAAAGCAATTTTTTTTGTATGTTACCATGATGTGAACAATATTTTGTTAATTTTACTGCTGAAATTTACTTGAAATTATTTCCTATTTATGATTATTGCAAGTGCTGAAAATTGTTAAAAAAAAAGATTCTTTTCACTACTCTTGAATTATACTAACCAATCACTGTTACTTCGCCACTCCTTCGAGCACTATGCCCTTGTTTATTACGCGCCCAACAGGTGTAAACACCCGAATCTGTATTCTTTTGTACCGGAGTTATAGTTAACGAACCATCTGGTTGTACACGTTGTCGTATATCGTCTGGTAGCTCACGACCACCACGTTCCCAATGTATTTCTTCAATGGGATAACCGGCAACGGGACATTTTAAATTTAATGTTTCACCTGAGACTGCTGTTACTTTAGGAATAATACGTATATAAGGAAGACCTGTATAAAAGAAAAAAGCAAAAAACAAACGTTGTAAAATATTATTTGAAGGAACATATGCATACACTTAAAAAAGTTTGTAAGTTAAAATAACTGAAAATATCATTTAAAAGAAATGATATTTCATTTAAAAACCGGTCTACTTAATTTTCATTTAAATTAAATGCCATTTGTTATTTATTTTTAAATGTTGATTAATCAACTGACACATCCGTAAGAAACAACTGATATAATCAGTTAAAATAAATGTCAAAATTTTACCCACCAATCCTTAAAAAATAAATGTTTTTTTCATTTATTTGAAATTATTTCCGTTTTTGTATTTTTTGTTTTTTTTTATATACTCGTATAATACAAAATGTATGTATGCATATGAAGCTATAAACACTTTTTTGTGAATGTATTTGTATATGTATGTGTGTTTATGAAGTTCTTGTAAAATGTATTGAAAAATTTTGTATCTATACAACCAATTTAAATAAAAAAACAAATTGAAATTTTTTGAATATTTTTTTTTTTTTGAAACAGACAGCAAACAAAATTTAAATTTGTTATAACTGTTACGGACACAAATAAACCACAAGTTTCCGTTTTGTGGGTCAATTTTTATTAAATTTCAAACAAATGAAAAAAATAAATGAAACTGAAAAAAATGGTAAATGATAGTAAATTATTTCGAATAAATGTATAAAAATGTTAATATAGATATTTCTTTGAAAAATAAATGTATGTTCCTTTATTTTTAAATGAAACGGAAAACCTTTTTATTAAACTACAAACAGTTAACTACATAATATTCTGAGTGTATGTACGTATATCGGACATTTCAGTGGCCGTCTAATAACCCCACAAAATTTAGGCAAAATAGGAACCAAATTTGCAAAAATATTTTTGCCAATGTGTTTTTTTTAATCCCACCTAAATTTTATGTCAATAAAGTGCAATAAAATATTTTCTTCAGTGAGAACCACAAAATTCGTTTGCTAAAACTGCGCTTTTTGACTAAATAGTTAATATTCAAAGAAACATATTTCTCAACCTTTTTCTACATTTATTTAAAAAATAAATTACATATAAATACGGATTTTCTGTAACAGTTTATATTTTCATTTAAAATGGTTTAAAAAACTATTTTTCTTATTCTTTTTATAGTTAAATAATTGTCTGACAGTTTAAATAAATATAATAAATGAAAAGTCGTTTATATGTTTTTTATATATTTTTTATAATAATCAAAAAAACGAAATAAATGAAAAATCATTTATTAATACGGTTTTTATTATCGACAGGTGAAAGAAATAAATAAGGGAAATATCATTTGTTTTAACAGAGTTGTGGTTAATTTGTTTAAAAACAAAATTATTTATTTTTAATGGATATTGTAAATGAATGAAAAGTTTTTTTGATTTAAATAAAAAGTTAGTAGACCAGTTTTTAAGTTTTTTTTTTCGAATTCATTTATTTATTGAATCTTCACTTAAAAATAGTGAACTAACAATAAGTATTGCAAATCTTAAAAGCAAAAAACTAAGTTACTTAGTCCAGCCAGTACCAGACGAAATATCATTTATTTATGTATTATCTCAATTTTTCTCAAAGCATAGGTCCTTTGTACTAGTATGCCAAGTCGGTTGTTGCCCTCCTTCTCAGACGCTGGTGGCCGCGATTTCCAAGTAGATTACGCGCTAGTTTATTTGGATGAGTCTCAAGTTTACCTAAATTGCTTTGGGTAGATTTCACGGCCTCATGTTTAACTAGAGGAACATTCAAATCTGAGTGTACCGGGTGGCGCAAAAATAACCTTCCGATGTTTTTTGGCTGTAATTTAAAAAAATGAAAAACTTTGATTCTTCTTGTGGATTATTTTTATTTGGTCTTTTAATTTTTTTTACATCAAGTCGAGAATATGATGTCATGTAAATGGCCGCCGCCACAGTTGATTGTCATTTCTTGACGGATATTGTCTTTAAGAGCTGCAAGAGTCTGAGGCTTGTTGACATAAACCCGCGACTTCAAAAAGCCCCACAAAAAGAAGTCTGGAGCGGTTAAATCAGGCGATCTTGCTAGCCAGTGCAAATCGCCAAAACGGGAGATTAGATGCCCGGGAAATGCATCCTTCAGCATATCGGTTGTGGCTCGTGCAGTGTGTGGCGTTGCACCTTCCTATTGGAACCACATGTTTTCCAATCCCAATTCATCAAGTTGCGGCAAAAAGAACTCGTTGATCATTGCTCTGTAGCGCTCACCATTCACAGTAACCGTTTGGCCCGCGACGTCTTTGAAGAAAAAAGATCCGATGACTCGTCCAGCGAAAACAGCACACCATACAGTGACTTTGAGCAGGTGTAATGGCTCTTCGTGGGTTACACGCGGATTTTCAGTGTCCCAGAAGCGTAAATTTTGCTTATTTACGTACCCGCTAAGATGGAAATGGGCCTCATCACTCATGATTATTTTTGATGAAAAATCATCTTCATTATTGCTCAAATAAATAGTTACCAATATTCCGCGTTCTGGAGCAGTGTAGCGTAACATTGTTTATTAACGTGTATTTCGCATGTGTTTACTACACAAATGTCAAAACAGAACTGACATTAGGGGTCAATAGCAAAATTTATAGCATTTTCTTTTGCGTCACCTTGTATATTTGAATTTCTTACATACAAAGGAGCGATTGTTATTAATCGCAAAATATTGTTCTGCTTTCTTTGAATTCTCTGAATATTAGAATGGGAGGCCGTTGCCCAGAGTTGAATTCCATAACACCATATGGGTTTTATTATCGAGTTGTACAGCAATAGTTTACAATCGGGGCTGAGTCTGGAGTTTCTTCCGATTAACCAACTGATTTCAATGATTTTTAATTTCATCTGAGTTAATTTTGCATCTATATGATTCATCCACGTGAGTCGACGATCAAGATGAATGCCTAAATATTTGACATTTGTATGTTGGCGTATGTTTTGATTATTTATTCGGATTAAAGGGCAAGTTTCTCTTCTTAGCGTAAAAGTAATATGAACACATTTCTGCTCATTCACCTTTATTTTCCACTGATTTAGCCACACTTCTAATTGACAAACGTGATTCTGTAAAAATTCTAGAAGCCTCGAGTGCGTTACTGTGGCAACTTAGGATCGCTGTATCATCGGCAAATGTGGAAGTATGTGTGTGACTATACGTTGGCATGTGTGGTCCGAATATACTGCCTTGTGGAACACCGGCATGTATGTTTTGTGGAGTGCTTATAAAATCGCTTTCCTTAACTATAAATTTTCCATTTGTTATATAGCTTTCAAGTAAATTGTGTGTATTAGATGGCAATATATTCTTGATTTTAAAGAGTAGTCCCTCATGCCAAACTTTATCAAAAGTTTGTTTTCCTTCTCTTCATAAGCCTTTATAATTTCACTTACCAGTCTGTGAACTTGTTCAATTGTGCCATGTTTCTTTCTGAAACCAAACTGGTGTGCGGGTATTAAATTGTTTTCAGCAACAGCTACATTTAATCGATTCACAAGTAGATTTTCGAAACGTTTGGATAGATTTGATAACAGACAGATAGGCCAATACGTTCAACTTTCGTGTGATATTCACCTGGCTTGGGTATCATTTTAACGAGTGAAACTTTCCATTCTGGGGGATAATATTCAAGGCGTAATATAGCATTAAAAATAAACAAAATTATTTTTACAGCTATCCTGGGTAACTCCAAGAGCATTTTATTACTGATATTATCAATGCCAGATGCTTTTTTGGGGTTTAAATCAAAAATTGCCTTTTCGACCTCTCGCATCTCAAACCGAACGGGTAATGCTCTGCGCTGGGATAAAATTGGTGGCAACTCAATTATAACACTTGAATCATTTGGCGTGAATACATTTCTTAAGTGCCCATCTAAAAATCGAAATATATATGAGCATACATGATCATACATGGGTCTGTATATGATCATACATGGGCATTAGACCGTACCTCAAAAAAAAAAGTTCACCGTACACTCTCAAATATAAAGTATTTTAACAAGAAAATTTCGAAAATGTTTTTTTTTTTTTTTTGGCCGAACGTAGGGGTCGTCATTTTATATTTTTCTTTGTATCTTCGCCATTTACCGTCGGATCTTAAAGTGTTGTATATCAATGTTTTTTGTCTCGCGGAGACCGATGTTTTCCTCGAAGGAGCCATTGACCTCAAGTAACCCGTTCTAGTATTAACCCACCACATCTCAGTTGATACCACCTTAATGAACTACCCTAATATTTTAAAATGAAAGCTCGCAAAAAGGCAATAAACTTTTGCTAGGAAAGTATTCCAATAATTCCAGCGGAACTATTATTTTATTTTTTTTTAATTTTTTTTGTTGCCGAATGTAGGGCATTTTTAATTTTTTTGTCATATCTTCTGTATTTACAGTCGGATCTTAAAGGGTTGTATATCAATGTTTTTGTCGCAATGATACCAATTTGTTACATCGAAAATCATTGACCTCAAGCACCCTTTTATACTACTTAAGGGGTAAAACCTACGTAAAAAGCCTATATATAAAAACTTCCTTTTTTTATTTTCTTTATTTACGGAGATGTGTTAACAAAGATTGGTTTTCACAAGATTTATGAAGGAGTACAAAAAAATATTTGTTTTACACAAAGTTTTACAAAATGATAGTATATTTACAAAAGAGGTCCACGGCAGGCAGCATTACTTAATCAATTTTTGATGGATTTCTCTGAAATTTATAATGCATATGGAAAACTAAATTATCTATGGATGCGCGTAGGAGATATTGATAAGTCAAATACTTTTTGACTTAGAGCTGTTTCTTTACGAGTATAAAAAATAGATATTTTGACTTTAACACTTCGCTGTTTTGTCAAAAATTAATATACCCAAAAACTCATACGCTTTTCTTTAGATAATTTAGTTTTCTATATAAAGTGTATGTTTCAGACCGATCCACCTAAAATTGGTTAAATTATGCTGAGTGCCGTGGATCACTTATAAAATAACACAAATTTTAATCGATCATATTTTGGCGTGATTGAAGTTGGCTGTATTATTTGAGTCAAGAGAACTTCAATATGGACTTCTTAATAGCTATTAGTTGCGATGGAACTCCTACCAACACTGGCTACAAAAATGGAGTCATTGTAAGAATGGAGCGCCATTTACAGAGACCTTTGCAATGGTTCGTATGCCTATAATTTAACCAAATTATCTAAAGAAAAGCGTATGAGTTTTTGGGTATATTAATTTTTGACAAAACAGCGAAGTGTTAAAGTCAAAATATCTATTTTTTATACTCGTAAAGAAACAGCTCTAAGTCAAAAAGTATTTGACCTATCAAAAACTCCTACGCGCATCCAAAGATAATTTAGTTTTCCATATGCATTATAAATTTCAGAGAAATCCACCAAAAATTTATTAAGTAATGCTGCGTGCCATGGACCTCTATACTAAATATACTATCATTTTGTAAAACTTTGTGTAAAACAAATATTTTTTTGTACTTCTTCATAAATCTTGTGAAAACCAATCTATGTTAACACATCTCCGTAAATAAAAAAATTAAAAAAGGAAGTTTTTATATATAGGCTTTTTACGTAGGTTTTACCCCTTAAGTGGTATAAAAGGGTGCTTGAGGTCAATTATTTTTGATGTAACAAATTGGTATCATTGCGACAAAAACATTGATATATAACCCTTTAAGATCCGACTGTAAATACAGAAGATATGACAAAAAAATTAAAAATGCCCTACATTCGGCAACAAAAAAAATTAAAAAAAAAATAAAATAATAGTTCCGCTGGAATTATTGGAATACTTTCCTAGCAAAAGTTTATTGTTTTTTTGCGAGCTTTCATTTTAAAATATTAGGGTAGTTCATTAAGGTGGTAGCAACTGAGATCTGGTGGGTTAATACTAGAACGGGTTACTTGAGGTCAAAGGCTCCTTCGAGGAAAACATCGGTCTCCCCGAGGCAAAAAACATTGATATACAACACTTTAAGATCCGACGGTAAATGGCGAAGATATAAAGAAAAATGTAAAATGGCGACCCCTACGTTCGGCCAAAAAAAAAAAAAAACATTTTCGAAATTTTCTTGTTAAAATACTTTATATTTGAGGGTGTACGGTGAACTTTTTTTTTTTGCCTGTAAGGTGGTACGGTCTAATGGGCATACATGGTCATATACGTCCATACATTGTTCAATATATGACCATACATGATCTCATATATGATCATATATCTTCGGATCCGAAATTTGAGGGTATATGGACGTATATGATCATATACGAGCATACATGAATAATATATGAGCATGTATGATAATATATGCACATATATCACCATATACCCTCAAATTTCGGATCCGAAGATATCTGGTCATATATGAGATCATGTATGGACGTATATGACCATGTATGCCCATGTATGATCTTATACAAGCCCATGTATGATCATGTATGTTCATATATATTTCGATTTTTAGATGGGTGTTTAACAAACAGATCTCCTTTTTCAGTATCATTTTTCGCCCAAGTGATTTTAAAGTGATTTTAAATTAATTTTAAATTACATTTTCAGTTTATTTTTAACTGAAAATACTGTCTATCGCAGACCAATGCCTCATATTTGTAAATTTTGATAATAGGTAAATCTAGAACAGGATCTTTTAACTCCGATTCCATGGAACAAATACTAGAACTAAAAAACACGGTTAATCTGTTTTTTCGTTGTTTTTATTTTTATTTTACATTAAAACGCCATCGAAAAATTTTTAAACGGCTGCAAAAATGCAAATAAAATTGGAAACAATGAAACAACGAATTTTTATTACATATGTGTCACAGATGTAGTGATTTTTATTTGCCTTTGGCAGGAAAATATGTCGCTTAGCTCTTTGCAGAACATCTAGCGATTTTTTATTAAACATAATTTTATTCAGAAGCCAGTATATTAAACTTACAAAATATTTTTTTTAAAAAAACTTTTTTTTAGCAAATACATATTTCGGTAAAAAATATGTTTATACTTAATACTTGACATTTTAGAAAATACTTGACAGTAAATTCTAAAATTTTTCATTAATAGTGTTAATAGTCAATGTTTTTATAATTTATACATATGTATGAAAACGTATTTCTATTCTGGTTTGAGATCATGGAAAATTTTTTCAAATGAAATATTTTAAATTTTTTTTTAATAATAACAATGAATTTGACAATAGCCACATGGAATGCATTTTCTAAAAACGCAAAAATACCAAGTAAATTTCATCTAAACTCAATAAAATCAACTGTTTTTTAGCATAAACAGCTTTTCCATTTGAGTTGTGAGTTAATAATAAATATTTACAATAAGTACATTCAAGGGCACGAAGAATGTTGATGAAGGTCGTAGGTGACCAGAAAACTGTTGATTTCTATTTGCAATAAAAAAATAACTCGATTTATTAAACAAGTATATAAATCAACGATTTTAAAGGGCAAAATCGTAACAATATGTTAAAATTGTTAAATATCACTAACATCCAGAATCTGTCAATTCTATTTTGTTGCATGTGTGTAATGTTTCAATATTACTCGTATTACCTTCCGGAACGGAGTGGAAGTTCCGCTTGCCAAATATTTCAATTTCACTCGTTTCCCGATTTATTAAATTTCATTCCCCTTGTGTAGTGTACAGTTAAAGTCGTTCTCTGATCTACGAGGGCCTCTTACCAGAAAAGGTAACACCGCTACTTATGTCCACCGGCATATGTCAGTTAACCCCTGACAAAATTTGAACAAACTGCTTCATTTAGTATGTTTTTGACAGCCATTGATAACAGACTACCGTGTGATTTGGCGAGAAAATGGAAAAAAGTGAATTTCGTATGCTCACTAATCATTATTTTTAACGAAAAAAAAACCATCATCCAAATCAAGGCAAAGCTTAATTAACACTATGGAATGGTGCACCATCAAATTCAATGGTAAAAAAGTGATTTACTGAATTTCGTTCTGGCTGTACAAGCATGGAAGAATGTTCTGTTCGCCCCGATGAAGTATCTACAACCGAAACAATTGAAAAAAACATGATATGGTTTTGGTCGTTCGAAGGTTGAAAGTTCAAGAGATTGCGGAAGCTATGGACATCTCACGTGGCTCAATCGTTTCAGTTTTGAATAATCACTTGGATATGAAAAAGCTTTCCGCAAGATGGGTGACGCGTTTGTTCACAATCGACCACAGACGCAATCGTGTAAAAAATGAAAAAAAATCCATCAATTAGGTTACGAATGGCTCCCTCATCCACTCCATTCTCCATATTTAGCCACAAGTGATTATTTATTGTCTCCAAACCAACGATGAAATTATCTCACAAACAAACCTATTTTGATGAGCCCGACAAATCTTCTGTTTTGGAAGGGATAAACAAATTGCAGAAACCTTGAACAATATGTATAGAACTCAAAGGAGAGTATGTTGAAAAATAAAATGATTTTTTCCCCAAATCCTGTGTTTCATTCAAGAAGTCAGGGAATTATTAACCCGCCCTCATATCACATTTCATTCCATTTGTCTAATGTTTCAATATCATTCCTTCCCTGTTCCATTTAATTCGATCCTCTTGTCTAATGTTTCAATTCCAACTTCTCATTCTACGTTCCTTTTTCTAATGTTTCACTGCCTCTGGGTCCTCTTTCGTTTCCCAAATTTCAGCTTTCTACACAGTCAGTTAAAAGGGAGACTCTTCCCCTTATTTAACCTCTATTCTCACTACGTTCCTTAAGAAATTTCCAAGAAGTATGTTATCAGACAACTAGCACATACTCATCAGAGCACATAAAATTTGTTTCTAGCCGATTTTTCTGATGAGATTTGTTATTTTTGAAAAGTAGTTGAGATATATGGCGAACGGAAAGTTCCAGAATGTTATTTGGCTTTGTTGTTTTGTAAATATTACAGAAAATAATAAAAATTTCCATACGTAGGCGTATAATTTATATATACGTTGAAAAAATATTAAGTATACGTACAGCAGTATAGATAGGAAATATATTACTGATATATAATATTTTAGGACAGTGATGGGCACTCAGGGGCCGAACACAATCGGCAAATTTACACGTACACTACACGAATGTCAACAAATCTCACAGCTAGAGCACAAAAAATACAATTATTTCTTTCAGTTGTACGCTAACTTTCAACAGAGCAAGTATATGCCGCTTTGTTGAAGAAATAGTACACTCTAAAAATTAGTTTTTTTTTATTACAATTATTTTTTTATTGTAGGTCTTTATTTTGTTTTTCCTTTACATTTTAAATTAAAAATGTGAAACGTTGAGTGAGAAGATTTTTTTTTTTTATTTTCTTTAAATATATTCAATTAGACCTTGAATGCAATCAAATTATTATTATTATTATTAAAATTAATTATTTTTATTTTTGAAAATAAAGAAAACAAAAACATGAACTATTTTAATTTAATGAATACATATATTCTTCTATCGATTAATTCATTTACTAATTTATTCATTTATCTAGCAAGATAAAATAATTTTTAACGGTGTAAAACACCAATACATTCATATTTTCCCTTTCTGCCGACTACTGTTTTTCTCAGAAATAAAGCTAAATAGCAATATGAGACATTCTGTACCGACTGAACAATATTTAAGCTATTTTTAAAAAATAGAAAACGTAATATAATTTCTGCGAAATTTTAAACAAATTGAGTTTTCTGTTATACCGCAAATTCAGTACTTATTCTGAATTTTGTATCTTTTTTTTAATATTCTATAAAAAAAACTCCATTTCAATTTTTTCAAATTCCACAACATTTCATTAATTCCTCAATATTTACCTACGCCTACTTTGTCACTATTTCAAAAAATAAATAAATAATTGTTCCATTTTTAATAGCATGATGTAAGAAAAAAAAATACTGTAACTGTTACATTGCACCGTTATAATTTTTCCTGTAGCGGGACTGTTGTTATATAAAGCCTTTTATATATGCTAGTGTATGGTACAAAACCATAAAAAATATAATTGCTAAAAGGGACAGTTTAGATTTGTTCTTTCACAAAAAAAAAAAAAAATACAAATATGAAACTTTATACAATTTTATCTATATAGGCCAATGAATACGTTATGTACGGTTACAATTGGAAAATGCATTACGAGAAAAAAAAATACATTTACAGCTTTAAAAAATATTATGATATTAGAAAGCATAGTAGTATTTTAAATTTTGAATATGACATAATTCTACTAATACAGTAACGATTACTAGAGTTATTCGTACATACTACTTTTTTAGACTTTTCATCATAAAATTTCTGATTTAATGAAAATATTGTGATTTATTTTATTTTATTTTTTTAATTCTATACATATTAACTTACCATAAATATTTAAACGTGCTGCATGCTGTACCCTCCCAGCCCGATTTTCAGCAATACATGCATATTCTCCACCATCTTCCACCATCACATGGGTAATGTTAACATGACTAATTACATCACCATGTACGGTGATATATTGGCCAATCATAAATCTGTAAATATAAATTTAAAATACAAAAACACATATCTAAGTAAGAAAATACAAAATGAATTTATAAATAAATGTTCAGAAATGCAATTTAAAGAAATTCCTACTTGATTGGAATACATTTTAAACTTAAAACAAAACAAACATACGAGGGCGGATCAATAAGTCCGTTTTTTTTTTTTTAAAAAATATATTTATTTTTCAATATAATCTCTTTAGTCCAACGGAGAAAATTGGAGAAAATTGTTGTATCCCTTCCAAAAAATAGGATTTTTCCTCGTTGGAGCTAAATGTCTCTCCGCCGAGCCATTTCTTTATGTTTGAAAATAGGAAATAGTCACTGGGCGCTCAATCCGGAGAACATGGCGGTATCTCATCGTAATTCGTAGCCCAATTCATGTAATTTTGCCAATCCTTTGAAGTTGTCCAACGATTACGTTTATGGTCAATTGAGAGCAAACGCGGTACCCATCTTGCAGACACCTTTCTTAAATCCAACTAATCATTTAAAATTGAAACCACACTGCCATATAAAATGTTTATGGCATCAACAATCTCACGCACTTTTATTTTTTGATCGTGGATTTTTTCGACATTTTCGGGTGTATTGACCTCAATTCGCCGTCAAATGATTTCTTAAAAAACCATTTTCAAAAAAAAAAAAATAAATTATCGTCATGGTGCTATTTTGAATATAGCTGTTGCGAAAACGCAACAGTTGCTTGCAAATCACTTTTATGTTTTTTTGAATGAGCATTTTATTATTTTTAGTTTTGTTATGTATTCCCAGCAAAAAAAATGGTAGTCATTCTGTGACTATAACTTCTTTCATTGCTTCCTAAACTTCAGTTGGCATTCTTTTATGATTTTTTTGGTGTTATTCTAAGGCACTTCTAAATGAATTAATGTGTTCATATTTCAAATGCAGTGATCTGGATATAAACCCGATGCGTATCTTAAAAAATCACTCTTCATTACTTCTAAAGCATAGGTTATAGTATATCGTATATTTATTTTGAATCTTTAGCATTTATTCAAATTGAGAAAATAGTTCTGATGAACTTTTTTAATTTGTTTAATAAATCATTTTTTATATTTTAGTTTAAAATTTCATGAGGGTTAAAATTTATGTAGTTTTGCAATTTTTATAAAAGTTCTGAAAAATCAAGAAAAACAGATTTTTTTTTGACCTTTTATTGAAACTAGCTGGCCTGTCATTTGCATTTTTTCAGCCTTAAATATTTATGACGACGCAATCTGTGCATTTTTGCATTATGTTTATTATTTAACACTACACCATTTCCAGTTTTAATTCAGAATTTATCAAAATAATTTTAAAATTGTGTAAAAATTATTTCAAATTACCCAAAAATATTTTCAAATTGTGCAAAAATTATTTAAAATTGTTCAAAAATATTTTAAAATTGTTTAACAATGTTTCCAAATTGTACAACCAGTTTTTTAATTATCCAAAAATATTTTAAAATTTATCTAAAAATTCATTAAAATTTTTGGTAAAAAATGTTTCAAAAATGCTTTTCACTTATGCATAATTATTTATTTGTTAATAAAGAGTATTTGTATATCAAATTTGCAAACTTATTTTTCTGCATTCTTATGAATTAAATTTTCATCAAAGCTTAAATACTACAAAGTATATGATCATTTTCCACTCATGCATCAGAATATCTAATCATTGTATTATCATTGCTTCCTTAGAGTAAATTATGAGTAATGCTAGTAGCTACATTTGAATACTTCCATCCTATGACACGCTAATGTTAAATTCATCGATGAAACCATCAGAAAAGAAGTGATGCCTTTGCCATAGTAGTGATGCTTTTATTGCTTCTTTGGTAGCTTCATTTTTGCTGGGTTAGTTTGGTTTTCTTATGTTTTGGTTTGTTTGGAATTAGTTTAATTTCATCATACTGTTCCTCATACCCAGCATTACTGGTCTTCTCAACCTACCTTGGGTGTGCCGATCGTAAAGCAATCTCTGTCCCGTCAAATGTTTTAAAAAATAAAAAATGCATTTCATATGATGGAAAACAACGATTTGCCAAAGTGCATCCACTGATTGACACTTTGAATTGAAAATATCAGCAGTTTGAAATATTTATAACCTATTTATCAATAGACGTGCAAATGACTCCGTATTTTGGAAGACACAACTTCAATATGTTTATTTGTAGTAATTCGATATGTTTTGGTTTAACCTTTAATTAGGCGCATGGGGTCAGGGCAACTTGAAATAGAAAAAAAAAATGTTTTACTGTGTTTAGAGCGCGCTCACGCTCTTACTAGCTTCCTCACTCCTCGCGAGGTACCCAAATTAGTCGCGTCCAGAACATCAACGCGTGCGCACGTATCGCTGCTATCTAGAGCGCTGACCCCATGCGACCAGTTACGTTACATTTTTTGGCGAAGGTAAGTTTTTACTTTTGGGCTTTCTTTTAGTATATATTAGTATATTGTTTATTATTTTTCTTTCTATGTGTGTATTTTTACACTGCGTGATTATTTTATATATTTCTGGGTTTATATTAATCCTTTTTCCTTTTTATAAGTTTTTTATTGATTCGAAATGTCCGATGAAGAGCAAGATGTTGCTGGTTCAGAGTCAGAAGATGAAACGGTAAATGATACCGCTATTGATAGTGCTTCTAAATCAGAAAGCGAAATTGAAGAGTCTGAATCCAAAGATATCCAAGACATCGCCAAATCATCGGAAGGTAATTCTTTTTTATCTCGACATACTCAGAAAAATGGCCCGAAAGTGAAATGGTCTAAAGTACCACCATCGAACGCAATAAGAACCCGAGCACAAAATATTATTCTTCATTTACCGGGAGTCAAAGAGTATACAAGAAACGCCAAATCTCCTCTTGAATGCTTCCTATTGTTTTTGACACTGAGGTTATTGAACTTTTGGTCACAAATACCAATTTATATATTAATAAAATATGGGAAAGGTTCGGAAGAGATCGTGATGCACACCCTGCTGATGGTACGGAATGCATTTTTGGGCTTACTGATTATGGCTGGAGTCCTAAAAGGGTAGCACTTGAATTTTATTGATTTGTGGGCACAAGATGGATCAGGCGTAGAAATGTTTCGGCTAACAATGTCTTATAAACGATTTCTATTTTTGTTAAGATGTTTGCGGTTTGACAATACGTCAGATAGAGAAGAAAGACTGAAACTTGATAATATGGCAGCAATAAGATATTTGTGTCAAATTATAGAGAATAAGTTTTTAGCTGCTTATTGCAACGGCGAGAATGTCACTATCGATGAACAGTTGATTGGATTTCGTGGTCGCTTTAAAGGGAAGGTTTACATGCCAAATAAACCCAACAAGTACGGAATAAAAGTTCAAGCCATGGTGGACTCGAAAACATATTACTTGTGCAAGTTTGAAGTTTATTCTGGAAAACAACCAGATGGAGAATATCAATTATCTAATTCTCCAGATGAGATTATAAAACGTCTAGTTGAACCAATAAAACGCAGCGGCCGAAATATAACAACTGACAATTGGTACACAAGTACAAAACTGGCTTAGGAGTTGCTAGGACCTGAATACAAATTGACTCTTGTTAGTACATTTAATAAAAGGAAGTCTGACATTCCAACAGAATTTTTACCTAATAAAAATAGACCTACACATAGTTTAGTTTTCGGATTTCATAGTCAAATGACTATAGTCTCATATGTCCCTAAGCCAAAGAAAGCTGTAGTTTTACTTTCCACCATGCACAATGTTAACGCCATCGACGAAACAGCTAGAGCTCAGAAACCAGAAATAATTACTTATTACAATAGTACCAAAGGTGGTGTAGATTGTAATGACCAACTTTGCAGTAATTATAATGTTGGCAGAAGAACAAAAAGATGGCCACTGGCTGTATTTTTTCATCTTATAAACATATCTGACATCACCGCATTTGTCATACACAAAGCGAATACTGATAAGAGTATCACACGTACAAGACGGATTTTTTTGAAGAAATTAGCAGCAGCACTTGTGGAAAATCACCAAAAACGTCGCATACAAATTCATGTTGCCAGCAACACTTGACGGCTTACTGTGTAGGATGCAGAACAGAAGAATCCGCTGATGAGACTGATTAGTTTTTTTTTTAAGTTGATCTCAGCCATGCCAAAAAATATTTGTTTAAAGAGAGGTTACATTTTTTTTATGAAGTATAATGTTCCAGTTATGTTTTTGTTTCTTAAAGTTAATTATATTAAAGAACTTTATTAATCACTATAAAATACATTAAGTTTTATTTATTTTTGACACTCCTTTACCAAATTTTTTTTGGGGTCACTCAATACCCCATGCGCTTAATTGGGTGATTTTTTTGATGCGCCTAGTTAATGGTTAAAATACTGGTGTCTTTGTTCCGACACTGTAGATTTGTTTGAAGCTAATCCATATGCTGCCTCTGCTTCACCATACGATAAAAGGGTTGGCTTAGGAGCTTGTGTTGTTTTAATGTTGTTCACATCAGTTTCAAGCCCGGAGAATCATGCCGTATTCTTCAACAATTTTTTTCTTCGTTCTGTTTTTTGAATGAACGGAAGTTTTGTGCAACTGGAATAGTAAAATCAAATCGTCTAAGAGATACCAATGATATCCTTGGCACTAGCCGCCGTTCTCTCAAAAAGCATGAATACATCTACTGCATTGAAAAATGTTATTCACTGCTCTGTGGCAGGATAATTCATAAGTCACCATTATTTCGAATTTTTTTGCAGACTTTCCAGAAATTTTTACTAATCTTTACTAAAAAGATAAAAAAGATGGTGAGTTTTGGTTGGTTTTTTATAGGCTCGGACTTCACAGTATTTTTTTTTTTTTTAGGTTTCCGTTCAACAGCTGTAGCTTATTAGTGACTATAACGAACATATAGGTGGTGTAGATCTGCACGATAACGCTAAATCTTACTACTGTGTTGGAATTAAAAAAAAATGGTGGTAGCCGTTATTGACAAATACAGTCAACACCACTACAGTAAACGCTTAGAAAATCTTTTGTCTTGTTGCTAAAGCTAAAGGAAGCCGACCACTATTGCAAATCGATTTCAAAGTTGAAATAGCTACAAAATTGCTGCTATTTCAAGAAAAACTGGATGAAGAACAGCCCATAGGGGATTTGGTATTGGAGGAGATGGAAAAATCCACGGCATTTTCCACGTGCTGATGTCCATGAGCGCGTTATTCGTAAACTCCGTGCAATAAACGTAAAAGAAGCCGTTAATGCTATTCACAAACGGTTTACATATGTAAAAAATCCAACCAAAGTGATTTCATAAATACAATTTCAATAACCAGAAATAAACCAAAATTAAAATTAAATTTTATAATACCAAAAATAATATGTTCCTTAAAATATTCTAAAAAAAAAAACAAAAATAAAAAATTTATTTGACTATATATTACAAAAAATGTCATTTGCACCAACGTTACGGTTTCGCAACAGTCCGACACGGCCAACATAGGCTCAAGATTTTTTTATTTTTTTCTTTTTAGTAATTTAGTGGCCGCTAAGGGCCACCAAACCAAAATTTACATAGATATCTGCACGATTTCTAGTAGTGGTACAAGAGGGGTTCATAAGCATATTGTTTACAAAATAAATTAGTATCGTTTTTATCGAAAATAAAACCTCCCTGTGAAAATGATCATTTATTTTTACATTTACAATTTTTGGTTATTTATTTATTGATTGCTGTCAGCACTTTATAGTTCCAGAATTATCATATTTTTTCCATAGTCAGAATTTTTGTAACCACAGTATTGTTACAGCCAATTATGTTATAAAATAGAAAGTGGCAATCATGAAATAATAAAATATTTACAATAATTATAGTGGTAGCGGCCACACTGATGGCTACAATCACCAAAAAAATTCTGTAATGGCAACTGAAAATTTTGCTGTTATTACGGAAAATTTTGCTAGCCCAGCGGGTAGTACAATGAAATTAGCAGAAAAATTAGTAGTACACTTTTTGTATAGTGGAATTTAAAATCTCTTTGCTAAAATCAGCAAAACAAAATTTCTAAATATTAGTACACAATTTTAAATTTATTTTTTTTATCGAGCACCAAATTTTTTTTATTTTATTTATTTTTCTCAAAAAATATTTTATACAAAATTAAAAATAAAATCATAGGCTTAAAAAGCTTAAAAATTGTTAACACATAAACGAATTAATCATTTTGTTTTTATTTGATAATTTTTGTTTTTAAAAATATTTTAGTTTTTTTTTTTTACTTTTAAAGTCGAATTTTACAGGTTGGTTGAAAAGTTCCTGCCTTCGAAATGAAGAATACTGTTTTTGTTACGAAATATATTTTTTTATTCAATATAATCTCCTAGAAGCTCAATACACTTGTTCCAATGATCTTCCAATAATTTTATACCATCCTTATAATGGTTTTCCGAAAGCTCTGCAAAATATCCGTCTACGGCTGCTATGGCCTCTTCATTCGACGAAAAATGCTTTCCACGAAGGAATTGTTTGAGATTTCTGAAGAGATAGTAGTCACTGGGAGCCAAATCTGGTGAATACGGTGGATGTTCAAGCAATTCGTACTTTAATTCTTTGAATTTAGCCATCGTCAAAACACTTTTGTCAGCAGGTGCATTGTCTTGATGAAAAATGATTTTTTTCTTCCTTAAACCAGGTCTTTTCTCACGAATTTTTTCATCCTGCTGATACAAAAGCCTGCAATAATATTCAGAGTTGATTGTTTTACCTTTCTGAAGATAATCAATCAACAAAATTCCTTTTGCATCCCAAAAAACTGATGCCATAACCTTCTTTGCTGATCGTTGTGACTTCACCTGCTTTGGAGCTGAACAACCAGATTCAGTCCACTGTAAACCTTCTTGTTTCAATTTAGGATCATGGTGGTAGATCCAAGTCTCATCCATAGTTATAAAACGACGCAAGAAGTCGGTTTTATTCGGCTTAAAATGCTCCAAATTACGCTGAGAAATTTGTTTTCGATCCAGTTTTTGTTGTTTCCAAACAGTTTTTTCATACGTATTTCTTCATGTCAAATATGGAGTACTCGTTCGTCTGAGATGCCTATGGCATTAGCAATTTCACGCTTAGTCAAACTTGGATCTTCACTAACCGTATTATGTACCTGCTCAATGATTTCTGCTGTGGTTGCAGTTTTTGGTCGTCCTTCGCGTGGATCGTCTTTAAGGCTGGTACGAACACGTTTAAATTCACCAGCCCAAAATTCAACGGTGCGTTTTGAAGGTGAGGACTCCTTATACACTTCTAACAATTGTTCATAAATTTCCTTTGCTTTTAAACCCTTCAAAACAAAGAATCTAACGATATTCAATTTTTTCCATATTAAAAAAATAAATGACACGTCAACTTCAAATGGCTTGTTAACAAAGAAAAAATTGACAGAATGACTTGCAACTTTGCTTGTGTTCTCAGGACAATTATACCAACTTGAGAAAAAAAAAAGTTTGGAGCTAGCAGTGCCATCTCTTGGTGAGCGCAGGAACTTTTCAACCAACCTGTAATTGTTTTTAGGGCTGATTTTTACAACTAAAAAAATTTTTTAATGCTATTTTAAGTGGATGTCCTATTTTCAGACATGAGTCGGTATATTCACTTCCGATTCCTTTTTTGATCTATGTAAAATTATAAGGCAATTTAAGTTTTTAAAATTAGTATTTTTTTTTCTAATTTTAGCAAATCGGTTTTAAAAAATTTGTAAAATGATTTTTAAAATTAGCAACAAAAATTTGTAAATATTCTGTAAAAACTCTGTAATTTGTAAAATGTATATACCAAAAAGATTTGCTAAATAATAATTTTTTTTATTCAGTTCAATTTCTTCGACCTTTTTAATACAAATTCCAGGTAATAATTATTCAAGCTTAAGGTCTATTTTATACAAAATTATTTATTTGTTATCCAATATTTCGCTATCTCAATGGATAGCTTCTTCAGGGATTTTTTGGTTTTTTTAATTTTAAACAAATTTTTTAACAAATCAAAATTAATGAAACAACAAAATTGTCAATTTTAAAAAATATTAAAAATTAAACACAGGAAACAAAAATTATTCTATTACATTTTTATGATATAATTTATGATAATTTTTTTTACTAAAAATCAGTACAAAAATAGTAAAGTGGGATTTAAAACCGTTTACAAATTTTTCTACTAACTTTTCTTTCTGAGTGTAGAACCTATTTATAAGCCATTAACTTGATTGTGACAACCACACCCGAACGCATAATATAGTAGCAGCATAATTTTGTAGCAGTGATCATGTAGCAACCATATTTTTTCTCTGCGTGAAATGTATTATGCTGGTGCTATAGTTGACACGGGAGCATTCTGAAAGCATTCTTAACAGCACTTTTGTATTTCAATTCCATTTAATTTGTTTGCCTTTACAGATTTGGAACGATTTTGTAAATTTGAAAAATTTAATTAAACCTATTTTATGCAATATGATTCCTTTTTTAAAATATTTGGTAAAAGTTCACCAACATCCAAAAAATTTTATTTACCCATTTTTAAAATAAACCTAAAACCTAAAATATTAAAACACTATATTTGCAAAATATCATAATTAATTTAAGAGTAGAGTTTTGATTATTGACATATCTTCATGTGTCATACAATATTCGTCAATAACCAAGACAGTACATACCTATAAATATATTTACCAAACTGTCACTAGTGTCCGCAAAAAGTCGACAGTCCACATTACCCGAATGTACTCTACCTGTAAAACGTTGTACCTAATTTGTTAAACTACTTGTTTTGGGTGAAGTAAACTTTGAATGTAAATTGTTTTTATACTAGAAACAATTTCTATAGAAATTGTGCAATACTACACAGAAGTTTAGAAAATAACCCTCTATATAAAAAACTATGTAAAGCTCTAAAGTATCTTTTAACATACTGTTCTGATAGAGTGTACGAGATTCCTATTAACAAATTTTATTTTTTAAGCATTTTGATTGCTTTGACCCTTTAAGGACCACAGTCAAGTATGCCTGTCCAAGTGTTTTTTGCACTTATAATTGCCCAGAAAAAAAGACACAGTAAATATGTACACAAGGTAAATTGTAGAGAAGGGTTGGGGCAACAAGAATTTAGTAGGCGGTAAATCACTATATGTTAAATAGAATTTTTGTCAATGGCGCCAATTTTAGCTAGAAATCACTTCGTTTGAAGCTGTATGATCACCAACTGCTAGCAATTTTTTCCAAGCAAAATTTTGGTTAAGGAGAGGTTCTATGGAACCAAGAGTGATCATGCAAATCGAAAAGAAAAATAAAATTTCTTCGGCAGAATATGTGTGGTCGTCAAATGGTTAAAACAAATCAACCAGTCAGAATGCTTTAATAATGAACAGTCACACCAAATTTTCAATTTTAAGTATAAAAATTTTTTTTGTTATATAGAGAACCAAAACTCAGGAAATTTTTCCTACTAATTAATGTGTTAATTTTTTTGAAAGGCAATATAGATGAAGGGCTTCAAATATGAAATAATTGCGTCATATGTTTAATTTTAGAAAAGTTGTTGCTTGCCATCTAATCAAGAGTTGATGAATTTGCTGTAGTATTATGGTTCATATCTCCGCTATGTTATTTTACTTTGGTGCGGTTAAGTACTAGGACAATAGAGAAGGAGGTAAAATCACTGCATCTGCAACAAAAATAGCAGAAAGAAAATCAATTCTAATACTTTTTTTAATATTTTTTATTTCTCTATGAACCATAGGATTAATTTTTTAATGCAATACTATCTATCAGACAAAAGAAATATTTGAATTTTTCAATTACAATACCCTCTATAAATTATATCGCCACGAATATCGTAAAATTGTAAATAATTTGTATACGTAGGATTCAGCTGACTACACGAATCATTTAACAAATATTGTAGAATATAGATGTATGAATCAAACTTTAAGAATTTGGGTATAAATTATATTTATGTATAATATATAATATAATATTTAAGAATTGATTTTAATCTTTTATGTGTAACAGAACGGTTCAACCAATTTTCTGGCTACCAAAATTATGCTACACTCACCAAAAAAAAGTCTGTAATGGCAACTAAAAATTTTGCTGCTATTACGGAAATTTAACTAATTCGAGCCCAGCGGTATTTTTTGCTAAAATTAGCATCACATGTCTGCTTTCGTATAGTACACTAAAATTAGTAGAAAAAATTAATAGCGGTTTCTAAATTTTAGTAAACATTTTGTGAAGTGGAATTTTAAATCGGTTTTATAAAATCAGCAAAAAAAAATTACTAAATATTAAAAATATTAGTGCAACCAAATTAGTATATAAAATTAGTCAGCGCTTATAAATTTTAGTGAATTGCTGTCAACTCAATGAATTGTAAAATATAGCAAAATATAAAAAAATATTATTAAAAGGCCAAAATTAACTCCAATATTTTTAGATGCAACAATGGAATATCGGGCTTTAAAGCTACACTCACCAAAAAAAGTCTGTAATGGCAACTGAAAATTTTGCTGTTATTACGGGAAATTCTGCTAATTTGAGCCCAGCGCTATTTTTTGCTAATCTTAGCAACACATGTCTGCTGACGTGTAGTACAATGAAATTAGTAGAAAAATTAGTAGCCGCTACTAAATTTTAGTAAACTTTTTGTAAAGTTTAAAATTTAAAATCTGTTTGCTAAAATCAGCAAAAAAAAATTACTAAATACTATTAATATTAGTACAAAGTTTTAGATTTATTTTTTTTATCGAGCATCAAAAGTTTTGATTATATTTTTTAAAAGATGTTTTATACAAAATGAAACAAAAAAAAAATCAAAGGCTTAAAAATCTTAAAAATTGTTAAAACATAAACAAATTTATCATTTTGTTTTAATTTGGTAATTTCTGTTTTGAAAAATATTTTAGTCAATTTTTTTTTACTTTTAGGTTAAATTTAATTGTTTTTAGGGCTGATTTTAGAACTAAAAACCCTTTTTAGTGCTATTTTAAGTGGATGTCCTCTTTTTAGACATGAGTCGGTATCTTCACTTCCGATCGCTTTTTTTATCCTATGTAACATTTTAGGGCAATTTAAGTTTGTATGTATAAGTTTAAATTATTAGAAATAACATTTCCTTCAATATCGACTTTTTTAAAATTAGTATATTTTTTTGCTAATTTTAGCAAACCGGTTTTCAAAAATTTGTTAAATGATTTCTGAAATTAGCAACGAAAATTTGTAGATATTCTGTAAAAATTCTGTAATTTGTAAAATGTAAATAGCAAAAAGATTTGCTAAATAATAATTTTTTTACTAAAAATCAGTACAAAAATAGTAAAGTGGGATTGAAACCCGTTTACAAATTTTTCTACTAACTTTTTTTTCTGAGTGTAGTGTACTTATAATAAGCGATAATTACAAATATGTAAGTACCTTTTTGCTTTTTTTTATATTCTCTCTCATTTTTTTTATTTTTATCATAAAAGTTGAGTTTTTTTTAGCTTATAGTTTTTGCAGGACTTTAAATTATCTAATTGCAATCAAATGAGTGACAAGAACAATATCTGAGTTTAGTTTATATCTACAAACTTCCAATACTAAAAAAAAAATTAAAAGAAATAGCTGTATAAAGCTTACAAAACTTAAACATCTATTAGATGGTTTTTCTGGGTTTAATATTTTTTTATTTTTACATTTGTATACTGTAAAGAACTTTAATATGAAAATGAAAATTTTTAGAAAAAAAAAAAATAATAAAATTTTTTGTAAATCATTTAGATATTTACATAGCAAAAACAGGGTTTCAACTACTTACCAGCCTATTTAGTCGCTTAATAACTTTTGTACGCGATGTCCAAAAAGTAATCGGTACTAATTATATTTTGTCTATTCCTAAGCGGGATAATAATAACCGCCCATTACTTTTTATTTTTTGTAAGTGAGAAGATAATGACCACTTATTACTTTTGGGACGTCGCAAACAAAAGTAATTAAGCGAGTAAATAGGCTGGTAAGTATGTACTTGAAACCCTCTTATTGCTGGGAACTTTACAAATATAAAACTAGATGTGCTTATTTTATACGAAAAATCTAATTATCGCTACCTATAGCCCAAAATAGCAATTAATGTAAATTTTTAATTTTGTCTTAATTTAATGTTACTAACGAATAATAAACACTAATTTTTTATTAAACGGAAAAAATTGTAAGGATCAGGGAGTGCACACTTTCGACCCGAGCGACTAGGTCATCTTCAGCCTCCTTATGAACCACCCAATCCACAAATAACTCATGGTTTTGAACAGGCTTTTGTACACTCAGAATATTATGTATGTAGTTAACTGTTTGTAGTTTAAAAAAAAAGTTTTCCGTTCCATTTAAAAATAAAGGAACATACAATTATGTTTCAAAGAAATACCTATATTAATTTTTTATACATTTATTCAAAATAATTTACTACCATATACCATTTTTTTTTAATTTTTTTGAAATTTTTTTAAAAATTTACCGTAACAGCTATTACAAATTTAAATTTTTCAAAAAAAAAATTTTTCAAAAAAAAAAAATATTCAAAAAATTTCAATTTGTTTTTTTATTTAAATTGGTTGTATATATACAAAATTTTTCAATACAAATTACAGAAACTTCATAAACACACATACATACACAAACACATTTACACAAAAAGTGTCTATAGCTATGCATACATACATTTTCTTTTGTACGAGTATATTAAAAAAAAAATACAAAAACGGAAACAATTTCAAATAAATGAAAAAAACCATTTATTTTTTATGGATTGGTAGGTAAAATTTTGACATTTATTTAACTGGATGTGTCAGTTGATTAATCACCATTTAAAAATAAATAACAAATGGCATTCAATTTAAATGAAAATTAAGTAGACCGGTTTTTAAATGAAATATCATTTCTTTTAAATGATATTTTCAGTTATTTTAACTTACACACTTTTTTAAATGTATCACACACTCTAAGGAAAATTACTATGCGAAATTACATTTTTTCAGTTAGTGAATAATTACCTGTACAAATGTGCTCTTTCACCCAATTTATAGAAATACCCTTTGACAACCATCTTCGATTTTAGAAGCACAAATTGACAGGGTTGCCTTTCCAAATTTTAATGTTTCTATTTCTGGGAACGAATTGGGAATCTAACATCCATATTATAAATGCATCAACTCTAGATTTGTTCTTAGAAGGAGCATAAGGCCGTAAAATAACTAGTTATAATAAAAATAAAATGTTAAAATTTTATTTTGTCCCTGCTTTACTTTCAATTTATTAGTTCGGTGTTAAGAGAATAAAAAATTTTTAAACTTTCCAAACTTTTATAAATTTGTTACATATATATAAAATATAACTAATTTTAAGTGCTGCAATGATTTAATTCTTTTACTGGCTTATTTTTTGCTATTTGTTTGTAGGGAGTTTTTTTTGCCACCAGTATTGTTGAAGTTCAGTTTATTGCACTTGCACTACAACATTTACAATTTACAAAATATGATGATATACAAACTATTTTTCTTCATTCAAAATATACATTACAAAAGATATAAGCTGTCTGTTAGTCTCCACTGCTTTTTTTATTTTTTATTATTATTATTATTATATTATTCATGTTCTTTGAGATTGTGGTGATGAGCCAGACGCAATGTATGATTTTTAGTGGATAATTTACAACCAAAAATAACAAAATAGCTATTTCTTTAATTATATTTTATTTAAATAGGGATTTATCTAAAGCCTAACAATTTGTGTTTTTTTTTTTTTTTTGGTTTGTTATTGTATTCGAAGCATTTTGATATTATTAGGAATTAATTTTATTTACCCTAGTTTACAATAAAATATATCTATTTTAAATACTCGTATGGGTAACCACTTAGGCGTATGATTATTATTTTAACAGTTTATTTCCAACAAGTATACGCACTGATGTACCGTGGTGAAAATTTAACTTTTTTACCAAATATGTCCACAGCTTACATTTTTTAAAGATTTTTAAAAAAGTAAAATTTTGAAAATTTTTTTCACAAAATTCTGGATCGATTCCTCATGGCCGACTTTTACAAATAATTTATTTTCTGCTTGAAAAAAATCAGCAAAATTAGCAAAATTTTCAGTATATTAATGCTTGTACTCTTTAAAATTAGTATAATGGAATATAATAGAAATTTATCTCAGTTTAAAGATAATTTTTTACTCTATTGACTTATTAAAACTTATGTGTGTGGACAGGTAAAGGGTGTCCCAAGAAGAACGAAATTTTTAAATCTGGCAACATTCGAAGTGTCATTGTTTGACATTTGAACAATTGTTATTGTTTGCTAGTAGAAGGTACGAGGTTAGTAAAAATGGAGCGAATGAACAACGAATGAACAACGCATTCTCATTGTGAAATTGTTTTACCAAAATGGTCAAAGTTTTGCGGCTACAGTTCGCAAATTGCGATCAATTTGGGGTCACAATAATGCTCCAAAACAGTCAACTGTAAAGAGATTAATGGATAAATTTGCCGAAACTGGGTCTGTTAGTGATGTAAAGACAACAACGCGCCATCGACCAGGTCGATCGGCCGAAAATGTCGCAGCTGTAAGTGATGATGTCGCTCAAACTCTATCCACCTCAATTCGACACCGAGCTCAGCAAATTGGTGTCTCCAAATCCACTTTGCAGCGAATTTTGACGAAAGATTTGCATCTTCATGCATACAAAGTTCAATTGACTCAGGAACTGAAGCCAGCTGACCATGGACAGCGAAGGGAGTTCGTTAATTGGGTATTGGAGAGACAACATGAAAATGCTGATTTTGCCGATAAAATCATCTTCAGTGACGAGGCCCATTTTCATCTCGATGGCTTCGTCAATAGGCAGAATTGTCGCATTTGGGGTGAGGAAAATCCTCGAGTGATTCACGAGAAGCAAATGCATCCTCAACGTGTCACTGTGTGGTGTGGTTTTTGGGCTGGAGGAATCATTGGACCTTTTTTTTATGAAAATGAGGCAGGTCAAGCGCAAACAGTCAATGGTGTTCGGTATCGTGAAATGATAACCAGTTTTTTCTTGCCTAGAATTAAAGAAATGAATGTGGAGGGCATGTGGTTCCAACAAGACGGCGCCACATGTCATACAGCCAGAGAAACAATTCATTTGCTGCATCAGTCATTTCTCGGTCGTGTTATTTCGCGTTTTGGAGATCAGAATTGGCCGCCTAGATCGTGCGATTTAACACCATTAGATTTTTTTTCTTTGGGGTTTTTTGAAGTCGATGGTTTACGCGAATAAGCCGACGACGACTCAAGCCTTAAAAGAGGAAATTGGACGCTGCATTAATGAAATACCGCAGCATTCATGCAAAACGGTCATTGAAAATTTCATTAAAAGATCGCGTGCATGCCAGCAAAGCCACGGCGGCCATCTGCACGATATATTGTTCCATACACAACCTCATTCTGTCTACTTTACGACATAATAAAGTTTCACGATTTTTTTTTTAAATATCTGTGTTTTAATTAAAATTTAAAAATTGCGTTCTTCTTGGGAAACCTTTTATATGTGTACCTATTGCGTTTTTAAAATGTAAATTGTTCATATAGGATTTTAATCTACAATTCTACAATTTCATGAGAACTCCTAACTTTTGTTATTATTATATTTTCATAGGTTTTTATATACAAGATCAGTTTAGGAGGGCGTCGCATATCAATTTGCTTTTTGCACCCTTAATAGAGTGAATATATACCTGGGTACCTGTATACGTTTTAAATGGAGGCACGTGAAAAAATTAATTAGTTGTTTTATAAAAGTGTGATAATCTATATTATTTGACTTGGTTTTTAGAAATATCATAAAAGAAAGCTTTGTTTGATAAAAGAGGGATTGTTTTACAATAAAAGAATTTATTCAAGGTTTATTTTTTATAAAAAAAATTATTTTACATAAAAAAAAACTATTTAAAAGTTTAACACAAAAAAAAAAATTTAATATAAATAAAATTAATCCAAACAGTTGTTTCATATGGGACGATTGATTGCTGTTAAAATATTGCTGCCAAGGGTTGCGCCGCTACACTGACGTAATATATTTCGGTTTATTTGTTGCGATTCTGTACAAGGCGCAAGATACCAAAGAGTGCCATCTTTACCACAGAGTTCATTGTTTGGCTCTTCTCCATCACTATCACCTGAAGCATCCCACTTGCCCTGCATCTGAACCTTCCGATGCTGCGTCGTTAGCTGGTGAAATGTATTCGTCGATATCACAAGGTGTAAATTCACATTCGCACAACATCTCACGAATTTCGGTTGAAGAAAATCTTTTAGAACGTATTCTTATATTTGGATCCATTTTGCGTAAATAACAAATGCACTTTTAAAAAACTAGGTACATTTACTTGGTGAAAATTTATTTCGAATGAAACTCTTAATGCAAAATCAATGTCAAAATGTAAGTAAAAACTGCTACTACATTTTATGAAGAATCACAGAATAATGCATTTATCATACACCCAAAAAAAAGTTTGTAATGTCCGCAACTTGTTTGCTAAATTCAGCAAAACAAGTTAGCAACTTTTTGCTAATATTAGCAACTTTTTCTGCAAGGATCCTTACAGCAAGCAAGTTGCTGACATTAGGTACAAATTTGTTTAGGTGTAAGGTTTAAAAAAAATTATGAAAAGGGAAAAATCAAAGTAAAATTTTAATTTTCTATCATTAACCGTCGACACTTTGCACAATAGAAGACAAAAAAATTACATTTCTCATACAATTTGTATGTAGGTACCCAGGTACCTATCCACCCTATTGAAAGTGTTTTTTTTTCCACACACATAAGGGTTAAGTCCGTACTCACTTTTTTATTTTCTTGTGTCGAAGCAAATTTTGCTTGAAATTGACACATTTTGCATTTAATATAACCCCAATACACATCAAAAATCTAAAAAATCAAGTATATGAAACTTCGCTTGAAGGCAACATGATTTTAAGTATAATATTTAAGTTACAATCAAGTTCATACAAATCTGAACATTTCTTTTAATTTGTCCATACCATAGTCCAGAACCATAGGGATGCCATAGGGTGGAAGCTGTCTTTCATAATAATTTTTCATTGTATCGAAAGCCGTTCTTATGGTTTAGTGTAAAATAAGATCTTTTGATGTTCCCGAATAAAATTTTGAATTTGTAATTTAGATTTTGACAGGACATCAGTAATCGGGCCTTAGCCTCATTTTCACAATGACCTGTTAGCTACAACACTCAGAATATCATGCAGTTAACTGTTTGTAGTTTAATAAAACTGTTATTAAATCAGTTTCAAATATATAAACATATAGTTGTTTTTCAAAGATATATTTATTTTAACATTTTTATAAAGTTATTTAATATGTTTTACTGTCATTTACCGTTTTTTCAGCTTTATTTATTTTTTTCATTTGTTTAATTAAAATATACCCACAAAACGATAATTTGTGGTTTATTTGTCTCCGTTACAATTATTACAAATTTAAATTTTGTTTTCTGTCTATTTCAAAAAAAAAAATTATTCAAAAAGTTCCAATATGTTTTTTATTTAATTTTTTTTTTCAATTTAAATTACAAGAACTTTATAATCACACACATATTCATATAAAAAAAAATGTCTATATGTCTATGTCTATACAAAAAGCGAACAAAATCTCAAATAAATGAATAATCAGTTGTTTTTTTTTCGAAATTGGTAGGTAAATTTTTAACATATATTTTTAACTGATTTATCATTTGTTTGTTACTGATAAATCAGTTGCTTAAGCAACATTTAAAAATATAGAACAAAAACCATTTGCTTTAAATGAAAAGTATGTAGGCCGGAATTTAAATGAAAGATAATTGTTTTGAAATGGTATTTACTGCTATATTAACTTACAAACTATTTTGAGTGTACTAAGAAGCAAAAAAATTGTTTTTTTTTCTTTTTTGTAAACTAATGTTATAAAAATACAGAAATGAGCTTAAAGTTTAAGCTACCTAACTCATTATCGTTAATAAGTATTTGCTAAACTGTGTATTTTAAAATCAATAGTTTTTCTGTACTCTTAATGGACGTTCTTTTTTTCCAATAAAGGTTAATTTTTAATTGAAAAAGTACTTTAAAAGTTTTATTTGTAAAACAATTTCAAACTCCTTGAATGGATTGAATTACATACATATATGTATGTATGTATGTTTTTGTACGGCTTCTATTAACTAAAGGGTTAAACTTTTTTAAACAAAAAGTTAAATACTAAAATTGTAGTCTTTGAATATATTCATTTTTGCATACATTGTTAATTTGATTGAAAGGTAAATAATTTACATAAGCTATTTAAAGAATGTATACATATGTTAAGCTAATGGAAATGAAGTTTTAATTACACTGATTCAGATTAAAATCCTTTCCGTAGTAAAAATAGTTAAAATCAAAATATTTTGCTCAGAAAACAAAATTGTTATTATGGCAACATACAGTGTGACAACCGAATTTCTTGCCAACCGAATAGTTTGATTGTTGTAACCGAATGGTTTGGTTGTAGCAACCGACATTATTGTCTGTGACCGAACTACGGTTGGAAACATACATGGTTGCAATAACCAAACTGCAATCAAACTATTCAGTTTTCTATAAATTCGGCTGACACAATGTATCTGTTTTCTCTATGTAATTTTATCACACAATCATACTGCGATCCGTACTCTTACGATTTTGACTTTTAAAAGTTTTGATTTGTTTCTCCTGCACGCAAAGAAAAAACATAGTTGGGTCAATCATATTCGAAGAGCATCATATATTTTTGGGTTTATGCTTGTGCCAACCATAATCGTACTATATTATGGTTATCATATTATGATAATAAAATAACCATATTTTTACCATAAAATGGTCCCTACAGTTATATTATGATTCAAAAATTACCATATTATGATCCTAAATAAACATTTTATTTCGAATTTATCATAATATGATCGCAGGTAATCATAAATGCTCAAAATGTTATCATATTATGGTCCCTCATAACTATATTATATTATATGATCCATAATCTAAGAAAATTTCTTAGTGGAAAAGTTCTTAGAAACTATGAAAAAGCTCTTTAAATTTAAGAACACTTCCTTTAGAAATATTTTTTCTAAAAACTTAATATTAAGGACTTTTTGAAGAAAAATTGTTAATCATAGACTTTGAGAACTTTTCTTTCTTTGATTGTATAATTATTTATTGATTGTTGCCAGCATTTTATCGTTGCATAATTATTATATTTTTTTTTATAGTCAGAATTTTTGTTACCACAGTATGGTTACAGCCAATCATGATATAAAATTAAAGGTGCCAATCATAAAATAGTAAAATATTTACTAAATAATGATGGTTGCGACCATCTTGAGGGTTAGAAAACCAATTACATGGTTGTGACAACCATATCCGATTGCAGCAAGCACAACATAGTAGCAGTGATCATATTGCAACCATGTTTTTTCTCTGCGTGTGGTTGAACAAATCGAGTTATTTTTGTAATGCAAATCATCAACTCTTTTTTAAACTTTCAATCGGTATTTGCTTAAAAATGGTACATGAATGAAATATTTTGCAATCGAAATTGGAAGCAGAAGGCAAAAATCTTTTGAGCTCGAATAATTCTTTTAGATATGTGCACCAGTTAATAAACATACATAGTTTGGATGGCTTAAGCTCATTTTGAAGAACAATCATCTAACATTGCCTAAGATTCTTTATTTTAAGCACTTAAGCAATCTATATATACTAAAACAAAATAAAGTTGAGTATGCCAACTGTATGATACCTTATACAAATAATAATCTCCGGGAACCAGGAAAGGCGTTAGAGCCTAACTTTATGGTTAGGAAATAAAACACAGAGAAAAATATATATGAAATTATAAAGAAACTTAAATTAAACAAATATCGGGCAGGTGTTTTATGTGAGGATTAGATCTAAATATGGTTCGACTTTTTTAAATTTGAAAGCATAATTTATTATGCAAAAATAAAAATCATAATTCGGACGGACCAATATTGAATCAGAAAGTGATTCTGAATCAATTGGTATAATATAAGTTGGGTCTAGGTTTGTTATTTTTGGTGGTTACAAACGTAAGCACAAACAAATTATATTCAGATTACATTGTAGTGTATGATATATTAATTAGAAACGTGATATTAACTGACTGACTCAACATTTTTCAGCCCAAAACGCTTGATTCGGAAAGTTGAAATTTTGCATGAAGGTTCCTCTTCCATCTCCTAAGATAAACTAGAAACTTGGAAATCGATAAAAAAAAATTAATTTAAAAGGTATTCAATTTTATTCTTAATATATTCTTATATTTAGGGTGGATGCGAACTGGCTAAATAAATTCTCTTTAAACAACAAGCTAACAGGCTTTTAACCTATTTAGATATATGTCAAAATGCTTCCGCGATATCAAATATATATGTTAACTATCATTCCAATAACATTGTTATGGTAATATATTTTCTTTTACAACAATATATTTCACCTGTAAATAGTGTAAGGTCATTGGTCATATGATGAGGATTTGGTATTCAGGTATTTTATAAAAAAACAAGTAAAAAAGGGCTGAATTCGGCTGTGCCGAATCTTTGAATACCCTCCACCAATATCCTAAAAAGATGTTCTCTTCTGTTTTTGATACAAATAATATAAGAAAACTTTTGAAGTAAAATTATGTAGGTGAAAAAATTTTTTGAGGTGAAAAACTTTTTTAGATGTGAATAGAACTTTTTTGGTGAAAAAAAAATTTAGAGGTGAACAAAAATTTTTAAGGTGAACAATTTTTTGTGGTGAAAAAAAATTTTAGTGGTGAAAAAATGTTAGAGGTGAATACAAAATATTAACTGCTAAGCGAATGGTGAAAAAATATGAGAAAATATGTTATGTATCAGTCGCTACTATGAAATTGTATTAAATTTGTATGGGCAATTTAGAGGCACCTTTACATTTTCACTAGTTTTTTTAAACATGGACTGCACAAAAAACACATTTTAAAGCATAGTTTTTGTCAAATACTCAATTTTGTTCCAGCTAATGGGAACTAGCTCTGCAGCTGCATATGCCTAATGGAGAGAATGCACTTTCTGATGCGCCACGTATTGATAAATAGTTGCAACGAATGTTCTTTCTTTAAAAAATTGAAGTGTGTTTGTCTAATAGAGAGAATACAGCAAAGAAATTAATTTATTAAAGAAAGAACATGAGTTGTAACTATTTGGCAATAGAAGGTGCATTCTCTCCATTAGGGTATTTTGCTGCAGAGCTAGTCTCCATTAGCCATATTGTGCTACAATATGCATTAGAGTATTATTGATTTTCTATTTTCTTCGTAACATAAATGAATATTTGCCAAAAACAAAAAAAAATATATGTTTTATGTACAAATTATACCTTAATTTTTTAAATTAATATTCATTTAGATGTTTAAGAGCACAATATTGCACTTTATTCATGTGTTTTTTTTTATAAAAGAAAAAATTAACATAAATATACATTTGTCAATCCCTCAATTCTCAAAAATACAAATGGAATAAAAAAATATTATTTTCCTCTATGAAAATTTCTTTTTTGACATAAAAATGTGAAACAAATGCTTTTATTAAGTCAAACATTCGAAAAATTGGCTTTAAAATTATGTAATAAGTCTGCTAGCAACAGCTGAATGCATAAGAATTTAAAGTATGCAGTTAATTTAATAATTTTTGTAAATAAATTAATTGAAAGCCTAATCCAAGGCTATATCGCCATGGGGGAGGGTATAGTTTTACTGTGATTCTGCGCCACCTATTCAAAAGTAGCGGCACTAAAGCAATTATGCATTTTGCTCTTTCTTATATATAAATTCGTTTGGACCTAGCCATGGGGCAGGGTATTGTTTTAGTTAATTCAGCGCCATCTATTCAAAAGTAGCGGCACTAAAGCAATTATGTATTTTGCGCTTTCTTTAGATATAAATGTCTTCATTTTATGGAATGAAACTAAAAACCAACAAAGCTTAACAGAAAAACCCAATCTGGTTTACTATATCTCCTAAAGTAGCCAAAGAATTGGAGATATTTGAACGGAAAATCCTAAGAAAATGCATCGGAAAAAATTATGAAAATTCCATAAAACGATTTTCAAATAGTGACGTTTATGAAAATGGCGATGTTCTACCCTTCTGTAGGTACTCCATGTCGTTGCAAGCCAGATTTGTTGAGAAAGTTGCGCTACACGATAATATGCTTGTCAGCCAAATATACGAAAGAGAGAAAAACACCATCTGGGCTTGATCTACATATCTTTCTCCTGTCGGTATAATTAATGGACGTATTAACGACGATCCAGCTCCTCTGGACCTTACCTCATTCTATATGAGCCCAGCCTCCGGCAATCATAGGGGCTGAATATGATACACGTATATACTAAATTTTGCATGAACTGTAATATGAATATGTTTTGTTAATTTATGTAACGAACTTTTGTTATTTAGTTTAAGTAATGTTATTTATTTAGTTTTAGTAATGTTATTTACAGAGGTCTGCTCTGTTAGCGACTTTAACAATGTTATTAGAGTAACACACATATAGCTCTAAGAATGTTATTATTCTCAGAGTATGTTAGACAATAAATGTAATGGAACAAGAATAAGACTTAATAACATTTTTACTTACTTAACAGAAAATAAAAAAATAGATACAGAAAAATTGTACAAATTTGTATGGAAAATTTAGAGGTACCTTCACATTTTCACTCAGAACTTTTGAACCGCTTGACTGATTTTGCTCATTTTAAATACCAAACTGCTCGGGAGGATGTTAAATAATCTGGGTAAAAATAGGCACCCCCGCTTGCGTCTTCGCGTCGTGATCGCCATTTTAACAGACAGACAGACGGACATCGCTAAATCGTCTTAAAATTGCATAAGGATCACGAATATATATACTTTATAGGGTCTTAAGCCTCGACATATTACAAACGGAATGACAAACTGATATTTACCCTTACCATATATGGTGGAGGGTATAAAAAATCTCATTGCTGAGCCACATGGTCTATAAATGATAAATATTATAAGTGTTCAAGGTATTTTCTACTATAAGAGACGGTTGAAATTATGTTTATTAAAGCGAAACTGATATAAATTGCATTTTAACTTAGCTTAAGTTATTTAAAATTTAGTTTAGCCTGTTATGATTATTTTTCTTTTTAATATTTAAAAACAAATAATAGTTAACAGCAGGAAATTTCAGCTCCCGCAAATAAAAATGAGTTCATAAACTCAAAACTTTAGGACATTGAAATATAAATATATGTATATATGAATCATACACATTTCTACATATAAAATGTTTACAAATATTTGTGCTTTTACGTACAAACAAATAAGGAAAATTTTGCATTTAAATTTCACATACATACATACATACATTCACTACTACAAGCATAGATATGTATGCAATCCGTTTTGTTCTACGAATATAAAGTTCAATTACCTTCCGTTTGATGGTAGTGGAAATCCGTCCAGTGTCCATGAAATTTGTGGTGTTGGATTTCCGGCTGCTGAGCATTTTAAACTTACAGCAGGACCAGGCTGTAAAGTTTGTTCAATAAAACTATAAAGTAAAACTGGTGGGGCATCTGTAAATAAAACAAACAGTACAAACAGAGTTCAAAACAAATTACAAAAAATATTGTATGAACATGAATGTTTAAAAAAAAAATACATGTTTTAAATAAAATGTGGTAAAGAGAATAAGTTAAAATCAAACAAACAAGCAAACAAATCATATCATAGCAAATAAAACTGATTGAGATTTTTTTTACCTCCTAATTGCAATTCAGCTGTTGCCTGAAATGTATCCCCTTCTGGCCGCCGTACCACACATTGATACATGCCACGATTTTCACGACTCACTCGTGTTACCATCAGTGTATCTTCTATACGGCCAGTCGATGGTAATTGACGTCCATCTTTGTACCACAATATAGTTTGCATACCAACTGGACTGCCATTACTTGTGACCAAACAACGAAATTCAGCTGTGCCACCCATATGCACGCTAAGTATGTTTGGCTGGATTTCCACTTGTATGGGTGTGGCAACTGATAAACGTAATTCGGCACTTGCCTCGCCACCCACATTACTTGCTGTACATTTATATACACCCGAATCTTCACCCGTTACAGCTTCTATTGCTAATATGGGGCCAAGTAAACGTATACGGGGTCCACTTAGTACAGGCAGGGGACCCGGACCATTGTGAGTATACCAACTAAAATGAAAGGGGGGAATGTAAAATATACATTATTGCTTTGTTGCATTAATTAGCGTGTTATAAATACCCGAGTAAAAAAGTTAAGATAAAATTATATGCTTTCTTAATTAATAATATATTATCATGAATATATAAATATATATGACAGTTTGTATTACCATACATAATTATATATAACATGATTATTTTTTTTAAATTACCTGATATTCTGTCATATATAGCCACATCTGATTTTATATTAATCTTTATTAAATTTGAAGTGATTTATAAAATAAGATATAGTTTATAAAATATCATATAAAATCATATGCCTTACAAGGGACCGTACTTATTAATATATGACTTACACAGAACCACATATACTTATATATGGCTTATATAGACCCATATATAATTATCCGAGCAAAAAAAAATGGTAGTCATTCTGTGACTATAACTTCTTTTATTGCTTCCTAAACTTCAGTTAACATTCTTTTATGATTTATTTGTGTTATTCTATGGCACTTCCAAAAGAATTCATGTGTTCATATTTCAAATGCAGTGATCTGGATATAAACCCGATGCATATCTTAAAAAATCACTCTTAATTACTTCTAAAGCATAAGTTATAGTATGTCTTATATTTTTTGAATCTAAGCATTTAAAATTGAAAAAATAGTTTTTTTATTAAATCATTTTTTATATTTCAGTTAAAAATTTCATGAGGGTTAGAATTTATGCAGTTTTGCAATTTTTATAAAAGTTTTGAAATATCAAGAAAAACAAATTTTTTAACCTTTAATTGAAACTAGCTGGCCTGTCATTTGCATTTTTTCTGCCTTAAATATTTATGGCGACGCAATCTGTGCATTTTTGCATTACAAAAATATTTTTAAAATTGTGTAAAAATTATTTCAAATTGCCCAAAAATCTTTTAAAATTGTTCAAAAATTATTTAAAATTGTTGAAAAATATTTTAAAATTGTCTAAAAATGTTTCCAAATTGTACAACCAGTTTTTAAATTATCCAAAAATATTTTAAAATTTGTCTAAAAATTCATTAAAATTTTTGAAAAATGTTTCAAATATGCTTTTTTACTAATGCTGAATTATTTATTTGTTTTAATAAAGAGTATTTGTATATCAATGCATAAATTTCGCTTCTTTAAACTTATTTTTTCTGCATTCTTATGAATTAAATTTTCATCAAAGCTTAAATACTACTATGAACATTTTCCACTCATGCATCAGAATATCTAATAATTATATTATCATTGCTTCTTTAGAGTAAAGTATGAGTAATGCTAGTAGCTACATTTGAATACTTCCATCCTATGACACGCTAATGTTAAATTCATCGATGAAACCGTTAGAAAAGAAGTGATGCCTTTGCCATAGTAGTGATGCTTTTATTGCTTCTTTGGCAGCTTCATTTTTGCTGGGAAGTTTATAATATGTATATGTGACTTTTGTTTTTAAATGTTTTATAAGTGGTGAATATTTGTATATATTTTTTATTGTTTTAAATATAGGGTACGCCATCTAACGTTTTTTTTCAACTAGTGCTTATTTCGTGAATGGTAACTCTTAGCTCAAGTCTGGACAGATAATTAGTTTTATCCTTCCGCTGAATGAATATGGTTGTGTATACGCTTGAACAATGCTGGGAAATATTGCGACATTACTTTAAAAATCATGGTAATGTTGCAGAATGTCATCTTTTCAATGTCATCTTTTCAGATGAAGCTCATTTTGATCCCGGCGGGTATGTTTAGAAACAAAATTGTCGCATTTGGGGCACAGAAAACCCGGACGCATACATTGAAAAGCCGATGCACCCAAAACGAGTCACTGTTTGGTGCGGATTTTGGTCCAGAGGCATAAGTGGGCCATTTTTCTTCGAAAATGAGCAAGAAGTGGCCGTTACAGTCAATGGCGATCGTTATCGGGCCATGTTGAACGAATTTTTGTTCACAAAAATTGAAGAGGAGGATATTGGCAACATTTGGTTTCAACAGGACGGCGCTACGTGCCACACAGCCGAAGCTACACTCGATGTTTTGAGCCCTGTTTTTGAAGATCGCATTATCAGCCGCAGAGCTAATGTCGTTTGGCCACCTCGGAGCTGCGATTTGACACCGTTGGACTATTATTTGTGGGGTGCCGTCAAAGATAAGTGTTACGCCGACAAGCCAGAGACAATTGACGCTTTAAAGCACAATATTCGTGAAGCCATTGTTGAAATACAGCTGCACACAATCGATAATGTGCTTAAAAATTGGACCGATCGTGTAGGCTACTGCATGGCCAGCCGAGGCAGCCATTTATATGTAATTATTTTTCATTATTAACTGGAAGGATTGTACTTTCAAATAAAAAAAGAAATTTGAGAAAATATTCAGTAGTTTTTTTTTATAGCATTAAAAAAAAAAAAAAGTTATTTGGCGGACCCTATATTATATTTATTTATTTACTCTCATATTATCTTAGTTCATAACATACGACTATATATAATTAAATATTATTATATTATATTATTCTTTTAAATCGAGTTTAAGATCCTTTTACAAAAATAATGATTACTTATTATTTTCTTACAATATTTCGTCTCCACATTGGGTGACTTCTTCAGGGAAATAATATAATTTTTTTCAACAATTAAAACTTATATATATAAATTTTTTTTAAAAAAAGCGGGAAATCATAAAAATACTTTTTGACAATATGAAAAATATAAATATCATATGAAACAAAAATATTTTAAATTTAAAGAAGATAAAGAAACAAAAATATTATTTTAAAATGAAAATATTACAAAGAACAAAAAATTATTTTGAAATATATATATTATATATATAACACACTTATACAAATATGTAGTGTAATAAAATCAGCAGTGTGTGGCTGAGTGCTTTACTCACTACAACTCTCAGGTTCAAATTCTGGCGAGAGCATAGTCTTTTTTCAGTTTTTTTAGTTTAAATTTTTGTTTTACGTTTTTAATGAACTATTTTTTGTATATATTATATTGATGCATCTAATCCTTTGGATCCTTCTAAATCCCCAAGTATATTACTGAATCTAATATGATCTGCAATGTTTCGGATAAATTTAGATTCTTCTAAATACCCAAATATATTTCTGGATCTAATCTGATCTTCCAGCTTTCGGATCAATTCAGATTCCCTAAATGGCCAAATATATTGCTGCCATTTTTCGGATCAATATAGGTTTATCTAAATTCCCAAATATATTGCTGTATCTAATTGGATCTACCATTTTTCGAATCAATATAGGTCCATCTAAATTCCCAAATATATTGCTGGATCTTATTTGATCTGCTTTTTTTCGGATCAAATAAGATCAGCTAGATATTATAACAAATATTAAAGAATATCAAATTCGATATGGTTAAATATTGCGAAAGATCAATTTTTTTTTCATCGGGTGATTATTAAGTTTAATTTTGTTCATTTAAGTTGTTTCATTTTATAACTTCATAAACATGCCATTTACATACAAAAATATTGACAATCTAATTAACTTTAATAGTGAAAGTTTTTGTGTAAACTTGGTACAACTGTTAAGTCAAATATAATAATCACAAACGGGACAATAGGATGTCCGGTTGAAAAAAAGTTCAAATAATACCACTCAAACTAAAGCTTGTAATTAACCTCAATTTTCCTTAACCTCGGTAACGTTTAATCGCGGTCAACGGTTAAGCGCACTAACTATAAATGTTTTTATCTAATTGTCCTTCACAAAATCAAAAAGAAATTTTAAAATTTAACTTTAAAAAGGGCAAAGTATGCACCCGTTTTAAAATTATAACTTCTAAAACCATTTCTCAGGGAATAACTACATAACATATTCTTTAAATCTATTTCTAGAGTTCTAGAAGTCATGTTTGCATTATAACAAACAAACAAGATCTACATGATAACATCCGATGCGGTTGCCAGAATCTGATGTTCCATCTTAAATTAACCAAAAAAATGTTATAAAAATTTCTCCAATAAAAACAGATAAAACAGATTTATTATGACAACCGAATTTCTTGCCAACTGAATATTTTGGTTGCAGCAACCGAATTATTCGGTTGTCACAACCAAATACATGCCTGCTGCGATTGAAATATATGGTTGCAACCAAAATTCTGTAGTATTAACCGAATTTCGGTCTTTACAAACAAATATCTCAGTAGCTCCAAGCAAAGTATTCGGTTGGTTAGAAATTCGGTTGTAACAATGAATCTGTTTTCTCTGTAAAGCATTCATGAAAAATAATGTTACCAAAATTCAGGAAAGAAAGACAACTTAATATAAATTGAAGATTGCCTCGTCCAGGGTTACCGCTTTGATATTTTTGGAATATTCTTCCTCGAAATACTATTAACTAACAAATAATTGCATCCGATTTTTTTTTTTATTTATTTAAAAAATAAATTATTTTGGATGTACATTTTTTTGTATTTATATCTTATATCTGAATACCCTAACCGAGCACTAGCAACAAAGGCCTTCGGCTCGTTGTAGCGAAAACAGACCAGAGGGTCAATTCTTGTTCTGTGATAATGTGAAGTGAAAAAAACTTTTCATTTTCATAAGCACTTTTCACTCGAACTTTTCACCAATACATAATTTGCGATTCTCGTTAGTATTGTGAAAAAAATGTTTCATTTCCACTGTACCTATGAAACTTTTGCAACTGTGTTATCCAAAATTTAAAACAAATGTCAAAACAGAGAAAAACGTAAACAAAATTGAAATAAGTTCGTAAAATTTTTTTTAAATAAATATATTAAAATGTCTGGATTAATTGTATTATTGGATATTACACAAAGAATTCGGGATGAGCAAAGGTAAAACAATGATGTTACAAGCGTTTCATTGCAGTAAATAATTTCATATTTTATAGGAATTTTTTGAGAGTGCTGAGACGCACACTCCGTGATGGACAAAATCTATTCGAGATGACTACCGACGAGCACTTCATGGATTTATATCGATTTCCCAAATCATTGTGCTTGGAATTAATTGATGAAATAATCCCTTTTTTGCCAAATTCAAGCCGCAAACACGCAATTCCAAGTCATTTAATTGTATTAAGTGCCCTGCGTTTTTTTGCCACTGGAAGCTTCCAAAGAAGTGTGGGACAAGACAGTTTATCTTTTTTATCACAAACATCTGTAAGCAGATGTGTGCAAGTGGTTGCTTCCGCGTTAAATAATATATCTCATAGACATATTAAGTTTCCCACGCGCGAAGATTTCCCGGCATTGAAAATAAAATTTATGCAAAAGTATAAATTTTCAGGGGTAATCGGGCTCATAGACGGAACACATATAAAAATATCAGCTCCAAAGAATGAAATAGAGCACGTATACTATTGTCGAAAGGGTGGACATTCCAAAATATGATGATTATATGCGATGCGGGTTGCCTCATTCTAGCCGCAAATGCTCAATTTGGGGGTACTGCCCATATCTCGTACGTATGGCGTCGTTCACGAGCTTGCAGGACTCTGGAAGAGCTTTATGGTGCAGGCGAACGTAATTTTTGGCTTCTAGGCGATAGTGGCTATCCATTGCAGGTAAGCAGTGGCTTCCTAATTTAAGAGTAATCCTACTATTTCGTATATTTTAAAATAGCCTTGGCTGATGACACAAATTAGTGCAGCATCTAGTACTCCTGAAGAGCGCTACAATGTATCTCACAAGTCAACTAGAGCTCTTGTCGAAAGATGCATTGGTATTTTAAAAAGCAGATTTCGGTGTCTGTCAAAGGAAAGAGCCCTTTTTTGCAGCCCACCAAAAGCCGGTCTTATAATCAACGCTTGCTTGGTTCTAAAGGGTGTCCCAAGAAGAACGCAATTTTTAAATTTTAAATAAAACACAGATATTAAAAAAAAAAATCGTGAAACTTTATTATATTGTAAAATAGACAGAATGAGGTTATGTATGGAACAATATATCGTGCAGATGGCCGCCGCGGCTTTGCTGGCATGCACGCGATCTTTTAAAGAAATTTTCAATGACCGTTTTGCATGAATGCTGCGGTATTTCATTAATGCAGCGTCCAATTTCCTCTCTTAAGGCTTGAGTCGTCGTCGGCTTATTCGCGTAAACCATCGACTTCAAAAAACCCCAAAGAAAAAAATCTAATGGTGTTAAATCGCACGATCTAGGCGGCCAATTCTGATCTCCAAAACGCGAAATAACACGACCGGGAAATGACTGATGCAGCAATTGAATTGTTTTTCTGGCTGTATGACATGTGGCGCCGTCTTGTTGGAACCACATGCCCTCCACATTCATTTCTTCAATTCTAGGCAAGAAAAAACAGGTTATCATTTCACGATACCGAACACCATTGACTGTTTGCGCTTGACCTGCCTCATTTTCATAAAAAAAGGTCCAATGATTTCTCCAGCCCAAAAACCACACGACACAGACACGTTGAGGATGCATTTGCTTCTCGTAAATCACTCGAGGATTTTCCTCACCCCAAATGCGACAATTCTGCCTATTGACGAAGCCATCAAGATGAAAATGGGCCTCGTCACTGAAGATGATTTAACGGCAAAATCAGCATTTTCATGTTGTCTCTCCAATACCCAATTAACGAACTCCCTTCGCTGTCCATGGTCAGCTGGCTTCAGTTCCTGAGTCAATTGAACTTTGTATGCATGAAGATGCAAATCTTTCGTCAAAATTCGCTGCAAAGTGGATTTGGAGACACCAATTTGCTGAGCTCGGTGTCGATTTGAGGTGGATGGAGTTTGAGCGACATCATCACGTACAGCTGCGGCATTTTCGGTCGATCGACCTGGTCGATGGCGCGTTGTTGTCTTTACATCACTTACAGACCCAGTTTCGGCAAATTTATCCATTAATCTCTTTACAGTTGACTCTTTTGGAGCATTATTGTGACCCCAAATTGATCGCAATTTGCGAACTGTATCCGCAAAACTTTCACCATTTTGGTAAAACAATTTCACAATGAGAATGCGTTGTTCATTCGTGTAGCGCTCCATTTTTACTAACCTCGTACCTTCTACTAGCAAACAATAACAATTTTTCAAATGTCAAACAATGACACTTCGAATGTTGCCAGATTTAAAAATTGCGTTCTTCTTGGGACACCCTTTACATAATTACTTAATTCGTAGAAGAGTACCATTTCAAGAAACTTATGTAGAGGACTCTGAGGAATCTGAAGTGTATGCTAGCTCTTCTTTGGATATTTTAAATGGGAATTTATTAAACATTGCAAGAAGACAACCTTCGCAAATTGTTCAAGATAACTTAACTAATAATATTCAAACATAAATTTGTACTGTATCACATTTCAGTTTATTAATTATATTAATATATCACGTTTTTTAACACTTATAATTAAATTTAAGAAACATTTACTTATACTAATAATACTGTACTTCACTTTTTTTTAAATAATAAATAAATCACATTTTTTTAGTACTACATAATAAAAAAAACTCTTATTCATAACATCTTAAATATTATAGAAAAATTAACAACAACAAAAAAAAAAGGAAAAATTAAAAACAAATAGGTCTTCACTTAGAAGAATAAATTCTAATTAGGGTTTCTAGCTTTGCTACAATATTTTCTTTTGCCTGTGTACCGGCTTTTATTGCCTCAGTTTGCTTTTTTTGTAGCTTCTACCTGCTCCCTTAGAACGGAAATTTGTTCTTTTTTTAAATGGTTTGCTATCTCCATTTCAGACAGTTTTTTTTCCTCCATTTTTAAAAATTTTTCCAATTGCGGTGTTTCTGGCTGCGTTTTTTTCCTTCTTCTCTTTGATCGGGTTGTTGCAGCAGCTGAGGAATCACCGCCCAAAATTCCACTGGAAGTGGTTGCAGCATATTCTACTGTGTTTGCTGCAATATTAAAACTAATTTCACAGTCGGACAAAAGCTCCTCTTGTGCCTGTTCACAAACGTCATTAATATTTATATTATTTAAAATTGGGTTTTGTTCAAAACCCACTTCCGGCGTTTCATCACCGTCGACTGCTTCTTTTGTAAAAATTTTTAAAATTCGGTCTTCTAGTGGCGACAGTGGTTTTGTTTGCTTCATACCATTTATGCCGCTTCTTTGTTCCGCTTGCTTAAGTGCGCTATATTTGGTGCGCGTATGAAGTCTAATATTATTAAAAAAAACATTTCATTAAGAATATAAATAAACTATAAATAAATATACCTTAAGTCGCTCCAATACTTCTTCCATTTCGCACCATCCTTTTGGGTCCCACCAAGACTGTTGAGGCTCGCCGCTAATTCCTTCCACTTTTCATCTCTAAATTTGGCACCATCTGCAGTTACAAATCTGTAAATAAGGTATTAATAAAATTGTGATTATGGTAATAAAACTACTTACTTATCGTTTGCTATATCCACATGCTCTTCTAAATAATTTATTAAATGTTCCTTTTGGTTTTCGCTGGCACGCTTTCCTCTTAGAACCTTCTCCATCTTTGTTTCATTTATAAATAGTTTGTGAAAAAAATTTTTCATATGAAAATATTTTGACAGTTGGTTGCACTGTTACACAAAACAAGAATCGCCAGTGCTGTGCAATCGTGAAAAAATCTTGTTTCGTTCCACTTTTTTTTTCATATGAAAACGTATTGACATTTCTTTACATTTTATCACAAAACGCGAATCAAAAATACTATGAAAATGTGAAAAAACTTTTCATTTCACCGTTTCATAGAACGAGAATTGACCCTCTGAGCCTCTGGTGGGAATTGAACCCACATTTAGGTTATATGGTTTAAAAGTTATTGGCGACTTTGTATGGACACTTTTTTGATATTTTGACGTTTTTGCCAATTTTCATGACGAAAGGGTTTGGGGTCGAAAGGTTAATGATTTGATAAGCACTACCCATTAACAATATTTCATTAAAATTGGAGATGACAAATCCGAATTATGTGTGGTTTGACATGGAATGACCCTTTTACCATTCATATCGCCAGTACATTACCCGTTTTTTATTGCTCTGCCACATGAAGAGGGTACAAAAAAAAAATGATGTCCAAGATGATATCAACCACACAGATGACGATCTTATATCAGAATACGAGAACTAACTACTTAACTAACTATAGTATACTGCCTATTTAAACTGTTTGCCTTAACTATTGTAAATAAATACATTTTACCACTTATTTTTTTTAAATTGCATTTATTTTATCTATTCTTTAAAATGACACGATAGTGTATAATATGACTATTTTAAAACATAAAAAAAATAAAATTCAACTACATACATTGCTGGTTGTATTAAAAGAAAAGTAATTTTTTTATTAAAAAAACTTTTTCGCCATTTTCGGTTTATTTATAACCACTATTTTACATAAAGATTAGGTGTCAAGTAGTGTAACCAATAAAATAAAAATAAAATTGATACAGTAAAGGAAATTAAAATTTTGTTCACTGGCAAAGGGGTACAAGAGAACAATTTACGGACCTCCAACGGAAAAACATAATTTTTTTATATATTAATTACAGATTTGTTTACTGTATATTGCTTATGCCCGTAATTTTAAGCAATAGATACCTACCGTGTAGACGAACAAAAACTAATAGATATCTAAGCACTGGTAGGTATCTATTGCTTGAAATTACGGGCATTAGTGGATCACTTTAATACTTTATTAAAAAACTGTCTGTATTAGAAAGCCTTAATTTCTCAGAGTCTCATTTTTTTACTTGTACCCCTTCTATGTCTTCATTCTTAAATATTATGTATATGAAAGCGTAGATATTTGTGCAAAATTTCTACAGTTTTTACATATTTTGGAAATTTTAGGGCGTATAAGCCACACCTTCTCCTTTTTAAGCGGCCTTATTTTTTACGAAATGTATTTTTTTATAGAACATTTTTAGCAGTTAGAGTGGAATTTCACAGCAAGTTGAAAAAGCCAGGCTAAATTCAAAAATGTCTTAATTCTCGATATCCTTTCGAGGTCATTAAAATATTCTTTATCATTTCCCTACATGATAAAAATGAAGTGAACGGCGTTCTGGTGTAATGGTTAGCGCGTTGGACTGTGGTACAGAAGGTTCAAGTTTGATCCCCAGCGACGACAACATCAATTTAGAAATATAATATGTGTGAGTTTTTAACACCCATACATAACGCAACGTTCTCCTTCGGAGTTCCCATAGTTTCCACTGAAGTAAAATAACAAAACAGGGCTATGAACTTAACAAGCTTCAACAATTCCGCCAAACCTTCATCAAATGGCGGGTAACAACTGTTCTAAGAATTATCATCTCGCGTAATTATATGTTGCCATATTTGAAGCCCTTCATTTTTTACCGCCCTTCAGCTATTACCTATACCCTTTCCAAAGAAAGTAATACATTATTTAGTAGGAAAATAAAATTTAAATCGGTAAAAAAAAGTAGATTATTTCAAATATTGAGTTTTTAAATATTTTGCCCCGACTGAGATTCAACCATTTCCATTTTATATTTCTCTTTAAGATTTTAAAATAAAAAAGTCGATTCTTGTTAATAAGTGTAATTTATTTGTATATAAAATTAGTTCTTTTATAGTTTTTTTTATCATAATATTTCTCTTTATTTTATGATCTTTAAAGGAATAGTTTAAATAAAATTTTAAATATAAAGCTCAGTATTAATTCACTTTTTAAAGTAAATAAAAATGTTGAGTAAATTTAATAATATTCTTAAAATGACTGGAGAAATACAGTGCAAGCATTAAAATAATAACGTTTTTTCGTTAACATTTTTTTTTATGTAAATAAATACAAATGAAAAATAATTATAGTATCCCTATGTTTCGTTACTACATATTTTACACACTTTGTATTTACATGTTTACCTTTGTTATTTAAGAAGACAATGAACTTTTTGCATTTTGCAATGAGTGGTTTGAAGTGAAATGAGTTGCCAGGTAAAGCGTATTACAAAAAAAAAATGAATTTTAACGTATAATATAATCCCTTTGTTTGTGAGACTTTTTTTCAAGGGCGATTATGAAATCCTCTACACAATAGTATGACTCTTATTCGGGAAGCAGATTTTGTTTTTATTTGTAATTCAATTATTTACATGAAAAATATACATCCAATTTAAATTTACAGCCTCAGCATTAATATTGGCATCAAAGAGGGGTATATGTAGGTCTATTTATAAAGGCTAAGTAAATCTTGTAGAATTGCAAAACAAGGTTTACTACCAAATAATATTGAGCAAATACTTAATAACTTAGATTTTAATTACTGTATTAATTAAAAAAATGGTTTTAAATTCTTGCCAACTCTTTTTGCATAAAAGTACCTATTGGCAATACTGTTAGTTCTGCGTTACAAAAACTACTGCTAACTTGATAATATTCTTCTTTTCTCTTCTTACCTCTCTATGGCATTTGTTTATATAGACAAGTAATCGTGCAAACAATGTTTCGCATAACCACATACCGCTCATAAAAATTATGAAAAAAAAAAACTAAAAATGTGTAATAATAATTCTGCAAAAGGAGGATGCTGTATAAAAGTCAGGGGTTTTTTTTACTTATATTTTGCCAGTAGTGATGATTGTTGATTATTATGATGATAAAACCAACAACTTGCATGATAATGATGATAAAGAAGATGAAAAAGCATTAGCGCCAACATTGTGTTGAAAATTTAACAAATGCTTCCTCCATCATGATATATCAATGCACAGTAGTGTAGAATCAAAGTATTTTGAAAATAATAATAACTGCCATTAAATTCGACAGTGTCAAAATCAAAGTGATCTAGAGCTTAAATTTGTCATACGACTCAAAAGACCTTTTATTAGCTTTAGACTGCAAATTAGAGCACCTTGAGTATGTTACTTATGCGTCAATTTTAAAAATCATAATATTCTTATAATCTTGTAGTAAAGCTCGACATTAAGCAAGCTATCTCATCTTGTCATCACTTTAAGTGCAAAAGCTATTTGCATTTGAGAATTAAAATTAAGGACTTTAATGTAATCCGCATCGTTACCATATGCAAAGCACACTCAAGACCACTTTTTAAAAAAATATTAGTTATCCAGCAAAACTTTGGTAATGGGTGCGATATTCTCATGCATTACCTTGTAATGATAGCTCGTTACTTCTTTTATTATTTGCAAGCATACAGTAATAAGCTACTGATTATTGATTACGTAATATATGATTTATAAATGTAAAGTAATAATTGAAATATTTTTGAGAATATATTTTTTTTAGAAACATTACTTTGTGTTTTTTTTGTTAGCAAAAGTGTAATGTATGTATCTTTTGACAACACTAACGAAAAACTAAAGCGCAACAATTGATTTAAGTTTGAAGCAATCAAAGGTTATATCCGTCGATAGCTCAGTGGGTAGAGTTCTTGACTGGCAACCAAAGTTCCCTGGTTCGATTACCATCTTGATCACATTATTTTTAATTACAAATATTTTAAATAAAATACTTGTAATAATTTTTTTTTTATAAAAATTCCTCTTTTTTACAAAAACTATTTTTAGACACATTTATCTTTCAATTTTCGTAACCATATAAATAAGCCCTTACATTATCAACTCTAAAGTAATGGGTAAATACATTACTTTGAGGCTCATCTCCAGTAAAATTCATCAATGAAGTAAGGTGTAAAGTAATCCATCGGCCCCTATGGCTATACATTACTTTACCCATTATTTGATAATTTGTGGTTTTGCTGGGTATGTTAAAAATAAGTTTTCCTTAAAAATTATGTTTAAAATTATGAGCATTCAAAAGTCGAAAATAAACAAATGGTATTTTGTGTTCATCTTAAACGATACTACAGAACAAATGAAATGTATGTATTTTTTCTGTAAGGCCACTTTAATAATTTTAACAAAAAAATTTCTCCCTTTGCTCACCCTTCTCTCCTCGACCCCTCCCAGTTCGACAATTTGTTTAACTAATAAAGTATTTTAGCTATATTTTCTCTGGAATGCTGGCATTTAAAAATTAAAAACTGAAACAGAAAATTTAAGTTGCTTCTAATAAGACGACATAAGCCTTGCTTTATCTGTGCTTTAAATGAGGACAAAGGGGGCAAGAATTTATACAAAAACTTAAATATTTTTTTAATTTTTCAATCAAATTTGGCACATGATGTTTTTTTTTTATAAAAGTGCTAAAGGCTTACGAAGCAAAGTCTGTTCAAAATATAATTAATAGAGACATAGCCCCCAACCAATCTACGCCGTCTTTTGCACAGAAGAATAACCATTGAAGAGCTCCATAAACGTAAGGATCTGTAATAATGTTTAAATTGTCAAGAATTTGGACACACAAAGGGTTACTGCAAGTTACCATCCGTATGCGATGCACACAAAATCTCTAAGTGTCCAGTCTCTAAGACCGACACGATTAATAAAAGATTCAGCAACTGTGGTGGTAAATATACTGCCAATTATAGAGATGCCTAGTCTACATTCACATTAGGAAAACGGCTATACAAAAAGCGTCTAGAACACAAAACATGCAACATATGTACTTATAGCGAGCAAACTTATATTTCTTTAAATAATATATTTAAAAAAGCCCAACCCAACACATGCGGTGATACCAAGGATAATTCTAAAGCTGAATCTTTGCATGGTACTTCTTTTTCTCCCCAGAAAAAATCGTTGGAAAACTCGATGGAAACCCTAATACGGACAATGAATAACTTCATGAATAACATAAAAGGAATGATGCAGGAATTGCTTCGAAATCAAAGTTTGCTTATGCAAGCACTCTTAAACAAAAAATGAATTTATTAACAATATGTTATTGGAATGCTAATGGCTTAAGCCATTATACTTTGGATCTCGGAAACCCATTTCACTTCAAAAAACTGCTTTAGAAATAACGGTTTCTCCACTTATGACACCAAACATCCTAGTAACAAAGCATGCGTAATTATAATAAAAAATAATATAAAACATTTTCCATTGAAAAATTATGAAACTATTCACATACAAGCTACTACTTTAAACATTACAGAATGAAATATTATCATTTACTGAATATATAGTCCACCAAAACACAAAATAACTCAAACCCAATATTTAGAATTTCCTCTTTGGGTAATAAACTCATTGATGCAGGAGATTAAAATGCCAAACACAAATATTGGGGATCAAGACTAAATACCACAAAAGGAAAACAGCTTTATAATGGCATCACTACAGCAAAGTTAGATGCAATCTCGGTTGGACACCCAGCACACTGTCCCTTAGATCTTAGAAAAATTGCCGATTTAATAGACTTTGCAGTGACAAAAAGTATAAAAAGAGAACAAATCTTATATTTTCCTTCTTTGAATCTTTCATATGATCACTCGTCAACAATAATGTTGCTGGAAATATCTCATTCAAATTTAATACAGGTTGGTTGAAAAGTTCCTGCGCTCGAAATGAAAGAATACTGTTTTTGTTACGAAATATATTTTTTTTATTCAATATAATCTCCTAGAAGCTTCCAATAATTTTATTCCATCCTTATAATGGTTTTCCAGAAGCTCTGCAAAATAACCGTCTACGGCTGCTATGGCCTCTTCATTCGACGAAAAATGCTTTCCACGAAGGAATTTTTTGAGATTTCTGAAGAGATAGTAGTCACTGGGAGCCAAATCTGGTGAATACGGTGGATGTTCAAGCAATTCGTAATTTAATTCTTCGAATTTAGCCATCGTCAAAACACTTTTGTGAGCAGGTGCATTGTCTTGATGAAAAATGATTTTTTTTCTTCTTTAAACCAGGTCTTTTCTCACGAATTTTTTCATCCAGCTGATCCAAAAGGCTGCAATTATATTCAGAGTTGATTGTTTTACTTTTCTGAAGATAATCAATCAACAAAATTCCATTTGCATCCCAAATACTGATGCCATAACCTTCTTTGCTGATCGTTGTGACTTCACCTGCTTTGGAGCTAAACAACCAGCTTCAGTCCATTGTAAACGTTCTTGTTTCAATTTAGGATCATGGTGGTAGATCCAAGTCTCATCCATAGTTATAAAACGACGCAAGAAGTCGGTTTTATTCGGCTTACAACGCACCAAATTACGCTGAGAAATTTGTTTTCGATCCAGTTTTTGTTGAATTGTTAATGTGTGCGGAACTAACTTCCCAAACAGTTTTTTCATACGTAATTCTTCATGTAAAATATGGAGTACACGTTCGTCTGAAATGCCTATGGCATTAGCAATTTCACGCTTAGTCAAACTTGGATCTTCACTAACCATATTATGTACCTGCTTAATGATTTCTGCTGTGGTTGCAGTTTTTGGTCGTCCTTCACGTGGATCGCCTTCAAGGCTGGATCGACCATGTTTAAATTTACCAGCCCATAATTAAACGGTGAGTTTTGAAGGTGAGGACTCCTTATACACTTTTAACAATTGTTCATAAATTTCCTTTGCTTTTAAACCCTTCAAAACAAAGAATCTAATGACTGCACGATATTAAATTTTTTCCATATTAAAAAAAATCAATGACACGTCAACTTCAAATGGCTTGTAAACAAAGAAAGAATTGACAGAATGACTTGCAACTTTGCATGTGTTTTCAGGACAGTTATACCAACTTGAGAAAAAAAAAGTTTGGAGCTAGCAGTGCCATCTCTTGGTGAGCGCAGGAACGTTTCAAACAACCTGTATATGATACGATTAGCTATCCAAACAGAATAACGAGCTGGCGTAAATATAAAATGTATATCAGCATTCATTTGCCTCAAAATATTCCATTAAAATCTGAAAAAGAAATTCAACTTGCCATCGATAATTTCTCTGACACACTATTAGCAGCCACAAAAATGGCTACCCCACCAATCCAGCCCAAAACTTACGGTAGTTTCAATGCTTCAAAAAAATAGAATTTCTTTTTAAACGAAAAAGAAATCTTCGTCAACAATACCGGTCTGCTGCGTTATTAAGGCAGCTAAAGCAATGCCAAAGAATTTTACCATTTGAGTTGTAAAACAAAAGAGAAACTTCCTTGAAGATTTACTTGTAAAGCCTTGACCAAACAACGAACACTGATTATAGTTTAAATAACCAACAAATAATAAATCACCTCTTCGACTCGACAACGGCACTTGGGCCAAAACGACACAAGAAAAGGTCAATAACTTCGCTGATCATTTTGGACTTGTCTTTACCCCCAATACTACAATCTCGCACATAATACCCCCAATAATAGATGATACTGTTCATGCACCTATAAAAATTCGGTTTTCAACTTTAAAATCAAATGTGAAAAATCTTAACATCAAAAAGTCTCCCGGTATAGACAAAATCACGCCAAAATTGATTCGTGAGCTTCCGGATAGTGCACTTAAAATTCTTATTTGGATCTTTAACGCCATATACGTACTGGATTTTTCCACTCATCTTGGAAAATATCTAAAAATAATAATGATTCCTAAGCCTGGCAAGAATGTAGCACAAGCCACGTCTTACGGGCCAATAAATTTGCTGCCTATATTGTCTAAACTTTTTGAAAGATTAATCTGAAATATGCTATCATACTATATTTCTTTACTCCAAATAATTCCTATGCACCAATTCGGTTTCCGAAAAACCATAGCACCATAGAACATTGACATCTCTCAAGCATCCGATTGAGTATGGCAATCGGTCCACACTTAATTTATAATGCAAAATATTAATCTATAAATTTATAATTAAACCAATTTAGACATATGGCATACAGCTCTGGGGTACAGTGTCAGCCTCCAACATTGGAAAGCTACAAAGAAGACAATAAAAGATTTTAAGATTCATCACTGGTGCTCCTTGCTTTATTCGAAACCAAAACATCCACGACGACCACAACATCCCTACAGTTTGTGAAGAAATAAGGAATAACTCAAAGGCGTCTTAAAAAATTTAATACCATAGACCTCGTTTAAAACTATCATTGTAGACCCAGGCTCGTCAAAATTTTATTTGTTGCACTGGCAACAAACCAAGAGAATAGTAGATGTAAGATTTGATAACTTATTGTAAATTTTCTTGAAGAAAAGATTTAATAAAATATAATTGAAAAAAAATAAAAAAATAGCAATTACTAAATAATTGAATAATTTTTTTAATGAAAATAATTATTTTTTTATGTGTTGATCATATGTTATTTACTAAATCAATGGTATTTAGTTGGATTTTAGATCATATAATTATATTATTTATATATGGTTTAAATGCAAAGAAATATGAAAATTTTTATTGAGTGTAAAATTAAAAAAAAATTCATTTATCTCTTTTACACAGCTGGCTTTTGTCGCAGTTTTTTTAATTTTATTTTCTATAATTTACTAATAAAAATTTCATGTTTCTTTGCATGTGGACAATTTATAAGGAAATATGATTATATTATTTAAAATCCAAATTTCACCCAATAAAATAATTTAAAAAAATAGTTTATGAAGTACTGAATTACTTTATAACGTATATTTTCATAAAAATTATTTTGATTAAAAAAGCCTTCAATAATTGTATTTTAATTTTAAAAATTTAGTATTACGAAAAAATCGTAAATTTGTCGATATAAAAAAATATTTAGTAAAATGTATGAAAAGTTTCGTTTACATTATACTAGGTGGCGCAAAAGTAATCCTCCTATCAGAAAATGCTATAAATTTTGCAATTGGCCCCTAATGTCAGTTCTGTTTTGACATTTGTGTAGTAAACACCTGCGAAATACACGTTAATAAACAATGTTACGCTACACTGCTCCAGAACGCGGAATATTGGTGACTATTTATTTGAGCAATAATGAAGATGATTTTTCATCAAAAATAATCATAAGTGATGACGCCCATTTCCATCTTAGCGGGTACGTAAATAAGCACAATTTACGCTTCTGGGGCACTGAAAATCCGCGTGTAACCCACGAAGAGCCATTACTCCTGCTCAAAGTCACTGTATGGTGTGCTGTTTTCGCTGGAGGAGTCATCGGACCTTTTTTCTTCGAAGACGTCGCGGAGTGCTACAGAGCAATGATCAACGAGTTCTTTTTGCCGCAACTTGATGAATTGGCATTGGAAAACATGTGGTTCCAACAGGACGGTGCAACGACACACACTGCACGTGCCACAACCGATATGCTGAAGGATGCATTTTCCGGGCGCCTATTCTCCCGTGTTGGCGATTTGCACTGGCCAGCAAGATCGCCTGATTTGACCGCTCCAGACTTCTTTTTGTGGGGCTTTTTGAAGTCGCCGGTTTATGTCAACAAGCCTCAGACTCTTGCAGCTCTTAAAGGCAATATCCGTCAAGAATGTAAGGACCTATCGCCGGAAGTTTTGGCCAAAGTGATGGAAAATGCCATAAAAAGGGCTCAAATGACAATCAACTGTGGCGGCGGCCATTTGCATGACATCATATTCTCGACTTGATGTAAAAAAAATTAAAAGACCAAATAAAAATAATCCACAAGAAGAATCAAAGTTTTTCATTTTTTTTTAAATTACAGCCAAAAAACATCGGAAGCTTATTTTTGCGCCACCCTGTATATGGATTTTTTAAGTGTAGGACCAATCGGCCTTTGTATTTTAACTGTCCCAGCAAAACTTTGGTAATAGGTGTGATATTCTCATGCGTTACCTTGTAATGATAGCTCGTTACCTTTTTCATTATTTGCAAGCATAAAGTAATAAGTTGCTGATTATTGATTACGTAATATATGATTTATAAATGTAAAGTAATAATTGAAATATTTTTGAAAATCTATTTTTATATACATTAATTTGTGTTTTTTGGTAAGCAAAGTGGTAATGTATGTTTGTTTTGACAACACTTGCGAAAAAACGAAGCGCAAAAAATTCATTTAAGTTTAAAGCAATCAAAGGTTATATCCGTCGATAGCTCAGTGGGTAGAGTTCTCGACTGGCAACCAAATTCCGCTGGTTCGATTCCCATCTTGACCATATTATTTTAATTAAAATATTTCTAATAATTTTTTTTAATAAAAATTCCTCTTTTTTAAAAATCTGTTTTTAGACACATTACTTTTTCCATTCTCGTAACCATATAAGTAACCCCTTACATTATCACCTTTAAAGTAATGGGTATATACATTACTTTGAGGCTCATCGCCTGTAAAATTCATCAGTAAAGTAAGGTGTAAAGTAATCCATGAGCCCCTTTGGCTACACATTACTTTACACATTATTTGGTAATGTGTGGTTTTGCTGGGGTGTTTAATTATTAACCGCTTTTCTATAAATTTGTCACTTCTTATTAAAATGTTAATCTAAAATTTTGTGTGAAATTTCAACCAAATTGGAAGATATTTTCGGATATATTCAAAAATAAAATTGAGTAATTTTGTGTGAAAATGTAAATTTTTATTTTACAATAGACTATTTATTAGTGGATATATTTATAAGTGGACTTATTGCAATTTTCGCAAATATCAAATTCTTCATCGTATACCGATCATAACCGTATTCAACCAGTTTATTTCTACATTTTTAATATCAAATAATTTATTTTTATTAATAACTTAGCAAACAGTTATCAATTTTAAACTTGAAATCATTTTATTAGTTTTTTAGAGTAAATACGTTGTGTTTTTACAACAACAGATAATTTATTTTAAGAACGTACCGATATTGCCGTTTCGGCGACGGTAATACCAATACGTATGAAATACCAATACCAATGCCGTTATTTTTTGTGGTTGTCAACCTTGAAAATTATGTTAATCTCGTAATCACTTTGGCTATGAATATGTTTAATTTCATAGTAATCCAACCACCTCAAAAAATTGCTGTACTATTTCCAAAATTTTTTAATACTATCCCACTGTGCAATAGTGGAAGTATTTTCAGTTTTTTATTTATCACAAGCGTATTAAGAGAGATGTATGTATGAATGAAATAGTATATGGAACTTTTATGACTGATTAAGATTATAATTTATATAATATGCGTACTTCGTAATTTGTTTCAATATAAAAAGTACACAAACTATAAGCATATTAAAAATTCAACACTTATAACGACTAAGTGTTTCCACTTCTTAGACTCAGACGATCAATCCGTTAACACGATATTCAAAAAATTTACTAAATTTAAATGCAAAACAAATAAGTTTTTTCAAAGAATATCGTAGAAAACTGGAATAATTATTAGTGTCGATAATTGTTAGATAATGTCAATTCCTTTATGTTTTAAAAATACCTAATATCCCCCGATTCGTTTCTGTTTACGCATGTTGTGGATTATACTAGCTACAGCTACAAATTCTGACACAATGATGTCTCCTTAAGTAGAGCATTAAGCAAAATTGCGTCAGATACCAGCAGCCGACAACGTGATCGCAAGCCAAGTCTAACTAATCTCTCTTGTTACAGAAAAAAAGCGTGCAGTTCTAGGTAGCTTCTGCATTCTGACAAAGAAGTGTGGCGTACCAAATTGCATCCTTTGAATTCCTGCGAGTTTCCTGTGAACGTTCTTAAAGGTTCTGCAAATATTATTTGAGTTACTTAGAGTCCTGTTAATATATTTCGGGGTTCTGTGAATATCCTTATATTTCCTGTGAATGTATCCTGTGAATATACTTTCAGATCCTGCGAATATCTTCCGAGGTCCTGGGAATATCCTTCGAGGTCATGTGAATATCATGCAATGTCCATTGAATATCTTTTGATGTCTTGCGAGTATTCTTCAAGGTTCCTGTTAACATATTTTAAGGCCCTACGACTATCCTTTAAGGTCCGGCGGATATGTTTGAAGTCCTTGAATGTGGTTTCGACAAGGAAATGTGAGTTGCCATGTTTCTTCTTTTGGAGGCCCTAAAACACCCCATGGCCGGGAAGTGTGCCGTATCAGGTCAAAACCTGCGTGATCCTGTATACAACTGCACTTAAAAAAGTTTGTAAGTTCAAATAACTGAAAATATCATTTAAAAGAAATGATATTTCATTTAAAAACCGGTCAACTTAATTTTCATTTAAATTAAATGCCATTTGTTATTTATTTTTAAATATTGATTAATCAACTGACACATCCGTAAGAAACAAATGATATAATCAGTTAAAATAAATGTCAAAGTTTTACCTACCAATCATTAAAAAATAAATGTTTTTTTTCATTTATTTGAAATTATTTCCGTTTTTGTATTTTTTGTTTTTTTTTAATATACTCGTACAATACAAAATGTATGTATGCATATGAAGCTATAAATACTTTTTGTATGAATGTCTTTCTATATGTATGTGTGTTTATGAAGTTCTTGTAAATTGTATTGAAAAATTTTGTATATATACAACCAATTTAAATAAAAAAACAAATTGAAATTTTTTGAATATTTTTTTTGAAACAGACAGCAAACAAAATTTAAATTTGTAATAACTGTTACGGACACAAATAAACCACAAGTTTCCGTTTTGTGGGTAAATTTTTTTTAAATTTCAAACAAATGAAAAAAATAAATGAAACTGAAAAAAATCAGTAAATGATAGTAAATTATTTCGAATAAATGTATAAAAAAATTAATATAGATATTTCTTTGAAAAATAAATGTATGTTCCTTTATTTTTAAATGGAACGGAAAACTTTTTTATTAAACTACAAACAGTTAACTACATAATATTCTGAGTGTGTAAACCAGATTCCAACAAGGAAGTGTGCTGTACTACGCCACATCCTTGGGAGGTTCTTAAAAATACTGTGAAATCCTGTGGATAACCGTTAACAAAATTCCGATATGGATGTGTGATGGATGGAGTGTGTTTCACAGTTTACACGCAATATTTATTCTAACTCTTTCTCTCCACAATGACGTTAGTAAATAGTCCTGCTAGATCCTGCATCTCAGACAAGCTTTTGACGAGTCGAAGCATGTGATTTCCTTGGTTATGTCCTACGAAGATGCTGAACATACCCTGAGCTTTGGTTCTGAGAAGAAAGTGAGATGCTTAAGATGATCTGCTACATGATTCCTGTCTTTACTCGCTGTCGATTGTTTTGATAAATTTTTGTGACCATCCTTAAGCCCACGTTCTAACTCCAGCCAATAGATGAAAATTAGTTCTTTTACGCTAATCTTAAAACATACCCAAATTTCGTGTTCCGCAGTCGCGACAGCCAATTCACTTGACTAAGTTAACTGTGTCCGTTAAAAAATATCATTTTAGTGAACATTCTCGGTAATTTTATTCAGATTTTTCTCTTTATGGGTCGGTTTTAAACCACAATAATTTTTTTTCTTGCTTCTGGTTCTATTAGTTTAAACTAAAGATAATAAAATTTTTGATGGTAATAAGAAACTCCCAGGTATGATTAACATCAAGAAAAATGTCTGACCCTAATAAAAATTGTAACTTTACCGCAACATTACAATTTCCGAAATCTCAAATATTTAAGAAATTGTTTCGATAAATTGTTTGCTAGAGAAGAGCCATTGAAATTTCTTTCAATACGTCCCTAATTCCCTAAAAGTCTGTTGTCTGGTTATCTGTTTTCATATTTTTGTGGTTGGGTATACAATTATTGTACAAAACTGAAACAGCAAGATGAGAATATGAAGGCAAAAAGTATTACATAAAATAAACGCCAAAAAAGGAAGTACAGTTACAAACACAATACTAGCACTTTAAAAACGCTTTTACTTCTTTAATTTATATTATCTATACAAGTATATAGAGAAATTACCCAGAAATTGCCCAGATTATAGAGATAGAGCAAGGAATTTTAAATTTGGCATGTATATTTCCCCCGTTACGTAGCCAACAGAAGGCGAAATTTTTAAAATTCCATTTGGGGCAAAAAGAGGAAAAGTCACACCTTTAGTTTCCTACTACAGGGTATGCATCAATATGGGATTTTCAGAAATGTTTACAGGGAGGAGCGAGCTCCTCTGACTAGAAGTCTAAATTTAAATTATTTTTTTCTGGAGTTTTTTTCTAAATCTCTAAGGAGGTACTTTTTCAAAATTCCAATCAAAATGGCATTAAAGGCATTGGTTATGGGACAAAAGGGGAAATTCTCCCTTGGGTCTTGCCCAAAAACCTTCGGTAAGATACCTGATTTTAAAAACACATCCTGCATTATGAATTCGCTCCGCCAAAAAAAGAGATACTTTTTCTACAATCCAATTAAGAGGTGTGCAGAATGAAGTTAAGAAGAAGAAAAGTGAGCGGTGCTTGAAACTTGAAATTAAAATATTCGTTACAAAAAGGTTAAACAAATCTATTTAAATATTAAATTTTTATAAATAAAATAAAATTCCGTGTGAATAAATACAGGTTGGTTGAAAAGTTCCTGCGCTCGAAATGAAAGAATACTGTTTTTGTTACGAAATATATTTTTTTTATTCAACATGATCTCCTAGAAGCTCAATACACTTGTTCCAATGATCTTCCAATAATTTTATCCCATCCTTATAATGGTTTTCCGGAAGCTCTGCAGTATAACCGTCTACGGCTGCTATGGCCTCTTCGTTCGACGAAAACTGCTTTTCACAAAGGAATTGTTTGAGATTTCCGAAGAGATAGTAGTCACTGGGAGCCAAATTTGGTGAATACGGTGGATGTTCAAGCAATTCGTACTTTAATATTTTGAATTTAGCCATCGTCCAAAGACTTTTGTGAGCAGGTGCATTGTCTTGATGAAAAATGATTTTTTTCTTCTTTAAACCAGGTCTTTTCTCACGAATTTTTTCATCCAGCTGATCCAAAAGGGCGCAATAATATTGAGAGTTGATTTTTTTACCTTTCTGAAGATAATCAATCAACAAAATTCCTTTTGCATCCCAAACAACTGATGCCATAACCTTCTTTGCTGATCGTTGTGACTTCACCTGCTTCGGTGCTGAACAACCAGCTTCAGTCCACTGTAAACGTTCTTGTTTCAATTTAGGATCATGGTGGTAGATCCAAGTCTCATCCATAGTTATAAAATGATGCAAGAAGTCGGTTTCATTCGGCTTAAAACGCTCCAAATTACGCTGAGAAATTTGTTTTCGATCCATTTTTTGTTGAATTGTTAATGTGTGCGGCACTAACTTTCCAAACAGTTTTTTCATACGTAATTCTTCATGTAAAATATGGAGTACTCGTTCGTCTGAGATGCCTATGGCATTAGAAATTTCACGCTTAGTCAAACTTGGATCTTCACTAACCATATTATGTACCTGCTCAATGATTTCTGCTGTGTTGCAGTTTTTGGTCGTCCTTCGCGTGGATCGTCTTCAAGGCTGGTACGACCACGTTTAAGCTCACCAGCCCAAAATTCAACGGTGCGTTTTGAAGATGAGGAGTCCTTATACACTTCTAACAATTGTACATAAACTTTCTTTGCTTTTAAACCCTTCAAAACAAAGAATCTAATGACTGCACGATATTCAATTTTTTCCATATTAAAAAAAAAATCAATGACACGTCAACTTCAAATGGCTTGTAAACAAAGAAAGAATTGACAGAATGACTTGCAACTTTGCATCTGTACTCAGGACAGTTATACCAACTTAAGAAAAAAAAAGTTTGGAGCTAGCAGTGCCATCTCTTGGTGAGCGCAGGAACTTTTCAACCAACCTGTATTTAAAACTACGAAAACTACCGGTAATGAAGTAACAGGCATTTAAAATAAATCAATTATTAAAATTTTTTGTGGATCACATGTGATAAAAAAGTTAAATAGACTGCTAAAATATGTTACTAAAAATCATTGCTATTTTTATGCCCACATCTACTACAAATAGAAGTAAAGAAGAAGTTATGAAAACTGCTATAAAATGTTTGTCATTGTGCAATTATTGAAAGGGGAATGAATGGTTGTATGATTAGTTGCTTTTATGCGTGCTGAGAAGAAGAGAAAGAAAGGACGAGAGAGGAGTTATTTTTGTTTTATGTTACAAATGAATCGAATGTGTTTGTACATTTGTGTTCGTACAAAATTAATCTTGTGGCTTAAATTCTTAAAAACATTTTGAACATAAATTCAAAAAAACATAGTACAATATACCACCAACTGGCTGCTTATACTCTAACTACCTTCCCGACAAGCATATTGTTGCAATAAAACAAGCATGCTAATTATAAATATGGTTTATGTTTCAAGAATTACTCAAACATTCTTGTCGCTGTAGTAGTGTGAGGGAAAGAATATACAATAAGTAGTTGAGAATATAAGAATGTCAAGCTTATTTTTAATGATTGATATAAATATTTTGTACTTAATTGTGCTATTTATGTTTTATTGTGCTATATATCTTTTAATTAATTATGGAAAATCATAAATATTTATTTTTATAAATAACTTGGCAAGAACAAATTTATCACCATCTCTGTTAACTTTCATATACAAAATATTTACATTCATATATACCGGTACATAGGAACACTTAAAATAGTTTCTAAGTTAAACCAACAGAAATTACCATTGAAAAGAAATGATAATCTATTCAAACCTGAGAGTCAATTCTCGTTCTGTGATAATGTAAAGTGAAAAAAAACTTTTCATTTTCGTTTTCATAAGCACTTTTCACTCGAACTTTTCACAAATACACAAATTGCGATTCTCGTATGTATTATGAAAAAAATATTTCAATCGCACTGTATCCATGAAACTTTTGTAACTGTGTTATCCAAAATTTAAAGCAAATGTCAAAACAGAGAAAAACGTAAACAAAAGTGAAATAAGTTCGTAAAATGTATTTTAAATAATTACGTAAAAATGTCTGGATTAATTGTATTATTGGATATTACTCAAAGAATTCGGGATGAACAAAGGTAAGACAATGATGTTACAAGCATTTCATTGCAGTAAATAATTTAATAATTTATAGGAATTTTAAGAGAGTGCTGAGACGCATACTTCGTGATGGCCAAAATCCATTCGAGAAGACAACCGACGAGCACTTCATGGATTTATATCGGCTTGCTTAAGTGAACTATGTTACTTAAAGAAAAAAAAAAACATTTCATAAAGTATATAAATAAACCTTAAGTCGCTCCAATTATTTTTCCATTTTTCACCGTCCTTTTGACTGTTAAGGCTGGCGGCTTATTCGTTATACTTTTCGTCTCTAAATTTGGCACCATCTGCAGTTACAAATCTGTAAATATGGGGTTTTTAAAAGTGTGCTTATGGTAATTAAACAACTTACTTATCGTTTGCAATGTCCATATGCTTTTCTAAATAATTAATTTAATACTCCTTTTGGCTTTCGCAGGCATGCTTTCCTCTTACAACCTTCTCCATGTTTATTTCACTTATAAATAGTCTGTGTAAACAATTTTTTCATATGAAAATTTTTTGACAGTTGTTTGCATTGTTACACAAAACAAGAATCGCCAGTGCTGTGCAATCGTGAAAAAATCTTGTTTCGTTCCACTTTTTTTTCATATGAAAACGTTTTAACGTTTTGATATTTTTTTAAATTTTTTCACAGAACGCGAATCAAAAGTACTATGAAAACGTGAAAAAACTTTTCATTTCACCGTTTCACAAAACGAGAATTGACCCTCTGGTCTACTTACTTTTCATTTATATAAAATTGTTATTGTTATTTTTTTAAATGGTGTTTAAACAACTGACATATTAGTAAAAATACATAATTAATCAGTTATAAAAAAAATATTAAAATTTTACCTACACAGAAAAAAGTATCACAAAATTTAAAGTAATTAAAAATATTTGTTAAAATTTAAACACGATTTCTAACAATTTTTTGTTTGAACTATTTGTAAATTGTCACTTTTTATATAAAAATTCTTTGAAAATAAAAATTTAAGTAACAAAAAAATAACAAAAAGTTTTTTGTATTTACAAATTCCATTGTTGGTGCCTTTTTAAAAAATATTTTTTTTGTATTTACAAAAATGTTCTATGAACGATGTTCAATATTACAAACAGAATTTTGTAATTTTATTCTGTGTAAGAATTCAGCAAAAATCAATTATTATTGATTTATTTGAAATTGTTTTGGTTTTTTTTTTGTATTTCAGCTTTTTTACCAGCAATATCTAGACTCATACCGCCTATAAACATATGTTGTGCAAATGATCTTATATGTGTGTGTCTGTATATGAAATTCTTGTTATTCCCCTGCAAACATTGGGATACGAAATTGTTTTGAAATCGTATCGCCTGGAAGGACAAATATCATTTTCTTATTGCGGAAGATCCCCCCTTCGGGAAAGCAACACTTCTGGAGGATAAATCGGCGATTTTGCTACATACTAATTTGGGAGGAAACTAGAAGATATCGCTATTTAATAATAAACTATTTCTTACGTATTTTCTATTATTTTCTATTATTGCTTAAATATAAAAAAAAAATCTATACTTTTGCGATAAAAAAATACTTTATAAATGACAAAAAAAGTAAATTAAAATTTTAATTTTTTTATTTATCACCAATTTTTCTTCAAACTGAAAAAAATAAAATGTAAACAAAATAGTGCTTTGATGTTTTTCTTCCAAATGATAAAAGGAAGATATTGCGTTTTTATCGCCTTTAGAAGATATCTTCCAAATGTTTGCAGGGTCGAAATGAAATAATTTACTATATAAACAATTTTAATAAAACATAAAATTTTGAATTTTTGAATAATATTATTTTTAAACAGATAGCAAACAAAATTTAAGTTTGTAATAACTATAAAGAAAACAAATAAACCACAAATTTAAATTCTGTGGGTAAATTTTTTTTAATTTCCAAAAAAAAGAAATAATTGAAACTGAAAATGAAATGACAGTAAACCATTTTGATCAAATGTATTAAAAAGTTATAATAAATATTTCATTGAAAAATAAATGTATGTTCCTTTTATTTTACTACAAACAGTAATTTGCATAATCATATTTATTTATATTAATGTTTTAGTTATTATTATCGCAATATCGTTAGTTAATATCGTAAGTGTTAAGATTTGTGAGTATGAAAATTTATTTTCTTTTATGTCGGTATGTGAATATTGAATAACTTAAAAAAACAACCGGTTTTGGCAACGGCAAACTGTGCCTAATTGCTGTATTTTCAATAACTATTTCGAGCATGTCAGGCGAATGATTGACTTGAGTTCTTCATTGTTCTGAGGCTTGTTGGCGTACAATTTGCTTTTCAAATAACCCCACTAAAAGAAATCCGAAAGGGTCAGTGCTGGAGATCTGGATGTCCAGTCAGTGTCACCTTTTTTTGACATCACACATACGGGGAATTTTTGTTGCCGAAACTGCATTGTATGATTTGCAGTGTGGCATGCTGCACAATCTAATTATCGTCCAGCCATTTTCATGCATTTTCGGATAGGCAACATTATCCTATATCGTTTCCCATTGACAGTTTCGCCTTCTCTGAAGAAAAATGGACCAAAGATCATTCTCTGTTCTCCGGATTCTCCGTTCCCCAAATGTGACAATACTGTTTGTTAACGCCACCACTCAGCGTGAAATGTGTCTCGTCGGTCATTGCGTTGACCGTTAACACAACTGAACGACTATTTTCAATGTACAGTGTCACTATTTCGGCTCGTTGTTTTGGTGTTTAAATTGTATATGTGTAAGTTAGTCGATTAATAAATGTGAAAGTTATTAAATGTTAATAGGAATTCGATCAAAATAGAATTTTACTGAAAAAGTGTCCCTTAAGCACACAGCTCGGAACTTATGAAGGTTCATTCACCAGCGTACACTCATTAAGACAAAATAGTTGGATATTTTTATGGGGAGGAAAGGAAGAAAACTGGAAAAACTGGGCAATATAAAATTTTAAATATCCATTTCCCGGGATATTGTCTAATTTTATCCAAATATTTTCAAATTCAATCGCGAGAGTAAGGAGCTCAATCCTATCAATAAGATTGCATTCCCTAAAAATCCAAGCCACTTCGAAAGAAACCTTTAAATTGTTTTTATTCTAAATTTTTAATTTGTAAATATTTATCTAGTTGTTTGCACAAGGCACAAAATTAGTGCTAAAACATAGAAAGTACAAGCAAATCAAACATTAAATTTTCTTTTTATTGTTTTGCATGTATTTTTTGTGTTTTTAACATTGAATTTATGTCTCGTGTAGATGTCAAATAATTGGTAAATTGTTAACTTTTTTTATTGTATAAATACACATATTTTAACTGGTAATATCTTTGGAATTACTGATGATAGTAATTAATTCAGGGCTGAGGAAAAAAAATATTAAAATTAAGAAACAAATTTAATTATTTGATTCTTTTTTATAATTTAAATTTGTGGTTATTATTTTAAATAAGTAACACAGGACTCGTTGGAAAATGCCTTCCTGATGGTACGAGGGCGGCTTAATATGTCCAATATTACATGATATGCAACACTGTTTCTATCAAGTAGCACCTGTTAATAGACTACTGTGAAATTTTGAGCAAGTTCTGTCATTTACTTTGCGTTTAACAGCTGTTCCAACCATATAAACTCGAGGATTTTTTTAAAATTTTAAAATTTCGAGTGCTCATTAAACATTTTTTTTTTGCGAAAAAAAACCGTCAATCAAACCAAGGAAAAGCTTGATAAATAATTTGGGGACTCTGCACCATCGATTTCAATGGTAAAAAAGTGATTTACTGACTTTCGTTGTGGTCACACAAGTACAAATGACGCTGAACGCTCTGAACGGCCAATTGAGGTCAATACACCTGAAAATGTCGAAGAAAATCCACGAATGGTGTTGGCCAATCAAAGATTGAAAGAGCGAGAGATTGTAAAAGACATAGACATCTCACATGGCTCAGTGGTTTTAATTTTTAATGATCGCTTGATTATGAGAAAGCTTTCCGCAAGATCGGTGCTGCGTTTGCTCACAAACGCATGTGCAGTTTCCACGGCAAATTTCCATGAATTGGGCTTCGAGTTGCTACCTCATCCGCCATATTCTCCGGATTTAGCCTCCCAGTGACTATTTCCTATTTCCAAACCTAAAGAAATGGCTCGGTGGAAAGAGATTTGCTCCAACGATGAATATATTGATCAAATAAATGCCTATTTTATGGACCTAGAAAAATCCTATTTTTTGGAAGGGATACAAAAGTTGGAGAAACGTAGGACTAAGTGTATTGAGCTAAAAGGAGATTGTGTTGAACAATATTTTTTTTTTTGCAAAAATACTGTGTTTCATTCAAAAAGTCACAAACTTATTGATCTGACCTCGTATATGATATCCAGTACCAACATTTTGTTCTGAAGCTGACGGCATACTCCAACTTATCATCGAATGTGTTAATATGTTTTGTATCTAGTCTATGAAACATTTTGTATATAGTTTGTAAATATATGACAAATATCCCAGCAAAAATAAATGGAAGTGATTCTTAAGGAATTAATTTTTCATTGATTCTAAAGTATCGTTTAGTTCTGATCTTTCTCTTCTAAGGCAGTTCTTTTTCACAACTTATAAAAATGTGATTTTTAATGAAATTTAACACTTTTCAAATCTATGTAGTAAAAATTGCAAGAATTTCGAATAGAGATACATAAGGCCCGATTGCTGAATTTCTCGCTAAACTTTAACGTACAGTAAAACTCAAACTTTATATAGGAAACAACAACAAATGTGTCAGTTAAACTCCCAGGTAGAAGCTAACGGGAGATTGTGAAAATGAAACCATAAGAAGGGCTTTAGATGCAATCAAAAAGGATCATAAAAGAAAACTTCCACCCTATGACACCCCTATGTAAATATCATTGGTTCCGATCCAAATTTTAATTTTTTTAATATAATCTACTGAAACTTCAATACAGTACAAAGCTTTTTTATTTTATCTCTATTCCTTGATTAAAATAATTTTCCTAAAGTTCTGCATTTGAGGTAAGTCTCTTACTGGTAAGGAATTTTTTAGATTTGGAAACAGGAAGAAGCCACATAGGGATAAGTCTGGAGAATAAGGTGTGTGGTCAAGCAATTCGTACTTCAGTTCGTTGAAGTGAGCCATTGTTAAAACACTATCGTAATGCGTGCCAGCTTCAGTCCATTATTTTGATCGTTCTGTTGTCTCTGGTGTGTAGTGATGGTACCATGTTTCATCGGCTATCAAACGACGGTAAAAATCAATTTAATTTTGCTTAAATCGATCTAAAAAAGCTTGAGAAATTTTTTTTCGTTTGCATTTTTGATCAATTGTTATTAAATCGTCAGATTATTATTGGATTGAACTATATCCCAAATAGAAAAATGATAAATATTTTAATTTTTTAACTTTTGTATGTAAAACTGACAAGTAAATCAGAGTTAATACTGAATATCTTAGATATAAACGGCTTTCGGAATTAGAATGAAGATATTTATAATATATAAAAACCACTAACTCCTAAATAATTTGTTTCCAAAATGCTCGTGGCAGTAATAATAAGTTGACAAACTGCGGCACTCATCTTGCAGGAAGCTTTTTCATCTGTAATTCTTGATTAAAAATGAAATAGATTCTATCATTTGAGATGCCTATGGCATTATCTATTTTACGCACTTTCATTCGTTGATCGTCTAACACCATATAATGTAATTTAGTTATAATTTTTGCTTGCTGTTGCAGTTTTTGGACGGCCAATTCGTGCTTGTACGACCATGTTAAAATTCAGCAACCCAATTTCTTACTGTTGCATATGAATGAACACTTTTACCTAACACATTCACTATATGATTATGAATGTTTTGTCCCGATAAACCTTTCTTATGTAAATAAACTGCGGGAAAAAAGGGGTCAGTTGGGAATTGGGACCTGTCCCGGGATAGGTGAAAACTGAACCGGTTCCAAAAAAACATATCACGAGATAGATAAAAAGAGCACCGGTTTCTAAAGTACCTATCACGTGACCGGTTTAAAAGTCACGACTTGTCCCCTTAGACCAGTCCTGTGACATGTCACAGAGGGAAATTGACCCCCTCCTAGGACAAGCCCATGTTAAAGTGATCAGTCCCGTGACCGGTCCCTATCACTATGAACCGGTCATGTGACGTGCCTTGGGATAGGTCCTTTTCCCGCAGGGTATTTACTGACACCAGGAATTTCTAATTTTTCTATTACAAAAAAATCTTTAAAGCGGCTTTCTTTAACAGCTGCTTATATAAGAATTAGTTGCCGAATTGAAATAAAATTTAACATGTGTTCATACGACAGATGGAAGTGACCAATACATTTAACTTTTGCTCTTTATACCGCCATATCTCTGTCAGGCTAAGAACATTTCGTACGACCCTGGTATAAATGGAATTTTAAAGGGAAAAGACGATCGGTATACTAAATTGTGAGTATAGGACTAATATTTATTTTTATTGGAAACATCAGCACAAACTTATTATACCATGTCCATGTACTGTTTAAATAGTCGCTGTACATAGATCTATCTTTGTATAAAGTTTGGTGTAACAATAAACCGCCATTTACAGACGGGCATAAAGGAGTTAACTCAATTGTAACTCTCAATAAAAGCATAGTCATTAAATGAAGTAGGTAAATAAAAAAAACCACAATCAAAAAAATGTTTTTTTGCTTTTTTTAATGTTAACACGAGCAAACATTTTGATGGTACAATATTTAAATGTCTTGTTGCAAAAGTGAATAAGAACAATACATACCACAAAATTAAATATCATGTTTTGAAAAGAAGAGAAAAACATGTTACGTACTAATTAAATAATTTAATTGCGCGTACAAGAATACTATAAAACCCAAATTAGTTTTAATGTCATTATATGAATCTTAACCAAAATGATAAAGTTTGTTTTATTAAGTCTTTTGTACATAAGATACGACACAAACAAACCACCTAAAGAATACATTTCAAATAGAATAGATAAAGTTGTGTGCGTTAACTCATGTATTATACAATATAACATACATGTATAAGATATGTGGCAAAAAAAAAAAAATGGTGACATTAAAGGAATAAACATGCGAATACGAGGTATTCTATACCAAGTGACCAGCTATTTATTATTCTTCATAAAACGAAAGAAAATAAAAAAAAACTTTTATAAAAAAACGACGAATTATTTACTAAAGCTTTATTTAATAAATTTTTATTACAATTAAGTGAAATTTGAAAAATGCTGGGAATTTTCGATAAATTTTTAATTGCGTAAAAAATGTTCAATCGAACTTTAAAGACATAAAAATGTAATTTAAATTGTTGAAATTGATATATAATAAATGATAAAGATAAAGACGCATGCTAATAACAATAAAATTGATTGATTGATCAAATTGACAATTTTTCACCAGAAAATAATAGCTATTCTCCGAATATTATGCAGTTTACTGTTTGTAGCTTAATAGAACAAAAGTTTTCAGTTCAGTTAAAAATAAAGCAACTAACATTTATTTTTCAAAGGAATATTTATTTTAACTATTTCATACATACAGGTTGGTTTAAAAGTTCCTGCGCTCACCAACAGATGGCACTGCCAACTCCAAACTTTTTTCTTTTTCTCAAGTTGGTATAACTGTCCTGAGAACACATGCAAAGTTGCAAGTCATTCTGTCAATTCTTTCTTACAAGCCATTTGCAGTTGACGTGTCATTGATTTTTTTTAACATGGAAAAAATTGAATATCGTGCAGTCATTAGATTCTTGTTTTGAAGGGTTTAAAAGAAAAGGAAATTTATGAGCAATTGTTAGAAGTGTATAAGGAGTCCTCACCTTCAAAACGCACCGTTGAATTTTGGGCTGGTGAATTTAAAGGTGGTCGTACCAGCCTTAAAGACGATCCACGCGAAGGACGATGAAAAACTGCAACCACAGCAGAAATCATTGAGTAGGTACATAATATGGTTAGTGAAGATCCAAGTTTGACTAAGCGTGAAATTGCTAATGCCATAAGCATCTCAGACGAACGAGTACTCCATATTTTACATGAAGAATTACGTATGCTAATGCCATAAGCATCTCAGACGAACGAGTACTCCATATTTTACATGAAGAATTACGTATGAAAAAACTGTTTGGGAAGTTAGTGCCGCACACATTAACAATTCAACAAAAACTGGATCGAAAACAAATTTCTCAGCGTAATTTGGAGCGTTTTAAGCCGAATAAAACCTACTTCTTGCATCGTTTTATAACTATGAATGAGACTTGGATCTACCACCATGATCCTAAATTGAAACAAGAACGTTTACAGTGGACTGAAACTGGTTGTTCAGCTCCAAGCAGGTGAGTGAAGTCACAACGATCAGCAAAGAAGGTTATGGCATCAGTTTTTTGGGATGCAAAATGAATTTTGTTGATTGATTATCTTCAGAAAGGTAAAACAATCAACTCTTAATATTATTGCAGGCTTTTGTATCAGCTGGATGAAAAAATTCGTGAGAAAAGACCTGGTTTAAAGAAGAAAAAAATAATTTTTCATCAAGACAATGCACCTGCTCACAAAAGTCAAAGAATTAAAGTACGAATTGCTTGAACATCCACCGTATTCACTAGATTTGGCTCCCAGTGACTACTATCTCTTCAGAAATCTCAAACAATTGCTTCGTGAAAAGCATTTTTCGTCGAATGAAGAGGCCATAGCAGCCGTAGACGGTTATTTTGTAGAGCTTCCGGAAAACAATTATAAGGATCGGATTAAATTATTGGAAAATCATTGGAACAAGTGTATTGAGCTTCTGGGAGATTGTATTGAATAAAAAAATTTATTTCGTAACAAAAACAGTATTCTTTCATTTCGAGCGCAGGAACTTTTCAACCAACCTGTATGTTCGTACATTTACCATTTTTCAGTTTCAATTATTTTTTCATTTGTATAAAATTTAATAAAATATTTGCCACAAAACACACATTTGTGGTTTATTTGTTTTCATTGCAGTTATTACAAATTTAAATTTTGTTTGCTGTCTGTTTGAAAAAAAAAAAAAAAACAATATTCCAATTTTGTTTATACACTAAAAACAATAAGGACATTCAACCAAAATGTGTTTATAACCTAAGAGATTCCACATATTGTAGATTTAAAAAGAAACAAAAATACCAAAACAATTTCAAATAAATGAATAATCATTTGTTTTAACGGAATTGGTAGGTAAAATTTTAACACTTATTTTTAACTGAATAATAATTTGGTTTTACTGACATGTCAATTGTTTCAACAACATTTTCAAAACAATTTGATTTAAATGCAATAAGTAAGTAGATCGGTATTTAAATGAAATTCCATTTGTTTTAAAGGGTATTTTCTCTTATTTTAACTTATCAACTATATTAAGCGTATATTGAATTTGATTAAACACAAATTATACGTATTTTTCGCGTAAAAGTCATCGAGAAAAATATTTTTTTTCATATGGAGTATAACAGCTTTTTCGCGTGAAACTCGAACATTTTTTTTTTTTTTATTCAACATTTTGTATTTTCAATGCCTAGAGGCTAATTAATAAATTACAGTATTCCACTCACTTAAGGTTACCTTAAAATTTAGAAATTAAAACCCTGATAACTATTTATTTGATACTGTATAAATAAAATATATAACATTTTGCTATCCCAAATTGAAACGAGAAAAAGAATTATGTTGAAATAAAAAATTAACAAAAAGAAAAGAAAATTGTTTTAATTATTGAAAGTTATTTAAAAGTTTTCTTTTATAAACTTGAACGCTATAATTGAATTGCCTTAAAGATTCTGGTAACGCATTAAATAATAAAACCACACGGCTATGAAAAGACCGACTTACCCAAGGAGTATTGAAAGGTGCAATAAGACTATGAGATCTAGTAGATCTAGTAAATCTAAAAAAATTTGATATAAACAAAGGACAATTTATACTAAAAACTCGATAGAGATATAATATTTTAATAAAATCACGAAACGATGTTCCAAGAAAACGAATAACATGTTCTGTAATATGTTCACGAATTCGTACTGAATATACATATCTTATAACTCTGTTAAATAGCAACTGAATTTCCCTAATATTATAACCCCAAGTACCAGAAAATACCTTCAAACAATATAGAAAAAGAGGCATTATAGTACTGTGAACAATTCTTTCCTTGACATAAACAGGAATAATAAGATTTGTATTATATAATTTCCTCAAAATAAAAAATACCCTTGACGTAAGATATCTAATATGATATTCAAATGTCAAATTGCAGTCAATAACTACACCTAAGATAGATAAATGGTGTACAAATTCAATATTAGTTCCATTAATAGATAAATAAACATCCTGAACATAATTATGTGAGGTCGAAAATAACATTGCCTTTGTCTTCATTGTATTAATTGATAAGTAATTATTAATCATCCAATTTGAAATACAGTTCGTAGAATAATTTAAAACAGACTGAAGTACATCTAAATTATCCTTTCTACCACAAAAAAAAAACTTGAATATCATCCGCATACCCAAAGAGATAACATCTTCCAACATTCAATATATTAAAAAAATCATTTACGAACATAGTAAACAGAAGGAGACCAATAACAGATCCCTGTGGGACACCACTTATTACTGGTATAACATCTGAAACATCAACACCCGAGGATCCAAACTGACCACGATCTGTGAGATGTGAACAGATTAATGAAGCTGCTGTCCTTGAAAAATCATAAACTTCAATAAGTTTCTTTAAAAGTAACTTATGGCATATACTATCAAATGCCTTAGTAAGGTCAAGTGACAGCAGTACACATAAATTTTCAGTATTCACATGAGTCCTTATATTATCTGTGAGTCCCACCAAAAGCGAAGTAGTACTATGTTTCTCACGAAAACCAAACTGACAGCTACTCAAAAGATTATTTTGGTCCAAATATTCAGTTATTTGAGCCTTCATCAGTCTCTCCACAACCTTACAACATTTTACTATGCTTGTTTTTGAAATTTTAATATAATTTTCAAAACTGGCTCAAAATGAGTTTAAATTTTTTTATTTCTAAAAAAGCTCAAAAAGTTTTCTAGCAATTCTACAGTGACCAAGCCAGTCTCTAAAAACCGAATTAAACTGTTTAAATAAAATGTTATATGTGCCCAGAATATTTAAAAAAAAAACATTTTTTATGAGAGCAGTCCATGCAAAGAGGCTTAAGATTTTAAATTTTGTACATGCTTAAAAATAATTTGTTTTTGTAGCATTTCCTGTATAATTCCAATGTTATTATGTTGTATTTCTTCAAGAGTATTATTGTTGCAATATTTTTAAAAAATACGAAAATAAATTTTTAAACTTTTCACAAATAAAAATCATTCTAATAATTTCCAATGAATACAGTTTTTAATTAAATTATTTCTTTCAAATTTTGGTGCCTTTATGATTATTTTTAGACGGTTCCTATTTCTGTCCTAAAAATTTCCAAAAAAAAAAAAATTTTTTTTGAATCTCGAAAATATGTCTTTTACGACTCCAAAAATAAGAAAGTACAGGAAAGCTTTAAACATTTGTTGGTGTTATCAGCTTGGAGCTAATTTTCCAATGATTACACCACCACTTAAAATACTGGACCAACGCTTTGCCGTTCATATTTTTCTGTCCGTGCAATATTTCGTTGACCCAGTGACAAACCTTATTGAATTTGGATAAAATTCGTCCTTTCTAAATTGCAGTTTAAATGGTAATTAGATTTACCAAATATTATGTGGGATAAATTAAAATTTAGAATTTAAAACGTCCATATTTGAAATTAGTCCCCACATACACATTTGGATGAAATTCAGAACACCAGTTAACATTGGCCGACAGATAAAAATCGTTTTAAATTCAGACGTATCTTCTGATATTAAAACAGACATTATGTTGAATATAAGTTGGGTTCTGAATATACATATAATGCATACAAATTTAAAATAAATCAGACAATATTTGAATCTTGCCTCCTTATAATGCCATCTTTCCAGTATTTGCTTAACTGAATTTGATCCGTTTATAAGAAACGATCACGACCCATACTTCCAGAAATTTAACCCTAATTACTTGTTGTAGGGTATTATAATATCAATATGACCGACTATACTTAAAAAGTTGTATCAGCAATTCATAAAGATATTTGATACTGATTGATCATTTTTAAACTTATCAGATACTTCAAAATTCTTCAAATTTCCAAATCATTTCTAAGTAAAGGAGAGGCTCCTTTCAATGAGTCACCTTTTTACGAAAAAGTAAATAAATATTTATGTTTATGGATGCTTTTTCTGAGGCAATATTTTAATAATTTACAATCGGTTTACCAGTTCTTTTTTTTTTAAATTCGCAAAACCGAAATCAACTTTATTCAAAATTTTAACTTCTCGGAAAACTCTAAAACTGGTTTTCGAAAAAATGCTGAAATCCATGCTGATCGCTTCATATTGTTTTTGGTTTTGGTGAATATATTCGTTAAATATTGTGAGTCGCAAATATTCAGAAAAAATGTGCGTGTAGTATATACATTAATATTATATAGAACAAAAATATTAATGCTATGAAACAAAACCTAAAATAATTGCGATATACAATTTTCACCGAATAGCATTTTATATCCATAGAAAACCACCTGAAGGTTTTTTTAGAAAAAAAAAAACAGAAACAAAATTTGTATAATATTAGATAAATTGTTTTTTCTTCTAACACACCAAAAATTCAGAACTAATATTGAATTTTTTAAAATTTTTATTTTTTTGTTCAAATTGCTCATACAAAATTTTTTGATCTAACCAAATTTTCTGCATTTCAAAAACTATATTAAATTATATTAAACTAGTCCGTTACGTTGAAAGTGTCGAAAAATATTGCATGGTCTAATATAGAGATAATATTTATTTTTTTTATTTTATTTATATTCATCATATAATAACAAATTATATCCTAACACCCTAACCGAGCACTAGCAACAAAGGCTATCGGCTCGTTGTAGCGAAAAACAGACCATAGCCTCTGGTGGGAATTGGACCCACGACCCCCGCACTGATAGATTAGCACACTGCCAACTAGTCTACCGGGGCGCTCATAGAGATAATATATTAACAAAAACAAACTTCATAAGTTTGTCAATATTGAACAATGGCTACTTTGTCCACTTTTGTTAAATATGGAAAAGTTCTTTTATGTGTTATTCGTAGCATTGTTATTGATCCAATATAATTTTTCCTATAGCGGGGCAGTTAGTGTGAAAAGCCTCATCTACACATTTTAATTCTCATATGTATGCGTACTCTTTGTGATATTATGTTTTGTATAGCTTTTTGTATGTTTATGTAAGAAAAAATATATTAAGTAAAAGGATAATGAATTTTTTCTGCATCATAAATTGGACTTTTATATTAAAAATCTACTTTAAGCCCATTGCCATAATACCAATATCAAAGTATATAAGGGTGTCCTGACGAAGATAATATCCTAATAAATTTATATCAAAAATATCGTTTTACAAATTTTTATACCAACTCATTGAAAAAAAAAGTAAATTTCTCGGACAAAATACCCTAAAAAAATCAATTATTATATCGTATTTGAATTATTATTTGTTACAAACATTTTTAAATTAAGCATGAATCTTACTAAATTAAATGTGTTTCTAGTTATATTAAATTATGTCATATTTAAATTAATATCATATCATATAATATGGTTGATTTTAAAATATTTCTTTTTATGTGTATTTTCGGGAGTTTAAATGCTTGATGGGACCTAGAACTAGGCTATAAAAATTTTTTTGGGAAGTTTTTTTTCTCCCATAATTAACTATTCAATATCAATTTTTTTTAACGGGACACCCTAATATATATTTTTGAGTTAGTGTGGGTATGTGTGAAAAGTACTTGTATCAAATTGCTAAAGTAGAAGATGAGGTATAAAGATTTTTTTTATTACTTATAACACACACATATCACAAGGTTATACACTGTGGTAAAAGTGTATTTGGAATTTTATATTCGAACTGCTCGTAAAAATAAAAATTTATCACAGGATACGTTTAACATGCTGCTCGTCATTTAACAAATCTTCAGGCTTATTTTTATTTATTTATTTCTTAATTTTATACACCAGTTGTTACTCTATGATACATATTTATGCATACATAAACAGATTCATTGTAACAATTGAATAATTTGGTTGGACCCACCAATATATTTGTTTGTCGCTCCCGAAATTCGATTAATGCAACAGAATTTCGTTTGAAAACAAATATTTCATTTGTATTAGGAAAACATTTGGTTGTGACAACTAAATAATTCGGTTACTGCAACCAAAATATTGAGTTGGCAAGAAAACATTGGGTTGTGACAACTAAATAATTCGGTTGCTGCAACCAAAATATTGAGTTAGCTAGAAATTCGGTTGTCAGGATGAATATGTTTTCTCTGTGTGGCATTTTCGGTAAAATAATGTCAAGAAAAGGAAAGGGTAATCTATTATTCGCATAAATATACACTCCAAATAGTTTGTAGTTTAAATTTACTGAAAATGTAATTTAAAATAAATGAAAAGTCATTTAAAACCCAGTATACTAACTTTTCATTGAAATCAAAAGAATTTTTCAGTTATTTTTTAAATATTGATAAATTAACTTACAGTATTAGTAAATAATAAATTATTTTTCATTTATTTTACATGTTAACAAACTAACCACAAAATCCGAAAAAACAAAAAATATTTCAATAGTGAAGTTTTTTATTTTTATAGTTGATCTTTTTAATACCTATACGTACGAAAAATTATTTTAAGTCAGCTTTTAACTGTCACCAAATTAACCACAAAATCCGTAAAAATAAATGATATTTCCGTATTTTTGCTTTTTTAAATGTTATAAAATTTAACTCCAAAGTCTATAGAAATAAAAGACTTTTCATATATTGTCTTTATTTAACTAGCAAGAAATTAACTATTAAAAAATATACTAGACCCATCGTATGTTATAGTATACTAATCGACTGAGTACACTCAGAAAAAAAGTTAGTAAAAAATTTGTAAACAGTTTTTAATCCCACTTTACTATTTTTGTACTGATTTTTGTAAAAAAAAATATTTAAATTTTAATAATTACAGAGTTTTTACAGAATATTTACAAATTTTTGTTGCTAATTTCAGAAATCATTTTTCGAATTTTTGAAAGCCAATTTGGTAAAATTAGCAAAAAAAAAAAATACTAATTTAAAAAAGTGGATATTGAAGGAAATGTTATTTCTAATTAAAACTTAAAAAAAAATCGGAAGACAATAGGACATCAACTTAAAATAGCACTAAAAAGTTTTTTTAGTTCTAAAAATCAGCCCTAAAAACAATTAAAATTTGACCTTAAAAGTAAAAAAAAATTTACTAAAATATTTTTCAAAACAGAAATTACTAAACAAAAACAAAATGATAAATTTGTTTGTTTCAACAATTTTTAATATTTCTAAGACTTTTATTTTGTTTTTAAATTTGATAAAATACTTTTTGAAAAAAAAAAAAATGTTGCTCGATAAAAAAAATTAATTAAAATTTTTTTACTAATGTTAATACTAAAATTTAGTAGCGCCTACTAATTTGTCTACTAATTTCATTGTACTACATGTCAGCAGACATGTGTGGCTAAGATTAGCAAAAAATACCGCTGGGCTCAAATCAGCAAAATTTCCCGTAATAACAGCAAAATTTTCAGTTGCCATTACAGACTTTTTTTGGTGAGTGTATCATCTTATAAGTTCCCCCCATAACATTGCCCGCTTTCCGAAATATAACTCAATCGTACTGTGGTGCAGGATATCTCATGATCTGGCTAGATAGACTATATATGTATACATAGATATATATATTTTTTTGATTTGAAGATTAAAATTTTTTAAAACGTATTCGAAAAAAAACGAGCAAAAATAAAAGTTTTTACGCACAGCATTCCAGTAAGAAAATCAGTCACATTAGAGGGAAGAAATTGTTTGTTTCTTCAATTAACTAAAAATGTTATTTTCCTTTAAAATGTAAACTAAGATCCCATTAAATCTGATCTAAAATATTTTTAATTTATTTTAAAATGTAAATAAATAATATTTAATAATTAACAAACTAAACACAATTCCGGAAAAATACATGATATTTCATTAACTAATTAATTACTAAAACCGTTAAAAGTAGTGATCTTTCGATTTTTTATATGTTATTTTGTTTAAATTTAACTAATTCCAAAAAGAAATATTAAAATGAAAATATTAATTGTGTCAAAAAATCTGTATTTTTGTGTGATTTATTTTAATATCAAAAAAGTTTAAAGAATAATTTTAGCTATTTATTTAATTACTTAAAAAAAATGTAGGGATAACTCTTTAAGTAAATTGCAGTCAATTACTGTAAATATATTTTGAGTGTATTATAAAAATCTATATATATATTGCCAATTAATGGGCAGATATGTTAAAAAATTAGTGTTTTTTTCGCTTAATTTATAAAGCAACATTTAGGACAAGTTTTATAATAAAGACTTAAGATATTATTTTTTTAACTTAAGTGTATTATTATACCACTTAAGTAAACTTTTAAAACAATACTTTAAGCTTAATGGCATTAATTTTTTAAGCTTAATTGTATTTCCATCGTGTGTAATACTCAAACCCTTTTAAAATATTAAAATCTCGTAAACACTTTCACTTAAATGATATATTTTATTTGGGTGTTTACAATAATACAGGCCCATAAACTAATATCCTTATTAGACTCGAAACGTCTACTCATTCGTTTGACAGTTGTTCTCTCGTTCTTGGCTTGGTTGTGTGTGTGTGTGTGTCACGACATGGGTTGCCACAATAATTAAATCAGATCACGGTATTTTGCAGGAAAATGTAATAACTAATTCAGAACTAAGCAGCAACGCAGTTATGCTAAATAACAATGCCACTAGAGATGCGCGCGTGACGTGATTGTTTCACGTGTAATTTATTGGAGAATAACATAAAAATAAGAAAATTACAAAATATTGACAAAACTGTAACCAAAATTCAGTTTTTTCCAAAAATGCCGAATAAAGTTTCTAATTTCTTATAATAAAACCTTGTCTTGTTATTCAACTCAATTTTGGGTCGGTCCACTTAGAGTCGTCGAATCGAGCCCAAATTTTATATGGAACATTGTGGCATAAAATAGAAACTTTTTGGACCCTACTCTCCTATGCGTCGCCATTTTGAAAAATAAGGGCAGGTCTAATCCTTATGTGTCAATTAAGAAATGTATTTTATTTTCGACTGTAAGAGGCCTAAATACACAAGAGAATAATAATCTTATTAAACTAATGTTTTTAAATATTTAAAGAGTTTTTCAAAAACGAAATTTGTCAAAAGTAAATCTTCGTATTTATTTAAATTTCTGCCCATCCTAATACCATATGAAATGCTATATACACATTGCGATAAAGCGTAACATACTAAATTTAAGATTGGTTTTATATTATATCATAAAAAATCTACATGTAATATACAATGATATACTGCAAAACGTATTAAGTCATTTTACACGGCCGTTGTGTTAATGCAATAGCTTAGTTTAAGCTCCAATAGTTATAGTCACAGAAAAGCCATAATTTGAAGTCTTGACTATACAATTAATTAAACAAGTCATTGTTCCAGGGTTGCCATATAGCGTTTTTAAGAAAATTTGTATTTTTTATAGCACTTTTTAAACAAAAAAATCTTAATAAAAAAGAGGGGTGTTGTTAAACTAATATACGATACTAATTTAGTTAGGGATATATGTATGTTAATATTTTTGTAACCTAAAAAATTTTTTCTTTGGTTAGGTCATATAAACCGTCATACTTTGAGTGTGGGGACCATTTGAATGCCACGATTTAGATGGATCGCTGCAAATCAGATCCCAAAGGTGATCCAGATGTAGCTACGTACGAAGCTGAGGTGGTGCGAGATGTCGGCATCCAAGAAATCACTAAGGTCATCCTTGTCAACTGAATATTTTAATTTTAGCCACCATATTATATTATTGTCGCAACCAAATGTATTTCTAATATAATCGCAATAATTTGTTTCAACCGAAATTCTGTTTCATTAACCGAATTTCGTTCAAGACAAAGATATATATTGGTGGCTCCAACCAACCATTCGGTTAGCAAGAAATTCAGTGGTTACTATAAATCTGTTTTCTATCATCTCAAACTCTCTACCTATCTTATTTAACGATTTGCCACATGCAATAGTCAGTTACCATAGTCAGCGATGATGACCTCAAGGACCTGACCGCAGCTTGACTATCAGAGTAGATGTCGTTGACAAGCTCAGTGAAATCTTCCCCTATCGCCATCAATTCACACACTGCAGTGATATGGATAACTTCGAGCCAGCTGCAAACTAATCTCCCCGGAACAGATCCCAGAGTTTTTCGTTGATTCTTCCTACACAAAGATTCACGCGCAGCCACCGACATCGTATGATCCATACTCGGAGGAAAAGTACCATTCCCAAGTATCACACTGTGACCACAAGCCGTAGGCAGTGTATATCCATTGAACATTTCTGGGAAACAACCCCCTAGCGACTTCCGATGTTGCTCCTAGCAAAATATTTGGATCTGCCAGAAAGTTGTATTTTCATGCCCTCAATTGTAACAGACGCAAAGCGGAATTGTTATTCCCCCTATGTAAGATTGCAAGTTCCAGTTTGTTAGGATTGATTACATGTCCATAAGCCCTTTCCCAGACAGCCAACTACATTATATTTGTCTGCGTAATGTCGCTTAAGGTGGAAGGAAACTTCCCCTTCAACGCTATCACCACGTCATCAGCGAAGGTCAGCATATTCCTACCACCCCTTTCTAAGGGAAAATTATCATATAAATCATATAAATTATCATATATGAGAGACCGAAATGATACAATTTTTTTATGAAAACAAGACAGTATTGGGTCATTACATGTCAAACCGCACAGAAAACTGTCATTTTAGGATTTCTCATCTCCAATTTTAATGAAACTAGCCACAAATATTCTAAATGGGTAGTATTTATTAAATCATTAACCTTTCGGTCCCAAACCCTTTCGGTTTTCGAAATATGACGTCATGAAAATTGGAAAAAATAACAAAATATTGAAAAAGTGTCCATACAAAGTCGCCCATAACTTCTAAACCATGCAACCAAAAATTTTTCTGTTGGTACCATTTTAAAGGTGAAAACAATGTCTTTAAAATGGCGTGCCAAAAGGTTAAATTAAAAGGTTAAATGCCATTTTTATAAGTTTAATTTTCAAAGACCCATATCTCAAAATCCAATTTTTTTAAAATTCTGAAAAAAATATATGTTAAAAACTAAGGCCTTTCTACATTTGTAGACTCATTTGGTTCCTGAGTTACGAAGGAAAACGTGGTAGTAAGAAAATTTTCGTCGACGAGTTCATATACAAAAGCTTACACACAACAACAATATGCATGTATACTTAACATTGTACACACATACACACTCATAGCGTGTAAAAGATTTTTCGTATGAAACCGTCAAGATAATTTTGCTTACGACCACGTTTTCCTTCATAACTCAGGAACCAAATGAGTCTCTACCTTAAAATTTGGCCACAAATGTACAGAGGCCTTAAGTTTTAACATATATTTTTTTTAGAATTTTAAAAAAATTGGATTTTGAGATATGGTTCTTTGAAGATTAAACTTAAAAAAATTACCTTTAACCTTTTAATACAAAAAACACTTTGCCATTTTGAAGGTAATCTTTGACTATTAAAATGGTACCAGAGCGCCCCGGTAGGCTAGTTGGTAGCGTGCTAGCTTATCAGTGCGGGGGTCGTGGGTTCAATTCCCACCAGAGGCTCTGGTCTGTTTTCGCTACAACGAGCCGAAGGCCTTTGTTGCTAGTGCTCGGTTAGGGTATTAACATATAATTTGTAATTATATGATTAATAAATAAAATAAATAAATAAATAAATAAAATGGTACCAATAGAAAAATTTTTGGTTATATAGATTAGAAGTTATGGATTATGAATTTGTATGGACACTTTTTCGATGTTTTGTCATTTTTGCCAATTTTCATGACATCATATTTCAAAAACCGAAAGGGTTTGGGACCGAAAGGTTAATGATTTAATAAACACTACCCATTTACAATATTTGTGGCGAATTTCATTGAAGATGACAAATCCAAATGCTGTGCGGTTTGACATGGAATGACCCTATTATGACTGTAAATGTCAAAGTCATATTAAAGTTGTTTTTTGATTCTTGTCCGCATAGTAAAGTTCAATAATTATCATAAAGCTTTTCATAGTCAGAATTTTTGTCACCAATAACTTGATTGTGATAACCATACCCGAATGCAGCAACCATGTTACTTCTCTTCATGAAAGACATATTTTTGGTAGTAACTAAGGGTAATATTGCGAAATAGAGCCTGTAATATTGGATGACACCTGTCACTATTGCATTCGCAGTTATAAAATGTTTATATGTGTATGTTATTGAAGTAGGTGAGGTAAACAACAACCTTTATAATGAAAAGATGTTGCTTGCCAACCATGATTAATATCCTCTTTATATTTACAATATTGTTCACAACATGATTTGACCTCAGGCAATTATCTAATATTAGTAGTTGTTTATGTTTATTACATTACACATCATAGTCATATACATTAAGGTGTATAGATATTTAATATTTTTATTATTATTTTAGGTAAAAATAACCAAAACTGTTCCAAAATTCCACAACTTTGAGCTCAAATTTGCACGGCATAAATTTGACTCAAATAGTAATCATGATTGAGCGGCACAATAACTCGTTGGGGTTTCGTTTAAATTAAAAAAAAGACAATATATTTGCCAATAAAAGTTATTGCCGTCCAAAAATTCCTAACTAAATACTTTTTCATTCTGCACTCACCTATATTCAGGCGATGGGCATCCCTGAGCCACACATAATAGAACTGCTCCTTCATCCTGTGATACTTGTACGTGGGCAGTGTGCTCCACAACACTAGGTGAAATAATACCACGATGTGCTGCAAAATAATATTAATTAAATTGAATATTTTTTATTATGATGATATTCATACATTTTTATTAGGTTTTAGTTTTTTTTTATTCGATAAAAATTGTGTACACATAAAAATTAATACTTAATAAGTAGGAAATAATTAAATTTTAAATATTCAGTAAAGGGGTCAAAAATATAAAAAATTCGAATTCACAAGCTAGACAATCCTACAAATATGCCATTATGGAAAAAATATGGGCTGTAAAAAAATAAGCCATTGATTTCGTCACTGGTTTCAAAGTTGTACTTTTTCTATTAATTTAAATAGAATAAAAATTGAAATTAATTAAATATAATTACTACAATCGCGGCTCATTAAATCTTATAATATATGTTTTAAGTATACATACAATATACAGGTTGGTTGAAAAGTTCCTGCGCTCGAAATGAAAGAATACTTTTTTTGTTACGAAATATATTTTTTTATTCAATATAATCTCCTAGAAGCTCAATACACTTGTTCCAATGATCTTCCAATAATTTTATCCCATCCTTATGATGGTATTCCGGAAGCTCTACAAAATAACCGTCTACGGCTGCTATGGCCTCTTCATTCGACGAAAAATGCTTTCTACGAAGGAATTGTTTGAGATTTCTGAAGAGATAGTAGTCACTGGTAGCCAAATCTGGTGAAAACGGTGGATGTTCAAGCAATTCGTACTTTAATTCTTTGAATTTAGCCATCTTCAAAACACTTCTGTGAGCAGGTGCATTGTCTTGATGAAAAATGATTTTTTTCTTCTTTAAACCAGGTCTTTTCTCACGAGTTTTTTCATCCAGCTGATCCAAAAGGCTGCAATAATATTCAGAGTTGATTGTTTTACCTTTCTGAAGATAATCAATCAACAAAATTCCTTTTGCATCCCAAAAAACTGATGCCATAACCTTCTTAGCTGATCGTTGTGACTTCACCTGCTTTGGAGCTGAACAACCAGCTTCAGTCCACTGTAAACGATCTTGTTTCAATTTAGGATCATGGTTGTAGATCCAAGTCTCATCCATAGTTATAAAACGATGCAAGAAGTCGGTTTTATTCGGCTTAAAACGCTACAAATTACGCTGAGAAATTTGTTTTCGATCCAGTTTTTGTTGGATTGTTAATGTGTGCGGCACTAACTTTCCAAACAGTTTTTTCATACGTAATTTTTCATGTAAAATATGGAGTACTCGTTCGTCTGAGATGCCTATGGCATTAGAAATTTCACGCTTAGTCAAACTTGGATCTTCACTAACCATATTATGTACCTGCTCAATGATTTCTGCTGTGGTTGCAGTTTTTGGTCGTCCTTCGCGTGGATCGTCTTTAAGGCTGGTACGACCACGTTTAAATTCACCAGCCCAAAATCCAACGGTGCATTTTGAAGGTGAGGACTCCTTATACACTTCTAACAATTGTTCATACATTTCCTTTGCTTTTAAACTCTTTAAAACAAAGAATCTAATGACTGCACGATATTCAATTTTTTCCATATTAAAATAAATCAATGACACGTCAATTTCAAATGGCTTGTAAACAAAGAAAGAATTGACAGAATTACTTGCAACTTTGCATGTGTTCTTAGGACAGTTATACCAGCTTGAGAAAAAAAAAAGTTTGGAGCTAGCAGTGCCATCTCTTGGTGAGCGCAGAAACTTTTCAACCAACCTGTATATAAAATATAAAATGAAAATTAAATTCTAGGCCGGGAATTTCATGAAAATTTCATACAAAAGATAAAGAAATTTTTTTATATTCACCTCTGCGCCAATTTCCTTTTTGAATAAATATATGTCAACGAAAATTTTCTTATGTGACACAGGATTTTTGTTAACAATTTAATTTTAATACGCTAAATAATAGCAAAAAACTACACTCACAATATTATTTCGTTAAAAACTACTTAAAATACATATTAAATTAATTGAAAATACAATCAAAAAGAGGACTACTGATTTTTCATTATATTCAAGCCATTTTGTTGTTTATTTTCAATTGTTGTTTAATAATCGACAAAAGTAAAAACAATAAAAAGTCGTTTAAAATAACCATCAAATTTTTACTGACAAAAAGTTAGAAAAAACTACTTTTGTGGTTTGTATTTCAAATTGAAAGTTTTTTTATTTGTATGTAATTACAAAACAGAACACAACACATGCAGATGTTTATATTTTTATTGGCTTTGTGTGTCTGTATATTTGAATAATTTCTTGTAATTTTTATTGAAATAATTTTGTATATATACAAACTATTTTGGTAAAAAAAACAAAAATGAATTATATAAATTTCTATTTTTTGAAGCAGAAAACATAAAATTTTACATTTAACTGAAAACAACAACTCCTACTGAATGTCTGTAAATTTTTATAGTTTGTCTTTTGAATGACTGATTCAAATAGTTAAAAAATATATTTTTCGATTCTTCATTTAAAAACAAACTTTACATATTACTTTTTAAATAAACTACAGTCGGTAACGGAAAATATATTGTGTGTGTATTATTTTTTCAAAAATGAAAATCAATATCATGTCTAGTGAAAGCCATTGGTAAGTGGATTGCAAAAGTACAACAAGTCAGATTTTTGGATTACAACCTTTTTAGATAATTAGGAAAGTATTACAAAAAAACCGAATTTTGTTGAATTTTCAAAAAACATGAATAGATAAAAAACAGAAAATTTGATTTTAATTTTGATTGCAGATTCGTAATCTTTATAAAAATTATGATCAGATTTGAGAAATTTATTCACGTAAAGCATAAGCAAGTTGAATTTTAACTTATATATTTTCAGAAAATTGTGACATTTTCAATAATATATATATTTATAAGAATAAATTTAAAAAAAAATATCTGGAACTTATTGAAAGTTACTGAATTTTGTAAAATTTTGATCTCATATTCCTTCTATGAATATTAATTAAGACTTTATTGGAAAACTTTATTAATTAATAGCATATAAATAATTAAATTAAGCCTAAAACTTGGCCAACTGACATTAAAGTGCGCTCTTTTGTAAATTTTCCAAAGAAAGCCATACCATTGAAGCAGAATTAGTTTCTGGTAAATCGAACATTAGATTATATTATCAAAATGTTTCCGGAACGCGTACTAAATTCAAAATAATCTATGATTTTTCATCTTAATCGGAATTTGATGTTATTGTGTTGGTTGAAACTTGGTTAAATGCTGACTTTACAGATTCTGAATTTTTCGATCTCAAGCTCTACAACGTTTATCGTAAAGATAGAAATGCATTTCTCACTAATCATACACGGTGAGGTGATGTACTGGCAGCAATTAAACGCAAATATAAATCTTCTTTGCATTTTATTGATGATAAGAATAGACTGTTGGATCAACTTTTTGTACATATTTATGGATTTAATTTTACATTTTGTATTTGTGTGTCTTATATTCCTCCAAATAGTCCAGATGAAATATATGAAGCACATGTTTCAAATATAATATTAATGGATTCCAATTCCAAAAATTAATTTCATTGATAGTATGTTAAGTTTAAATTTGAATCAAATTAATAACATTTCAAACAAATTAAACCGTTTTTTGGATTTAATTTTTGTTCCATATAATTGTAAATTTTCCTTGCGCGAATGTTTACTGCCAATTTCTCCATCTAATATTCCAATAAATTTTTTAAATATTCAGAACATTTTAATTCAGTTAATTTTAATTTTAGTAAGTGTAATTTCGATGTGCTAAATTCTTTGCTCAAAGGTATTGATTGGATGGTGTTATTTTCGTCTCATTCCACAGCATTGTGCTATGAAAATTTTTTAAAAACTTTCTTGGGTATATGTAGAGAAAATATTCCTCTTAAAAGATCTAAACCTTATAAGCTTCCATGGTACACTATGAGTCTTAAAAAGCTAAAGAATTTGCGTAACAAGTTTCATAAACGTTTTTTTGCATCGGGTAGTTTATACGATAACCAAAAGTTTATTCATTATAAAAGAGAATTTAATTTTTTCAATAAATTTCTATTTAAACAATTTATTTTACAAAAAGAGCGTGAGATAAAATCAAATCCCAAGTCTTTTTGGTCTTTTGTAAAAGCAAAGAATCAAATTTCTGATATTCCTTCAACCATGTATTATGGTGATAGGATTTCCGAAACGGTTAGTGGTGTTGTGAGTATGTTTGCTCAATTCTTTAGTTTAAATTTTGATTCTTCAACGATCCATGCAGCTAGATACTCAAATTTGCTTGACATGCTAGACATCGGTGTCTTAGAAGTTTCAGAAGATGATGTCTTGAACGGAATAAAGCGGATTAAAAATAATTTAACTTACATTTTCAATTTGTCTCTTACTGAAGGTAATTTCATTGATAAATGGAAGTCATCTTCAGTCACGCCGGTTTTTAAAAATGGGCGGAAAGATAACGTTACTAGTTATAGGCCGATATGTAAATTACCTTGCATTTCAAAAGTTTTTGAACATGTGGCTTATGAAAAGTTATTTTTTCTAACTAAGTCTTATATATCAACTCGTCAACATGGATTTTTCTCCGGAAGGTCAACTACGACTAATTTAACGGTTTTTAGTGAGTATTGTATGTCAGCCTTGGAGCAGGGTAATCAAGTTGAAGCAGTGTATACTGTCTTCTCTAAAGCCTTTGACAAAGTGTCTCATTATATTCTTTGTGCTAAGTTGCAAGCAATGGGTTTTCATTCAAATATTTTAGATTGGTTAAAATCGTAATTATCAAATAGAACTTGTAAAGTTGTAGTTGATGCTTTTGAATCTTCGACATACTTGCAAATATCTGGTATCCCTCAGGGTAGTATTTTGGGCCCGCTTTTATTTAATTTGTTCATTAATGATGTGACAAATTGTTTTTCTAAAGCCAATTTTATTGTTTATGCGAATGATTTAAAAATATTTCATAAAGTATGCTACATTGCTGATGTTTTGGATATGCAAAATGAATTAAATAATCTCCTTAACTGGTGTGAGCTCAATTGCCTTTATTTAAATTTAAATTTATCGAAATGCTTTCACGTTTCTTACTCCCGATCTCGAAATCCAATTCGATCAGTTTTTAGGTTGGGGAATTATATTTTGGAGAAAACTGACACAATTACTGATTTAGGTGTTGTTTTTGATTCCACCTTGTCATTTATTCCACATATAAATTACATAATTCCGAAAGCTTATGGAATGCTTGCGTTCATTAGGAGAAGTTGTTCAGATTTTTCTGATCCCAATACATTAAGATTGGTATACACTTCATATGTTAGATCGACATTGGAGTATGCATCTGTAGTATGGAGTCCATATTGTAGAATTCATATCTCTCGTATTGAAAGAGTGCAACGAATATTTCTAAAATATGCACTTTCATCGTTTACGTTTGATAACCCTTTACCTTCTTATAGGTCAAAGAGTTTATTTTTAGGTTTAGAAACGTTAGAAAATCGACGTAGATTTCAATCTGCATTACTTATATATGATATAGTTACTGGAAGAATTGACTGTCCTAAGCTGTTATCGCTGATATCGTTTTATGTGCCACGTAGAATACTTCGCTATAAGCATTATATTTTTAACATTCCTTTTCATCGCACTAACTATGCTCAAAATAGTATTTTAAATCAAGCGTGTAATGATATAAATTCTATTAATGAGATTGCTTTCAATAAAAATCCAAACCATGTCATTGAATTTTGCACTTCGAAAGAAACCTTTAAATTGTTACTTTTTGAATTTTTTAATTTGTAATTTTTTTTTAACTATAATACATGTTGTATCTAGTCTGTAAGGAAATTTTATATATTCCATTAACTTAATAAACTGAAACTGAAACTGAAATTTAAAGTCAACCACACTTTTTGTATAAATTACTCTAACGACAAATTACTAATTGTTAAAAGGTAACTTTTTGTGTCACCACTAAATATAAACGAATTTAGCTGAAATTATACACCGAGTTTTCAGGCATTAAGGAATAGGGACAACATTTTAGAGATTGCCAATTTAAACTTTGATGTTTTTTAAATCACTCTAGGTAAATGGTCAACTATATATGTTTACTGAAATCACTTTTAATTTAGTTAGAATAGTTAAACCATAGTGCCCTTCACTATCTATTAACGCATACGTGACGTATACTTAATATCGTAATTAATTCTATATAATGCTCATACGTTTAAGTGTACATAAGTCAAGCACATTTGTTTTTCTCACAGATTTACAAAAACTTATTAAGAAAACAACACAATGGATTCCCGGTATAAAATATAAAATATATTTACCATTTAATGCCCTTAAAAAAACAATTTTTAAAAAATGGTATACGCTTAAAATTTGTTCCTAGTATTTGTATATATAACTAATATAGAGAATATCAATAAATTAATAAATAAATAAAAAAATAAAAAAAACAAACCACTTACAATTTATTCTCAGTCTTGTTGGTGAACTCACAACAACTTGACGTGTTAATCGATGCATACTGCGACACCGAAACGATTGGGATTCATCACTTTCTTGTAGATTATGAATTAATAATTCACCGGTGGGTAATAAATGAAATTTACCATCTGAAATTTAAAATTAAAGAAATGTATTTAATAAGTTGTATGTATCTAAATAGAATTGATAAGTAAAATAATATCCAGAGGTGTCACAAATACATTTCGAAAAAATTTTTATTATCATTATTATTTAATGCAAACATTTTAAAATTAATTGTAATAGAAGTAATTATTTAAAAAGTATAGGGTCCGCCAAATAACTTTTTTTTTAAATGTTATAAAAAAAAAACTACTGAATATTATCTCAAATTTCTTTTTTATTTGAAAGTACAATCCTTCCGGTTAATAATGGAAAAATTTCATTCAAATGGCTGCCTCGGCTGGCCATGCAGTAGCCTACACGATCGGTTCAATTTTTAAGCACAATATCGACTGTGTGCAGCTGTATTTCACCAATGGCTTCACGAATATTGTCTTTTAAAAGAGTCAATTGTCTCTGGCTTGTCGGCGTAACACTTATCTTTGACGGCACCCCACAAATAATAGTCTAACCAAATTGTTGCCAATACCCTCCTCTTCAATTTTTGTGAACAAAAATTCGTTCAACATGGCCCGATAACGATCGCCATTGACTATAACGGCCAGCCGAGGCAGCTATTTGAATGAAATTATTTTCCATTATTAACCGGAAGGATTGTACTTTCAAATAAAAAAAGAAATTTGAGAAAATATAAAGTAGTTTTTTTTTATAGCATTTTCAAAAAAAAAAAAAGTTATTTGGCGGACCCTATATATATAAAACCATAGTCTAGCTAAAGAAAATCATATCTTATCAATGCCAAAGTTATTGTATATATTCCCCTATGCTATACAAATATAAATTTAATATTTTTAATAATTTTTCATTTTTTAGCGCTCATTTTTAGCAAAATATTTATAATTTTAGGAAATTTAGGAAATGCTAGATATTTATCTATATCTAAAAAGTTTTTTTATGGGCAATTTAAAAAAATATTTATAATTTTTATGAAAAAATTTTTTTTATTTTATTTTTTAATTAGAGGAAATCTCAGGAAATTCTTCATATTAATTAATGTGTTGCTTGCTTTGGGGATAGCATAGATGTGAAATATGGTGAATGATGAAGGGTTCAAATATGGGAACACTGTAATTGCGCGCTCGCAATCGGCAACTTGCTGTGTAACAGTGCAACGTCCGGACCATTACAACTCAACGGTATGAATTTTTAGTGTAATATTATATTTATTTATTTTATTAAATATATAATTACAAATTATATTTTAATACCCTAACCGAGCACTAGCAACGAACGCCTTCAGCTCGTTGTAGCGAAAACAGACCAGAGCCTCTGGTGGGAATCGAACCCACGACTCCCGCACTGATAAGCTAGCACGCTACCAACTAGCCTACCGGGGCGCTCTTTTAGTGTAATAGATAAGTCAATTTATGTTAAAATCGTTCCAAAAATTCTTTAAATATAAACAATAAAATGTTTTTCTAGCGAGTTGCGTTGGCTTCGTTATCAGAAAATATTCATTGTATATTGTCTATCACAAAAACGCATCATAATTTATATTTATAATTTAATTTAATTTATATTTATGCTGAATATCGCAGTCAGAAATTTGCAACAATACAAAAAAAAAAACAATGATTAACTCTGATTTTAAAAACATAACGACACTTTGCTCAAAAAAATTTACAGCCAGAAGGTTCCGAGTTTAAATCCATTTAGGGAAACATTTTTTATTTAATTTTATATTTTTATTTATAAGGACAACCAACAGTTGCTAATTTTCAAAACTTTGGTTTTTGGAAACTCTTTTTTAAAACACATATATTTTTTTAGCAAACGTTACGCAACTTTGGCAGTTGTTGATTCCCTTATGATGTTATAGACCTTTTTGTCACTGTTATCTCTCACTTAATCCAAATTTTCAAGTAAGATAAACAAATTACAATGGAATTAAAAAATAAAACTTATTTGGGTCCTTTTAACCGGCATTAGCAAAAGCATTTTGACAGTTTTGGTTTCCAATATTCAGAGGTTTATAAAAAAAAACTCATTAGCAAAGAATTTTAAATAAAAAAAAATCACGAAGACTGTTGCCAGTGTCAGAAAAAGAAAATATCATTTCAGATCATCATTTTGGCTTTTGACATAAGCATGCAACCCCAGACAATGTCACAGTACTATAAATGAAGTAACTGATACTATGTAGAATAAACATTATGGTCAGCAGTTTTTCTGAATATCGAACAAGCCTTCTATAGAGTATGGCGGCATGGCTCACTCTTTAAAAGAGAAAAATACCAACTTATTTTTTAAGAGATACTTCCATCCTAGGCAATTTTTTGTGAAATTCAAAGATCAGATTTTTTTGAAATCAAAGCTGAAATTCTGTAAAGAAGCGTTCTTAGGTAATTGTTTTTTACACCCTTTCTACAGCAGATATGTCTTTAACATGTTAACTAATCATGTAACAGTAGCTACATATGCAATTGTTGCAACAAGCCAATGTCGAACAGAAGCATTTACATTTATGCAGAATGAGATTAACCATCCTGAAAAATGGCTCAAAGAGTGGAATATAAAAGTAAATTCTGATTACATTCCCACTAAGAAAAGAAGATTAATCCTAGGTGTATATAAGCGGGGAAGCAATCCCCCCAAAAAAATAATGTTAAATATCTTAGAATGACATTAGATAGGCGACTAACGCAAAAGCCACAAAGAACTTTAATTACTGACAATTGAGACAAAATTGGTCTTATGAAACTTAACTGTGCCCAACATTGGCCATGGAAGCCATTGTTAGTCTAATTCCCCTAAATATCTCCATTAGAACCTCGGCATCATTGGCTGCACGTAGATTGAACTTTGAACATGACGAGTCTAAAATGGATTTCGGTGTGGGAGCGGGGGTCTTCGGATCCAACACGAGGATATCAGAGCTAATGGGCGAGTGGCCAAAGGTATTCTAAGCTAAACTACAGGCTATAATTTATGTATATGGTCCGATATTATATATTGAATATCCATAATATTATAATTGTGTTTAGAACAATATTTAAGTGTCTGGTATTTTCATTTTATAATATCATATACCAGAGAGCTTGTGCATTCCTGCTTTATATATTTATTGTTTACGTACAGTTGTGTGAACTATTTTTAATATTAACTTAAGCATGCTAGATCATGCATGGGTTTGTTTACTTACTCTCATACATGCCTTTGCTTATGAGAGAATAGAGAAAACAAAATCATGATCGATCTAGCTTTGGCATGCCCAATCATGTTGTTTTCTAAATTCTGTATACAGAATTTCGTCCATTTAAATATTTGTAATAAACTAGTTTGAAGTCAGTATGTAAGTTAGAATTTCAAAGTCAACTTCTTAGTATTTGCATCGAGCAAAGAATGATTAAATTTGAAATCGATTATAAAATAAATTCCTAAATAAATATTAATCAATAAAACCTAAAATAAAGTTGTTTTGGATCTATTTAAAGTATCAAATAAATTCATACAACATAATTGCTATACTCATATGCGCTACACTGAATATTTGTAAGGGTCTAGAGGGCGCATATATTTCTATCCTCTCTGATAGCAGAGCGGCACTCCAGGCTTTGTCGTCTTGAACATTTACTTCAGGAATAGCTCTTGGATACCAGGTCATTGTGGACATGTTGGTAACGAGGTAGCGGGCGAACTAACTAGAATGGGTTCTTCCACACCTTTGGTCCACCATAGTAGCCCTGGTTAAGGAAGGCGAACTACCAATGTCAAAAAACAATTCTTTGGGGATGAGACAGGCGAAACTCTTGGGAACATTTTGGACCATGCTAGGAACGACATTAGGTTACTAACAGTGTATCTTACCGGACACTTCGGATTGAACTACCATTTGTGAAAGATGAATCTGTTGGAATCGCCTCTGTGTCGGCTATGTCTAGAGGGAGACGAACAACCTTCCACATTTAATGTGAGTGTGTTGTATTGCATAGGAACAAGATAAAAGTTTTAATAAGGAATATTTAAGGTCCAAAAGTTATTAGGAACTTTTTCCTTCTTCTATATTAAAGTTTATTGGGAATATAATACAGAATTTGGTTTAGTTTTATGATCCTTGGTTGGCCGTGGGCCAGATCTTGACTTAATAATAACCGTGTCGTTCATCAAGCAAATCAAGTATTAATATACTTGAAAGATACCAATCCCAAAAGCTAAGACTACTCACTAACGCTCCTTGGTTTGTGGCAAATAAAACAAGTCAAAACGATCTCGATATGCCAACAGTCAAGGATGAGATAAGTTATTATTATTATCTTCTGGTTATTTGGCTCTTAGATGAAAGTAACGAAACGAGTATACTAAACGTATATGAACACATGTGTTAGATTTGCTATTTAGAGGCTGATCGAATTATATTTGAAATATGTCATTAATAATAAAAAATTTATTTTTTACAGCTTTATAGTTTAGGGGAGCTTCATTACTCCTGTTATGTAATAACTAAATTATCAAATTTTCTTAGTATAGATTGCAAATATAGAAAGAAATTTTTTCTAAAATATAATTTTTTTTATATAAATAAAATTTATGTTCGTTGAAAAGCCTTTTAAAAGTCAACTTTTTTTGGTTTTGCCAACAAGCTGTGTGCCAGGGTCATCATAAAGGTTGATTTTTTCGCAACTTTCTTTTTGTAACACTGTTTTTGGCAGCTTGCCTGTTTTCGTGTAACATGTTACACGTTTAACCACGAATAACGCTTGCAAATCATTGAACTTAATTACTAAAATTCGTGCTGTGTGAGAAATGTGTTTCTACCGAAAAATTCAATTCAGTGACGAAGCTAATTTTTGACTCCATGACCGTACTTTTTAAAAGACGACGAGGTTGGAAGGTTAATGTGAATGGCATGCGCTACCAAAAATAGTTGAGCTGGACTTGACTGACATGTGGTTTCAACAATACGGTGTCACATGCCTTACAGCACACGAAAAAATGGCCCAATTGGGAGGCGAGTTCGGTAAACAGTTTATTTTATGTTTAGGGCTGGTCAATTGGCCGCCTAGAACGTGCGATTAACGCCTTTATATTTTTTTTTTTTTGTGGGGCAATGTTAAGGCTCATGTCTATAGGGACAAGCCCGCAATGGTTGACGGACTGGAAGCACGGTTAGGTTTTCAGCTTCCAATTATTAGAGGTCTCGTTAGCTTAATGGGTAGAGCTTGCGTCTGACAATCTGGTGGCCTGGGTTCGTATCCCATCATAATCGAAAATTCTCAATAAACTTATTTTTTAAATACATTTTTGAAAATCTATTAATACACCAGCTAAACTTGATAGGAAATCTGTACCCCAGTACTTTTCCGACCTTCTTAAACTGTTGGCATTTTTTTAATGATGGTATCATTTTAGGAAAGTACTTTTTGCCGGTACTATAGGGTCCGCCAAATAACTTTTTTTTTTTTTTTTAAAATGCTATAAAAAAAACTACTGAATATTTTCTCAAATTTCTTTTTTATTTGAAAGTACAATCCTTCCGGTTAATAATGGAAAATAATTTCATTCAAATGGCTGCCTACACGATCGGTCCAATTTTTAAGCACATTATCGATTGTGTGAAGCTGTATTTCACCAATGGCTTCACGAATATTGTCCTTTAAAGCGTCAATTGTCTCTGGCTTGTCGGCGTAACACTTATCTTTGACGGCACCCCACAAATAATAGTCAAACGGTGTCAAATCGCAGCTCCGAGGTGGCCAAACGACATCAGCTCTGCGGCTGATAATGCGATCTTCAAAAACAGGGCTCAAAACATCGAGTGTAGCTTCGACTGTGTGGCACTTAGCGCCGTCCTGATGAAACCAAATGTTGCCAATATCCTCCTCTTCAATTTTTGTGAACAAAAATTCGTTCAACATGACCCGATAACGATCGCCATTGACTGTAACGGCCACTCCTTGCTCATTTTCGAAAAAAAAATGTCCCAATTATGCCTCTGGACCAAAATCCGAACCAAACAGTGACTCGTTTTGGGTGCATCGGCTTTTCAATGTATGCGTGCGGGTTTTCTGTGCCCGAAATGCGATAACTTTGCTTGTTTACCTACCTGCCAAGATTAAAGTGAGCTTCATCTGAAAAGATGACATTGAAAAGATGACATTCTGCAACATTACCATCATTTTCAAAGTAATGTCGCAATATTTCCCAGCGTTGTTCAAGCGTATACACAACCATATTCGTTCAGCAAAAGGATAAAACTAATTATTTGTCAAATCAGACATGAGCTAAGTGTTACCATTCACTAAATAAGAACTAGTTTAAAAAAAGCGTTAGATGGCGGACCCTATAGTACCTCCAGCTAAAGTAGTCCCTTGTCAGTGCATTCCCATTTTCATTTTTTTGATGGGACACTCTCACTATATATAAGCTATCAAGTATTGTGTACATCGGTAGTCTAGTGCATAGAGCTCCTATCTGTTAATCTGACGGTCCTGTTTTGATATTTCGATTAGGAAATTCAAGTTTAAGACCACGTATATTTTTGGTTTTGTCAGTGTTATAACATCGCCTTTCGTATTCTAATGATGTAATCATTACGGTATAGTTTTTACCTGAATTATCAAAGTAACTTCCAAATGCTTTTCGCATTGTATTTTTCTGACTGGGATGATTAATACAAATTTGATTATATGTACTAATGTCTAAGCTGATTAAAGAACAAATATTTTAATTTTTGCATTGCGACAGCACTAAATGAATATTTTCTCCAAAATGACGCCGCGTAACACGCTAAAACTCCCTGAGATGATAGGAACGGCTAAAACGTAAGCTTAATCTTCTACAAGTACCGTATAATTTAGTCATACATTTATGCAGATCTAGTGCTGTAATCTTAACAGGAATAATTTTATTAATTTTGATATTGCAATGGCTCACAGTTGGGGGACAAAATGGCGATAAAAACATTTAAATACTTTTACCAGATTAAGCTTTTATTACACAAAGCTTAAAAAAATATCGATACTATTTTCTTTATTAAATCTCAATTCTTTTGCGGAATCAGCTTATTAATACGCATCGTTGGTTGTTGAGCATAAAAGACTAAAAAATAGCAATGCCAATTACCAGCTTATATCCCAACTCTGGCTTGCTTATAAAACTTATACAGAAACATGTATAATATTATTTATATATATTAATTGTATATATAATATTTTGGTAAACACTTGTTTATTTAGAACATAAATAACCAAAGGGACATTATTAATTATGTATGAACAAAATAAAATAATGTTATATTTACAATAAAAATCATCAACATGAAATATATAAAATAATATTTATTAAGGTACCTCAAGATTCAAGTTATAACGATATGGGTATGTTGTATTAATATTTTTAAAATTACCGAATCCATCGTAAAATTATTGAGAAGTGATTTGAACTTATTTTGTATTTATACTATTTTTAGATCTTTTACTGGCTTTAATTGCACCAAAATAAATTCTACTGAAACAAAAACAAATCCTACTGAAATTGGTTGGATTAAAATTAGTTCATATAAAATGGTCAGCTGTGAATTTCCATTAATCAGATGTTAAAAATTGTTGTTGTTATTAACTTTTGGCTGTTTTAAGTAATTTATTATTTGTACGGCTTTAAAACTATCTTTTATTTGATGCATAACTTTTCTTCAACATACGGGAACTTTGGACGAGTTTTTTTTCGGTGGCTACTTGCCCTGGCAAAGTTCAACCTTTCCAATAAAACCAGAAATTTGAAAAAATAATCAGTACTTTTTTTATAGTCGATTCAAATTTTAAATGGCCTAAGATAATCTTTCGCACTCGAGTCATTAAAAGGGTTCTTGCGAATATCGATGTAATTAATTAAATTAAAATATCTAGGGACAATCTTCTCCAGCATTCTGTACCGTACGGACATTTACTTCGTGTTGGAAGATTGCCAATGTCCAATCAATCCAATTTCAATCTACTCTGTTCTATCGAAGGTTATGAAGACTATGGTTAACTACCGTGACGTTAATTATGTAGAGGCCAATTTACGCCTTAAAAATGACTTATGTAGAAGTAATTCTACTTTTCTGTGAGAACGTTGGTGTCGATCTTTACACAGATTTGATGAAAGCAAAGTTTGCCAGGGGAATTTGCAATGCATCATAAAGCACTCGTGTCAAATCTTAGTGCTTTTGGTGTCTGTGATAACTTTTCGCGATTCATATTAAGTTTTTTCAGGGATAGCAAAATAATAATTGTTACATAGAGAAAACAGATTTATTGTGACAACTGAATTTATTGACAAGTGAATAAGTTGGTTGCAGAAACTGATTTATTCACTTCTCCAGATCCGATTGAAATATAGGGTTTAAACCGAAATTTTGTTGTATTAACCAAATTTCGGGCACTAGAAATACATAAATCGGTGAATCCAACCATATTACTCGGTTGGCAAGATATTAGGTTGTTACAATGAATCTGTTTTCTCTGTTTATAAGTTTCAGTTATATTACCCTCTTATCTTTCGAAACCAATTTTACCGGTATGGGAAATATTTAACTCCTTTTGATCACTTTTCTATTTATAACCCCTATATCCGACTAAAACTGTATTACAATTTCTATATATGCCAGGGGTTTCTCTATTTCGGATTTGCTGAACCCTGTGAAGAAGATGGTGTCGGCACTGGTCAATGGCTGTAGCGTATCAAACACTTTCGATTTATTGGAGCATTGTTGGAATGTGGTTTGTGTAACACTGTTCTATCGATACTACCATAGAAAGTGTTCTGTTAATCTAAGTGAACTTATCCCTAAGGCTCGTAAACCACGCTTAACTAGTCGATCTCATTCCTTTGTGTCCGATTGTCCAGTGAATCGTACAACACATTACAAAGAAAAATAGTTCATTCTTGGAATGACTCACAGCTGATATTTTTCCTGACACTTACAAATTAGATACATTCAAGTCAAATGTTAATAAACATTATTCCCTGTTTACACATTTTCATAATCTATTCTCCAAATATCAATACAAGGTGCTGCATTAGTAGGGGTATCCCCTAGGTATTGATATGCACTAGAAACAAAAATAAAATTTTTAACATCTATATAAGATATGGGAACCGGAGCAAAAAAAATTTTTGTTTTGTCTCCCCTACGAAAAATCCAAAATGTCATAGAAATCGGAGAGTGAATTACCTTTTAAGATTTTTCTCATTATCTTCTAACTGGTAAATTGCCCCGCCCACATAATTACGATTAAGTTAATATACAGTAAAAAACTGATTCATGCAGACAACCGAATTTGTTCCCAATTGAACGATTTGATCGTGGTAATTGGATATCTCTACAATTTGGATAAATTTTTATTTTAGAAATCCTATGGGTCACCTTGCCATTGCGACGACATGAGATAGAGGATAAAGAATGTGGTGGATCTGTATCCTTATATGGACCCAATTTTAAGTTTAGTTGTTAACAAATTTTGATGTAGAGGGGCGAGGGAGATAAAAAAGTTTTTTTTCAAAGGTTTTTGATATTAATTTTAAAGGAACATTAGTTAAGTGGATAATATGTACATATAATATGTACACCCAGAGAATAGATTGGTTGCAATTCGATTTGATTTAATTTTATTTGGAATAACCTAAAATCCATTAATACAGCAAAAATGTTGTATTGGGAATTAAAAAAAGGGAAAAGAAACTAAAAATCCATCCTATTATATAATTATTGGTATTTCCAATCATATCTTAAAAATAAAATTCATTTAGTAGTAGTTAGTTTAGTTTAGATAATAGTTTAGAAGAAATTAATTATTTAGTGAATATATTAGAAATTTTGTACCATCTATCAAATTTATTAAAAAATTGCCGATATTTAAAAGTGGTAACTACAAGTACGGTTATTCTGATCAAATATATAATTTAATTAGTGTTTCGGTAGAAGCAAACGAATTGTGGATTGTATTGATAATAAACATCATTTATGATTAGTATTGATAAACAAATTTTATGCTATAGTATTTGTGTTCCTAACAAGGGGGCTCAGTGTTATCATAAAAAATTTGCAACCATATTTTACCACCCCATTTGATGCATCAATGTTTTCAATACAGTGCTGCTACGTATTTGAAACAGGGGATCAACTGAGTTTTAACTATATTGAAATTATGTGCAAAATTGTTTGCTTAAAGATGCCGAACTCTGAATTTCACCTATTTATACCATTTATAAAGGGTGTCCCAAGAAGAACGCAATTTTTAAATCTGGCAACATTCGAAGTGTCATTGTTTGACATTTGAACAATTGTTATTGTTTGCTAGTAGAAGGTACGAGGTTAGTAAAAATGGAGCGCTACACGAATGAACAACGCATTCTCATTGTGAAATTGTTTTACCAAAATGGTGAAAGTTTTGCGGCTACAGTTCGCAAATTGCGATCAATAATGCTCCAAAAGAGTCAACTGTAAAGAGATTAATGGATAAATTTGCCGAAACTGGGTCTGTTAGTGATGTAAAGACAACAACGCGCCATCGACCAGGTCAATCGGCCGAAAATGTCGCAGCTGTACGTGATGATGTCGCTCAAACTCCATCCACCTCAATTCGACACCGAGCTCAGCAAATTGGTGTCTCCAAATCCATTTTGCAGCGAATTTTGACGAAAGATTTGCATCTTCATGCATACAAAGTTCAATTGACTCAGAAACTGAAGCCAGCTGACCATGGACAGCGAAGGGAGTTCGTTAATTGGGTATTGGAGAGACAACATGAAAATGCTGATTTTGCCGATAAAATCATTTTCAGTGACGAGGCCCATTTTCATCTTGATGGCTTCGTCAATAGGCAGAATTATCGCATTTGGGGTGAGGAAAATCCTCGAGTGATTCACGAGAAGCAAATGCATCCTCAACGTGTCACTGTGTGGTGTGGTTTTTGGGCTGGAGGAATCATTGGACATTGGAAAATGTGGCAGGTCAAGCGCAAACAGTCAATGGTGTTCGGTATCGTGAAATGATAACCAGTTTTTTCTAGCCTAGAATTAAAGAAATGAATGTGGAGGGCATGTGGTTCCAACAAGACCACATGTCATACAGCGCCACATGTCATACAGCCAGAGAAACAATTCAATTGCTGCATCAGTCATTTCCCGGTCGTGTTATTTCGCGTTTTGAAGATCAGAATTGGCCGCCTAGATCGTGCGATTTAACACCATTAGATTTTTTTCTTTGGGGTTTTTTGAAGTCGATGGTTTACGCGAATAAGCCGACGACGACTCAAGCCTTAAAAGAGGAAATTGGACGCTGCATTAATGAAATACCGCAGCATTCATGCAAAACGGTCATTGAAAATTTCATTAAAAGATCGCGTGCATGCCAGCAAAGCCGCGGCGGCCATCTGCACGATATATTGTTCCATACATAACCTCATTCTGTCTACTTTACGATATAATAAAGTTTCACGATTTTTTTTTAAATATCTGTGTTTTATTTAAAATTTAAAAATTGCGTTCTTCTTGGGACACCCTTTACATTAAAGTATTACTTACTTCCTTTTAAAAAACAAAATTAATAAAAGTGTTTTTTTTTTCCCAATTGCCATTTTTCTATCAAAAATTTTATTGTCGTATTTTAATTTTCTGTTTATAAATCCATGTACTTTATCAAATTTTTCAATATTAATGACAAAGAAAATATTATTGTTCAAGCTAAGAAATAATTTTCTCATTTTCAAAAAATATAATAACAATTCAAAATATTTTATTGCCTTTTCAGAGCTTAACATTCCGGCTTTATTAAAAGAGCTTAATGATTTGAAAAAGACGGTGGCAAACGAATTGTATAATCAACGATTGGGAATTGGGAGGCTGATGGAAGAGGTCATAACACTCAAAAATGAAATAAAAAGAATGAATAAAGAGACAGCTAGTGTTTTGGACACTTCGCCCCTACCTATATTCCCCTTAGAAGATGAAAACTCTATCAATGATTTTGATAAAAACATAATATCAAATGAAACGATGATGAAAAAATTAGTGAGTATTAAGTTGATATAGCATTATATTATTTTTTCAAACATTTCAGAAAACTTTTTTAAAACGAATTGGAGGTGGGGATTCAGCTGCTTTTATTAGGTCTTCATTAAAAAAAATTATGACTGATAATTTAGCAACAAAATTTACCTGGACCGGTACAACATATAAAACTGCAATTAAAAACTACAACTTTATATGTGTAATCAAAGGTAAGTAATAACGAATAAATAAACGTAAAGAATATTAATGAAATAAACTATTATTTTTTTAATTTCAGATACGTGCTATGCTCTCTTCCCAAATACGACAGAGCATTTTATTAGTTGTATAATGCAAAAGCATTTCCTACATGCAAAGGATCGCATGGACAAGAGAAATAAATCAAAAACTCTTCTTTTTTCAACGTAATTTTTTTTTACTATTTTATTATTATTCATATTATTTTATATATCTTTTTCGCTGTTTCTTTTCATTTTCTCATTATTCATTATGTTATTATAACCGTTTCACCAATATATTATTTTACTTCTCTAAATAAAAATAAAATTAAAAAGCAAAAAAAAAGTTTTTTATCTTCAGAATGATAAAAATGCGATATCTTCTTTTTATCTTCTAAATGATTACTTAGCGATATCTTCTAGTTTTCTGCCAAATGATTATTTGGCAATATTGCCGGTTTATCTTCCAGAAGTGTTGCTTTCGTATTATTAGGAAGTATCGCTTTATATGAGACATTTCTTCCCGAAAGGGGGATCTTCCGCAATAAGAAAATTATTATTGCCGCAATAAGTTTTCGAGTTCGAAACATTTTCGTATCCCAATGTTTGCTGGGAATTGTTTAAATTCAAAATTAGACATCAACATGTATAAGTGTTTGTGGTGTAGTGGGTAGAGAGGGGGGCTCAGTACTGCAAATTTTCGATTTCAAATCCCGGAAAAGGCAAACATTTAAGATATAATTTTTTTAATTAAAACAAAATATTCAAATATTTAAATGGCAAATATATCAAAGAAAATTAAAATTAAATCTGAATGCCAAGGTTTTATACCGGAAAATCCACAAATAAAATTTTTCTTAAAAATAAATTTTGCGGCACGTAATAATATTTCTGTGAAATATAAATATTAAATTGTACAACTAAATATTGGCTTTCACAATTAATATTAAATATAATTTTATATGAAGACAGTTATCGTAACCGCCAGAATTCGATTGATAACAAATTCGGTGGCCAAAACTGATACGGTTTTCTGGGTGTATATCATGTTTGCATAATTTTTAAATTTGAAATTTTTAATAAGGAAAAACTTAAAATAATTTTTTCAATGTTTATTATTAATCATTTTTCATATCGATATAATTTCCTTTTATGCAAAAACTGTTTGTTTATTTAAATTAAACGAAAAATTTTAATAAGTTGAAAAATTTCAAATAATAAAATATTTTGTCATATTTAAATTAATATTGTCACATTTTAGGCTTTATTTATTCATTAAAAAAACTAGAAACATATTTAAATTTAAACGAAAGAACAATTAGTTTCATTTCAAAACTACATATTTCTATTAAATTGAATGTTATTTGAGCATTGTTTTAATTTTTTATTGTCTATGATGTCCCTTTAAAAGCAGGATAGTTGGTCAGGTGACTATAGCAATTCATGAACAGATGAAAATGGGCTAAAAAATTATTTAAAAAATATATTCTATTTTTAAAATTAAGTGCGTACTCTTTAGTATTTTATGGCATTGTGCATTTTGCTTTGAAGCTTTTTATATTTTATTTAATTTTTTCTTTGTATCTCCCTGCAGTCGCTGCAATAAAAAATTTACATAGAAAAATTTATACTTGTACGTGCCTTTTTATACACATCCCATGTAACTGACTACTTATGTGTATGTTAGTAAATGTAGTTGTATGTATGTATGTATGTATGAATGAGTGAGTGAGTGTATGAATGAATGAATGAACACTTACCGCCTTGCAATGATGGATATATGTAGATAGCAGGTTCATGAACCCATGAGACCACTCGAACCAATTCCTTTACAAACGTTGGTACTACACAACGTAAAATGGCAGTACAACCACGAGATGCAGATAAAACTTCTACATCAACTTTATAAGCTTGTGCAACGACTAGAAAAAGGGGGAAAAAAAAAGAAAATTATTTTAGAAAATTTAATTAGTGGTAATAATTTAAAAAGATATATTCTTAAACATTTTATCACATAAAAACAATTCAGAAATAAAAATTAAAAAAAAAAAATAATTCTTTAAAACAATTTTTCTACTATACAAATATAGATACAAACTAAAAACTGATGACACTTACCAGCTCTTACTTGTACATCTCTGGAAACAATACGACCAACACCATTGCTGGCAACACAACGATATATTGTATTGTGTACATCTTGATGATATGCTGCTGCAGGAAATGGCAAAAGTACCAATGTACCATTGCGTAGTACTCGACGAACACCATGAATTTCCGTTACAGCCGTACCGTCTGCATGCACCCAGTCAATGGTCGGCTGAGGGCTGCCCGAAGCCGAACAATCTAGCCAACCGCCTGAAGAGTTGGAAAATTCAACACGACCAGGCGGTTCCATAACAAAACCCGGCCCGCGTAAATGTGCTTCATAGACTTCCGCTAACAGAGTATCTGTAAAGGAAGCACAAATGTAAAAAGTTAGTATGTACGTATGTTAATTCATTTATTTATGTGTTTGTGTATGTACTGAATATTTCTTTTTCTTTTTTTTTTTTTTTGAGGCTTTTAAATGTATGAATATGATTACATATTTTATTTTCCATTCATTCTGTACATCATATTTATTTATATAAAAAAGCAATACATAAATCTCTCAAAAAATACAACTGCATAAATATTTTCTTTAATAGAATAAACAACGTCTGCCAAAACGGAAACTGATATGTTACCACAAAAAGTAACATATCAAAAAATGTATTTTCTTAGGAAGCCAAATTATTGCAAAAAAAAAACAAAATATGTGTATAAATTACTTATAACCATTTAAAACCGAACATAGAAATTTATTCATGCTTCTGATATTATTTTTGTTCTTTGTGGGATATTTTCTGTGTGGTTCAAGATCATGAAAAAAGTTATTAGACCCCAGTAGAGTGAAATATATAGTATGGTCAGCTTAAACAGCCATCAATTTTATTTGCGTCTTACAGTGTTAAATTAAATATCTCTTATTTAACTTACACTTAATTATACTAATTGCATTCGGTTATAGTTGTCGCAATAAAGTTATTGACTGACTCACTCACTCATTAAACATCGCCCAACCCAAACCGCTGGAACTAAGAAGCTGAAATGTGGTATGTAGGTTTGCTCTCCGGCATAGGAAGACCCATTAGGAATTTTTGGAAATTCCTAGGGGAAGAAGCAAAACTCTTCCTTTAAGGCCTGTCCAAACTCCTTTGGCTTGAAACATGAAATTAAAAATATGTGTTCCCTGTAGTATGGACTAAAAATCTTATCAGGTATATTTTGAAATTTTTTGGCGGGGTCGTCATAAAAATGGGGGTTTAAAGGATGAAAAAAACTCGCTCTGAACGGCCTGCACAAAGTGTTGAACTTGGGAAGACAACATTTTATATGAAGCTAGAAAAAAGGCTCCCCCTAAGCGGCTCTGCCAAACCTTTTGGACCTAGGAAGTTAAAATTTGGTACACAGCATAGACATCAGATAAAGCAGGATTTTTGGAAAATCATACGGAAAGGGGCAAAAAAGGGGACAATTTTCCCAATTTGGTATGTAGGTTCTTCCTCCTAAGTAAACATTCGCCCAGTTGGTATTTTTGCCAATTCTTACGTGGAGGGGCAAAGTAGGAGGAAATTCTCACCTTGATGTCGTGCAAAATTCACTGGCGCAAGGATGTTTGGCACACATGTTCCTCACCGTTGCAGAGATCAACGCTTATGGGATTTTTAAATATGCCTGCGGGGAGGGTAAAAATGGGTAAAGTCTCCCCCTTAACGGCCTAATCAAACCCCTTTAAATAGAATCCTAAAATATTGAAATATGTGTTCCCAGGAGTATGGTACATTGATAAGGTACATTTAAGAATTTTCTCCAGAATTGTGGTAAAAATGGTGTTCTCTTAATGGCCTGTACAAAATGCTGAAGCGAGGAATCTAAAATTTGATATGAAATTACCTCCTCCGGTGTAGACTTCATCGGGATTTTTCAAAAAGTCTAGGGGCAAAAAAGCGGCAAATTCTCCACACTCATACAATGCTAAAATCGCTGTATCTAGAAAGTTGAAATTTGGTACATAGGTTCTCCTACGGCGTAGACATCCACTCAGAAGGGGGTTTTCGAAATTCCTACGGGAAGTGCCCCTTCACGGCCTGCTTAAGCTCCTTTAGTTAGAAAACTGAAATTTAAAATATGTGTTCCCTAAAGTATGGGATATATAACTGATCAGGTATATTATGAAATTTTCATCACGGACGTGGTAAAAGTGGATGCTCAAGGGTTGAAAATACTTCCCCTTAACGGCCTGATCAAACCGCTGGAGCTAGGAAGTTGAAATTCGGAATGAAAGTTTTTCCTGTCGTGTAGATATCAGCTGATATTAGATTTTTGGAAAATAATGGAGTTTTATAAATTGTTGATCTGTTATTTTGTATAGTAGGATTCTAGATCATGTACACACAAAAAAAATAATATTCATAATTTTTATGAAAATTGTTCATAATTTTTAACGTTCATATTATATATGAAGCTTACTTACTATTTATGAAGTGTTCCTAACTTCCCAGTGTTTTTTTTTATAAATTCGATCATAGTTATTATAAATTATGTCCATAAAAAAAATCATATTTAATGTGTTCAAATTCTTAAATATTATGAAAATTTCATGATTTAAAAATGTTTCTACAATTCCCTATTTTATATTATGACGACGTACATACATAATAAAAACCTGTTCATACGTTTTAAGAACGGGTTTATTATTACAAAATATTATGAAATACTTCATATTTTACAGGTTACGTTTTCCATAAATATTAAGAAGTAGTTCATAATAATTCAAATAACATAAAATGTAAGAACAGAATTTCTAAAGTAATTTCACGGTGTTGTCAACTTTTGAATTTAAAAAATACAAACGCGTAAAAAAGAACAAATGTAATTTTTCCTCAAAAATGGCTAAAGATATTCAGATGACTAAAGTTTAGAAATTATAAAACTTTAGAATTTCACTATTTGCACTTTTACAAACGTCTATTAAAATATATAGTTTCATATTTCAAAAAATATTTATCTTCGCGACTTTTTAGAATTATTGAAGGGACTGTGAGTTTAAGTGCTAACTTGCTATGGTTGTAAAATAGCATTTTGAAGTTTAAACCATTTGCAAGTATATCACTTAAATAGCAATTCGTTAGTTTTTGCATTTCGTGAGCCGAAGTACTTCAGTAAAATGGAACTTCAAAAGTAATTTAGTTAGTTACACAATTTTTTAATTAAATAAAAATATAATATTTTCTATGACAAAAAAAAATATTGTGTTTTTTATAAAAAAAATAAAGTGTTTGTAAATTAAATAAAATTACGAATTTTCGATTTTTAAATCCAGTATCGTTCTATGTCAGAATTTTTCATAATTTTATATAGTTTCTGACTACACGAAACAAAACTGGAATTAAAAATTTACAATCCGTTATTTATATTTTTTTATCTAATTTTAAAAATGAATTTTATTTTTTTTTTTTTTTGTTAATTAAAAAGTAATACTTTAAAAAATAATAATACAACTTTAGAAAAACAACACACACAGCAATTTTATTTATGTTATGGAGAAGTTCCTAGCATATATGAATAGGTACATAAAATTTATTTATAATATAATGAATTATTTCCTTACATTTAAGAAAAGGTACATAAAATTCCTAGTATTATATATATTTATGTACTAGTTCCTAAATATTATGATTTTGTACATTGGCAAATTTTTTAATTACTTTTTTATAAATAGTAAGTATATCTACATATATTTTGAAGGGCACTTCATAATAAACCAGTACACAAACTTTACCAGTATTTTTTTTATCAAGTGTTCATAAATACAACTTGAATTTATGAAAAAGTTCTTAATATTCATAAATAGTATGATTTTGTTTTTTGTGTGTAATCATATTCTTTTTATAAGTTATTTTATTGTAAAGAAACATGAAAATTTGTATTAGTAAATTATAGAGAATAAAAATTGAGAAATTTCACAGAGCCAGCATTGGCCCAACCTTGTCAATATCCATGTTCATAACAAAAACTGTAAAATATATAGGATAAATATAAATCGTTAAATTTCGTTGATGTTAGTCTAATTGTGTTGTTATTTACAAGTTTGTTAATTTGTTTCCTAACACTCAATATAAAATAGACAATCATCAACAAGGTTGGGTAGCGTCAACCGAAAATACTAAGTATTCTATCCTGCTGGCTCTGTGGAATTTCTCAATTTTTATTCTCTATAACTTGCTTATAAAAATTTTCATGTTTCTTTACAATAAAATAACTTATAAAAAGAATGTTTAGCGCCCCGGTAGGCTAGTTGGTAGCGTGTCAGAGCCACCAGAGGCTCTGGTCTGTTTTCGCTACAACGAGCCTAAGGCCTTTGTTGCTAGTGCTCGGTTAGTGTATTAACAAATAATTTGTAATTATATGATTAATAAATAAAATAAATATATAAATAAAAAGAATATGAATACATGATCTAGAATCCTACTATACTATTATTGGAAAATCTTACGGGGTGGGGTAAAATAGGGGAAAATTTTTCCCTTATACGACAAGACAAACCGCTTAAGCTAAGAGTTTTTAAAAATTCCTAGGGGGAGGGCAAAAACAGTATTCCTGAAACTTGATTACTAAAGGGTGATCCAACCATAATTGAACAATGTTAATTGTAAGTTACACCTTAAGTTAAGTTTTTTGCCCAACTTAATTTGGCATTTCTCTGTTTCAGTGTTTGACAAATACAATCATGGAGAGGTACACAATTCAAATAAAAATGCATTTCGTGCACTTCGTGATTTTTTTGGTCAGCATAATCGACTAACTGAGTCCACAATTGAGAGAATTGTGCGCAAATTTCAGCAAACCGGGTCTGTAGGAAATGTGAAAACACCTGTGCATGCTATAAATGTATAAATTTAAAAAAACTGTCGAACAACTTAAAAGTTACGGAACATTTTTAAACTTTAATATCATAGTTCTTTTACTTACACTAATTAATACAACATTGGAAAATTTTGTAAAGTTATAGTGAAAATAATTCAATATAAAGGCAACCTATTTTTTGTATAAATTACTCTGATAACAAATTACTAATTTTTAAAGTTAACCTTTTGTGTTACCTCTAAATGTAAACAAATTTGGCTGAAACTTGGCACAGAGAGTTTTTAGGCATTAAATTGAGCTTTCTTTTAGATAAGTTAACCGACCTGAGCATAATTTTCACAATTCATTGATTATAATTTTCATAATTCATTGAGTAGCATATAATTTTAATTTTAACTAAATTTCATAATTACAAAATTAAGATTTGTTTTTCGCAAGTTTTTATTCACTTTATATTTATGAATTTTCTTTTATTTTTAAAGTCTAAATTAAACACTTGGGAATATTTTTTATGATCCATAGTTTTTCATTTAGGTTTTTTTGTGCACGATTGTGCGCTAGTACGTTGTCTCTGTTGAGAGACTTCATTGTGTATTCATCTTAAAAAAATATATAAATAAACTATAACAAAGAAGTTTCAAAAATTTTTATTACGAATGTCAGAAGTTAAGAAGAAATATGCAGACTTTCCATTCCTATAAAGTTTTAAATTACTTAAAAATTATAAAGTTTAGAAGTACATATTTCTCAAGTGTATAACATATTTTTTTTTGTCGTACCAAATAAAAAATTTAAATTGACCTTTATTTTAAATTAACTTATTTAACGGACATACAGCTCCGCCAGTAACAATTATAAAGAACAAATTAATATAAACGTCACTGCTTTGTATTGATAAGAAGAAGGATCCTTAAGAAATAATTTTTTTAACCATTTTACCGATTTCGTTAACTAACAATAATACTCGGTTGTGTTAACGAAAAAGCTATTCTGCATTTTTTGAAATTATTGAAATTAATTTGGTTTGAAATTTTATAAAGTAACGACAAAAATCGTAAACTTGAATTTCAAAAAAATTTCTGTAGTTAACGAGTTTTTTAACTACAAGTATCGGTATACAAAAGTTAGAGAATAACTTTGAATGAATTTTGTTGTTTATTATAGAATTTTTACAATGTAACTACTAAATTTTTTCGTTAAAAATTTACGGAATCCCATTACAAGTTGTAAATCTGTAGACATTTTATTGAAAGTTGGTACAATGACTTCTATGGGCCCAAAGTCAAAGTCTATTAATTTCGGTTAGTATCAGTCACTTTAACTTTTCAATTATTTAACCATTTAAAGATAGATATTGACAGTAATGCGTACCCAAATACTTGTTGACTTTTACCTAGACTGGTGTAGGGTATTCTACAGTTCCTTTTTTTTCATTTACTAATTATTCGTTAAGCCTCCAATTTTGTTTAAGAATATAAAAAATCAAGCTTTCTTAGCTTGTTTTTAAGAAGAGACTCATGGTCCACTGTTGTTTAAAGCCCGAAACTATCGTAGCTGGATAATATTATTTAATGATATTTATTTATATTTTTGGGGTCACTGAAATCAAAAAAAAAATGAGTATAAAACTCTAGTTGAATTATCTAAGCATATACGATGGGGTTGCGATAATGCAAAAATCACTAATATTATACAGGGTGGCGCAAAAATAACCTTCCGATGTTTTTTGGCGTAATTAAAAAAATAAAATGAAAAACTTTGATTCTTCTTGTGGATTATTTTTATTTGGTCTTTTAATTTTTTTTACATTAAGTCGAGAATATGATGTCATGTAAATGGTCGCCGCCACAGTTGATTGTCATTTGAGGCCTTTTTATGGCATTTTCCATCACTTTGGCCAAAACTTCCGGCGATAGGTCCTCACATTCTTGACGGATATTGTCTTAAAGAGCTGCAAGAGTCTAAGGCTTGTTCACTTCAAAAAGCGCCACAAAAAGAAGTCTGGAGCGGTCAAATCAGGCGATCTTGCTGGCCAGTGCAAATCGCCAAAACGGGAGATTAGGCGCCCGGGAAATGCAATTCATCAAGTTGCGGCAAAAAGAACTCGTTAATCATTGCTCTGTAGCGCTCACCATTCACAGTAACCGTTTGGCCCGCGACGTCTTCGAAGAAAAAAGGTCTAATGACTCCTCCAGCGAAAACAGCACACCATACAGTGACTTTGAGCAGGTGTAATGGCTCTTCGTGGGTTACACGCGGATTTTCAGTGCCCCAGAAGCGTAAATTTTGCTTATTTACGTACCCGCTAAGATGGAAATGGGCCTCATCACTCATGATTATTTTTGATGAAAAATCATCTTCATTATTGCTCAAATAAATAGTCACCAATATTCCGCGTTCTGGAGCAGTGTAGCGTAACATTGTTTATTAACGTGTATTTCACATGTGTTTACTACACAAATGTCAAAACAGAACTGACATTAGGGGCCAATCGCAAAATTTATAGCATTTTCTGATAGGAGGATTACTTTTGCGCCACCTTGTATGTATATGCTTATAAATGAAACAAATATGTCACAGTTTTGTGTTTTTAACATTTATGAATATTATTTTTATATATGAATATTATTTTTATTTAATATATTTTTTATTAAGTTCGAAAAAAATTTTTTTAAAAATCACAGTTGACTTCAGCTATAGCACACATAATATGCATTTTGTAATATAATAAAAATTTGGTTTTTTATTTAAAGCTCGTAACATGGTTATGCAGTAGACTTCGACTATAAAGAACATTATTAATTGTGTATATTCCATATAATATTAGGAAATAATTAACTTGTTCTAATTTTTTTTAGTTACAGTAAATTTAATAAACCTCTACGATGGCTAGGCCCAATTTCATATAATCTGAGTGATTTGCTCAGCAGAGGATATCTTTTTAAAATACCTTTCCTTGGATACCAATTTTTGTAAGGTTACTTTATACATAAAGGGTGATTCAAGTAGAGATACTTTTTTCAATAGCCCTTTTTTTGACACATCACGTGTGAGTCGTGTCATGCTGTGATGTTATTTTTGTTTAGTATTGTTTGGCATTTCATAATGGAAAGATTTACGCCTGATCAACGTTTACAAATCGTTCAAATTTATTACGAAAATTCACGTTCTGTGAGGAATGTGTTTCGTGCACTTCGCTTAACTTATGGTCAACATAATCGGCCTACTGAGCGTACTATTCGCAACACCATCATCCATTTTAAGAGCCAGCATTCATTATTGGATAATATTCTACCGAATAGACCACTTCCAGCACGCTGTGAAGAATATATAGCGGCCGTAGCTGAGAATGTACACGAAGATCGTGGAGAGTCGATACGGCGCCGTGGACAGTCGATTCGGACTGACGTATGGAACGAATGCATTTTACGTCGATATCTTTAATTGAAAGCGTACAAAATACAGCTTGTGCAACAACTGAAGCCGCTCTACCTTCCCAAGCGACATCGCTTCGCTTTATGGGCTGTTGAAAAGTTCCAAGAAGAGCCGACGTTTTCGAGGAAAATTTTGTTCAGCGATGAAGCCCATTTCTGGCTCAATGGGTATGTAAACAAACAAAATTGCCGCATTTGGGACGAAGAACAACCTGAAGAAATTTAAGAAAAAACAAAACAACGGTTTAGGTGGTTTGCGGGCCGGTGGAATCATCGGTCCATATTTCTTTAAAAATGATGCCGGTGCGAACGTAATCGTCAATGGCGACCGTTATCTTGCCATGATTACCGACTATTTTATGTCTGAAATTGAAGGTCGTGATCTCGGCGACATTTGGTTTCAACAAGATGGCGCCACTTTCCACACATCGCATCAATCAATGGATTTATTGAGAGAACACTTCGGTGAGGACATAATTTCACGTTTTGGGCCGGCCGATTGTCCACCAAGATCATGTGATATCACACCGTGTCTAAAGTTAATGCGGACAAACCCGCTTCGATTCAGGCCTTTGAGGAAAGCATCACGCGTGTCATTCGCCAGTTACCAGTCGAAATGATCGAACGTGTCATCGAAAATTGGGCTCAACGGATGGACCATCTGCGACGTAGCAACGGCCAACATTTGATAGACATAATCTTCAAAAAATAAATGCGAAAGAATGTTCTTTCAAATGATAATAAATATTACCCATTAAATTTGAATTTGAAATTTTGGACCATCGGATGGAGATGTGCCGCCGAGGTCGCCATTTGGCCGATATTTTGTTCCATACATAATTGAACCATACCATTTTATCATAATAAAAATAAATGACAATAATTTCCTAAATAATTTGTGTTTTATTCAAAATCAACATCGGCCCTTAAAATTTAACCACCCTTTACATATCTTACACAAAACTTAATTGCAAATATTGAGGTAAGTTAAAATTGCATAACATTGATTTAAAAGACATTTTAATAATAACTTAAATTGTTTTTTTTTTACAGGAGATAAGTTTGTAAAAGGGTGCCAAACAAAAAATCGCAAGCTCGCGGAAGATATAATATTTTAGCGGTATTAACCAATATTGCAATTATATCTATTGTGGCCGCAATAAATTTTTTCTTCAAGGCAATACGATTGGAGAATCTCTTTCGTATTGCCATGTTAACTGGAATTAAGTTAAGTTGTCTTATTTAATACACTCAGAATATTATGTAGTTTACTGCTTGTAGTTTAATAAAAAAGTTTTCCGTTCCATTTAAAAATAAAGGAACACACAATTATTTTTCAAACAAATATCTATATTAACTTTTATATAAATTTGTTCGAAATGATTTACTATCAATTACCAATTTATTTCAGTTTCATTTATTTATTTTTTTTATTTGTTTGAAATTTAATGAAAATTTATCCACAAAACGGAAATTTATGGTTTGTTTGTGTCCGTAACAGTTATTTTAAATTTAAATTTTGTTTGCTGTCTGTTTCAAAAAAAAAAAAAATATTCCAAAAATTCAAATTTGTTTTTATTTAACAAATTTGTTTTTATTTTACAAAAACTTTATAACACACACATATAAAGGGTGTCCCAAGAAGAACGCAATTTTTAAATCTGGCAACATTCGAAGTGTCATTGTTTGACATTTGAACAATTGTTATTGTTTCCTAGTAGAAGGTACGAGGTTAGTAAAAATGGAGCGCTACACGAATGAACAACGCATTCTCATTGTGAAATTGTTTTACCAAAATGGTGAAAGTTTTGCGGCTACAGTTCGCAAATTGCGATCAATTTGGGGTCACAATAATGCTCCAAAAGAGTCAACTGTAAAGAGATTAATAGATAAATTTGCCGAAACTGGCTCTGTTAGTGATGTAAAGACAACAACGCGCCATCGACCAGGTCGATCGACCGAAAATGTCGCAGCTGTACGTGATGATGTCGCTCAAACTCAATCCACCTCAATTCGACACCAGCAAATTGGTGTCTCCAAATCCACTTTGCAGCGAATTTTGACGAAAGATTTGCATCTTCATGCATACAAAGTTCAATTGACTCAGGAACTGAAGCCAGCTGACCATGGACAGAGAATGGAGTTCGTTAATTGGGTATTGGAGAGACAACATGAAAATGCTGATTTTGCCGATAAAATCATCTTCAGTGACGAGGCCCATTTTCATCTTGATGGCTTCGTCAATAGGCAGAATTGTCGCATTTGGGGTGAGGAAAATCCTCGAGTGATTCACGAGAAGCAAATGCATCCTCAACGTGTCACTGTGTGGTGTGGTTTTTGGGCTGGAGGAATCATTGGACATTGGAAAATGTGGCAGGTCAAGCGCAAACAGTCAATGGTGTTCGGTATCGTGAAATGATAACCAGTTTTTTCTTGCCTAGAATTGAAGGAATGGATGTGGAGGGCATGTGGTTCCAACAAGACGGCGCCACATGTCATACAGCCAGAGAAACAATTCAATTGCTGCATCAGTCATTTCCCGGTCGTGTTATTTCGCGTTTTGGAGATCAGAATTGGCCGCCTAGATCGTGCGATATAACACCATTAGATTTTTTTCTTTGGGGTTTTTTGAAGTCGATGGTTTATGCGAATAAGCGACGACTCAAGCCTTAAAGGAGGAAATTGAACGCTGCATTAATGAAATACCGCAGCATTCATGCAAAACGGTCATTGAAAATTTCATTAAAAGATCGCGTGCATGCCAGCAAAGCCGCGGCGGCCATCTGCACGATATATTGTTCCATACATAACCTCATTCTGTCTACTTTACGATATAATAAAGTTTCACGATTTTTTTTAAATATCTGTGTTTTATTTAAAATTTAAAAATTGCGTTCTTCTTGGGACACCCTTTATGTCTCTCTATAGACGTACATACATTTTGTAGATTAAAAATAAAAAAGAAATACAAAAATGTAAACAATTTCAAATAAATGATAAAATCATTTATTTTTAAGAAATTGGTAGGTAAAATTTTGACATTTATTTTAACTGATTATATAATTTCTTTCTTATGGATGTGTCAGTTGTTTAAGCAACGTTTTAAAATAAATAACAAAAGCCATTTAATTTAAATGAGAATTAAGAAGACCATATTAATGGTATTTTCTGTAATTTTATCTTATAAACTATTTTAAGTGTATGAATTTTTATCTTAGAAACAGTTTGCAGAAGCTGATAACTAAAAATTGATCCTATCAGAAAAATTTCTAAAAATCGAGAACTTTGTATAAGAAACCTTTTAGTACAAAACAACTCATGGCTTCTAATAACTTTTTCTTACAAAAGATTATTTTATTAATATTCTGAGTGGTTATTTTACAAGAAATTAATTAAAAATATTTAAAAAAAATGTATGTATTGTTGATCTGTTGCATTGGTAAATGAATGGTATTAATAGTATTTTAGATCATATAATCATATTCTTTTTATATATTGTGTCTTTATTGCAAAGAAACATGACAATTTGTATTAGTAAATTATAGAGAACAAAAATTGAAAAAATTCTACAGAGCCAGCAGGAGAGAATACTTAGTATTTTCGGTTGACGCTACACAACCCTCTTCAGTCCATGCCCTTGTTGGGTTAACGCTATCCTGTGGAATTTTCCAATTTTTATCCTCTAGTAGTTTTTTGTTGGTAATTTTAGCAAATCGGTTTTTAAAAATTAGTAAAATGATTTCTGAAATTAGCAACAAAAATTTGTAAATATTCTTTAAAACGTCTGTAGTTTGTAAAATGTAAATAGCAAAAAAATTTGCTAAATAATAATTTTTTTACTAAAAATCAGTACAAAAATTATAAAGTGGGATTGAAAACCGTTTACAAATTTGTCTACTTACTTTTTTCTGGGTGTACGTATAAAACTCATACAATATTTTGCGTTATTTAAAATGGTATGGTTGATAGAGATTATTGCCCAAAAGGGTTGTGTAGTGACAACCGCAAATACTAAGTATTCTATCCTAATGGCTCTGATAGAATTTTTCCAATTTTTATTCTCTATAATTTACTTATAAAATTTTCATGTTTGTCTGCATTAAAAAAACAATTTTACAAAAATATGATTTTATGATCTGAAATCCTATTACCATTAAATTTTAAATATGTTTTGGCTGGTAGAGGCTTTTGTACACTGCAAAAATTTATATTATTTGCAAATTTTATTATATTTGTAACATTTTCCTTCACGTTATTTAAATATATAATAATAAAAAACAAAACAATTAAAAAACAAGACAATTAGAATTGGCAATTGCTTCATGTTTTACTATTGGTTTGACTTCATCTGAACTTAATTATCATAGAACTTCATAAGGGACAGGTAAGGCTTTTGGTTTAGTGTCCTGTGTATTCTAAAATATGGTTAAATTTCCTTAAACTTAAAATCACCATAAATACTTAAGAGAGCTTTATTGCACAATTTTTGTATTACTTTTGGCTCGAGTAGGTCTAATGCTCGTAAAGAAACAGTTTTGATTATATCAGTAATTTTTACTGATTTTTGTGCTTCTTTTCTGCAAACCAGTAATAAACATAAACTATAATGATTGATTTTTTAGTTTGAGTTCTATTATAGCATGTGAAATGAATTTCATAAAAAAATACTTTTTTTTTTAGTTTAAAGTGAGCTTAAGATAATTTTTATAAAAAATTATTGGAATTGTTTATTTTTTTATTTTATTTATTTATTTTGTATTAATCATATAATTACAAATTATATCCTTATACCCTATCCGAGCACTAGCAACAAAGGTCATTTGCTCGTTGCAGCGAAAACAGACCAGATCCTTTGGTAGGAATCGAACCCACCACCCCCGCACTGATAAGCTAGCATGCTTCCAACAGGAATTGTGACTTCTTTAGGGTAAATTTGATATAATTTAAATTATAAAAATTAATAAATGAAAATTTATATACAACAATTTTTAAAAAAGGCAGGAGATTAAAATTGTTTTTGTCAATATTAAAAAAAAAATTAGTGATAAAAAAATAAATTAATCGGAGAAAACTAAAGGCCCATCTATATTCAGCGAAGTTGAATTAAGGAGAAGATCGATGCCATACAAACAATATATTGTAGTACCCATATTTAGCTTAAGTCAACTTTTGAAATTTTCATCTTTATTAATTCAGCTAATTTACAATCGCAACTCATCTTTCCCAACTTAAGAAAATTAAAAACTTGTCAAAAAAATTATATGAAAAGAAAAGTAACAATTAAAAAAAAACAAAACAAAATATATTAAAATCCAGAAGAAAAATATATGCACTTGGGCAAATCTCAACTGATTCATTTAAGTCAAATATGGATATTGTGTAATTTGGGGCAAAATTTTGTGAATTTTTGAAACAAAGTTTAAGTCACTGAAGTCAAAAAAATTTAAACAAAAATTTTAAATTTCTTTCCAAAAATTGTACGCTATATTTTATTTTTTCGTAATCTCTTCGTCAAAATGAATCAATTTATTAAATGTTATTCCTATAAGTATCGGGAAAATGTCTCTTCAAGGACATACTAAAAAACAAGCATTTAAATGATCGATATATATAGTTGTATAAACATTTATAGGAAACAAATTTGTTTAATATATTTAATAAATTTTGAATAAGTCTATAACCTTAATGTGTCTGATACAGCGTATTGCATTAAAAAAAAAATAAACCTTATGGTTAAAAAAAACAAATATGGGAATAAAGTACTAAAATTGAATTTTCTCCCTATCATTAGTAAAATTTGGCTTTTCAAAATTTGGTTCATAGAGAGTATTGAATATAAAAGAACAAGTTATTGCAAAACGTACGAAGCCTGTCAAATGCATCCAAAACTTTGAAAAGGCATTAGATTAAACTGTATTGTAAAAAATCACTGATCTAACCTTGGGCATTATTTAATTTTTTTTTTAGACATCGCCAAGTACGCTGTGGTTTTGAGAAAGTTAATATAGAACATTATAAGTTTCTATAAAAAATCTGTATTTAAATTTTTTTTATATTCTATAAAGTTGGGCATACGCTTAGAAAAAAAAGTTAGTAGAAAAATTTGTAAACGGTTTTCAATCCCACTTTATTATTTTTGTACTGATTTTTAGTAAAAACATTATTATTTAGCAACTCATTTTGCTATTTACATTTTACAAATTACAGAGTTTTTACAGAATATTTACAAATTTTTGTTGCAAATTTTTGGAAATCATTTTACAAATTTTTGAAAACCGATTTGCTAAAATTAGCAAAAAAAAATACTAATTTTAAAAAAGTGGATATTGAAGGAAATGTTATTTCTAATAATTAAAACTTATACATACAAACTTAAATTGCTTTAAAATGTTACATAGGTTTAAAAAAGGGATCGGAAGTGAAGATACCGACTCATGTCTAAAAAGAGGACATCCACGTAAAATAGCACTAAAAAGTTTTTTTTAGTTCTAAAAATCAGCCCTAAAAACAATAAAAATTTTACCTTAAAAGTAAAAAAAATTGAATTAAATATTTTTTAAAACAGAAACTACCAAATTAAAACAAAATAATAAATTCGTTAAAAATTTAAAACTTTGTACTAATATTAATAATATTTAGTATTTTTTTTTTTTTTTGCTGATTTTAGCAAACAGATTTTAAATTCCACTTTACTAAAAGTCTACTAAAATTTAGTAGCGGCTACTAATTTTTCTACTAATTTCATTGTACTACACGTCAGCAGACATGTGTTGTTAAGATTAGCAAAAAATACCGCTGGGCTCAAATTAGCAGAATTTCCCGTAATAACAGCAAAATTTTCAGTTGCCATTACAGATTTTTTTTTGGTGAGTGTACTATTTTTTTAAAATTTAACTTTTTTTGGATTTCTTCATGTAAAACATTTCACGAATAGTGCTTAAATACCTAACGTGTAGACGGAACAAATTAAATAGATACTTAAGCACTAATAGAGGTACCTATTACTTGATATTACGGGTATAGAATAAAAATTAGTCGCCACATTATATCGCCTGTTTAAAAAAAAAAAAATTAATTAATTTTAATCAACAAAACACATCGTGTCATAATAACCTCAATAAATTTTGTTTACTTTCTGAGCATATTGTATGTTTATGTCAGTACTTTTATTATTTATATTTATGCTTACAAACAATAACTACTAAAACAATGTTTTGTAAATATGCTTCATCTTTTCAAGTTAAAATGAAATTGAAATAAAAAAAAAATATAAAAATTGAGACTGAAGAAAAAGAGTTATTTTCTCCCCAAAAGATGTATACTACTTTTGATTCTGACTGCAAAACATTGTTTTTTTTTTTTGTGAAAGCATTTTTATTAAAGCCCTCATGTTTATCATAAAACCAAATGTTTCCTAGATTTTTTAACATTTTAGTTGTATGCTGCACGAGTAATGGCGCGCAAAACATTTTCAAATATACATACACACACACAAATATAATGTTTAATTTCCATAAAAATACAAATCATAAAAAGGAGTAAAATCATAAAAAATGAAATGAAAATACATACAGAAAAAATATAAAATTCTTTATATGTTTTTATCATATTTTTTTTTTATAAATATCTACTTTTAGAATTCAGACAAATGGAAATGTTAAAAAAGATAAGCCTGAAAATAATTTAAAAATTTTTATATGGAAAAACATAAAATTATTAAAAATATGAATGTATAAAAAATCATTTCCCAATGGCAATAAAATAAATTAGATTTTCCTTTTCATGTTTATTATAAAGAAGATACATTAACCCCAAATGAAGGATGGAAAGTAGGGTATAGGGTAGGGATAATAGGGTAATTGTATTGTATAATTGTACTTTTCTTGGTACATTTTAACAAGTTACTGGACACATTTTAGATATATTATTATTACTAAAGGGTGTCCCAAGAAGAACGCAATTTTTAAATTTTAAATAAAACACAGATATTAAAAAAAAAAAATCGTGAAACTTTATTATATCGTAAAGTAGACAGAATGAGGTTATGTATGGAACAATATATCGTGCAGATGGCCGCCGCGGCTTTGCTGGCATGCACGCGATCTTTTAATGAAATTTTCAATGACCGTTTTGCATGAATGCTGCGGTATTTCATTAATGCAGCGTTCAATTTCCTCTTTTAAGGCTTGAGTCGTCGTCCGCTTATTCGCATAAAACATCGACTTCAAAAAACCCCAAAGAAAAAAATCTAATGGTGTTAAATCGCACGATCTAGGCGGCCAATTCTGATCTCCAAAACGCGAAATAACACGACAGGAAAATGACTGATGCAGCAATTGAATTGTTTCTCTGGCTGTATGACATGTGGCGCCGTCTTGTTGGAACCACATGCCCTCCACATTCATTTCTTCAATTCTAGGCAAGAAAAAACTGGTTATCATTTCACGATACCGAACACCATTGACTGTTTGCGCTTGACCTGCCTCATTTTCATAAAAAAAAGGTCCAATGATTCCTCCAGCCCAAAAACCACACCACACAGTGACACGTTGAGGATGCATTTGCTTCTCGTGAATCACTCGAGGATTTTCCTCACCCCAAATGCGACAATTCTGCCTATTGACGAAGCCATCAAGATGAAAATGGGCCTCGTCCCTGAAGATGATTTTATCGGCAAAATCAGCATTTTCATGTTGTCTCTCCAATACCCAATTAACGAACTCCCTTCGCTGTCCATGGTCAGCTGGCTTCAGTTCCTGAGTCAATTGAACTTTGTATGCATGAAGATGCAAATCTTCCGTCAAAATTCGCTGCAAAGTGGATTTGGAGACACCAATTTGCTGAGCTCGGTGTCGAATTGAGGTGGATGGAGTTTGAGCGACATCATCACGTACAGCTGCGACATTTTCGGTCGATCGACCTGGTCGATGGCGCGTTGTAGTCTTTACATCAGTTTCGGCAAATTTATCCATTAATCTCTTTACAGTTGACTCTTTTGGAGCATTATTGTGACCCCAAATTGATCGCAATTTGCAAACTGTAGCCGCAAAACTTTCACCATTTTGGTAAAACAATTTCACAATGAGAATGCGCTGTTCATTCGTGTAGCGCTCCATTTTTACTAACCTCGTACCTTCTACTAGCAAACAATAACAATTGTTCAAATGTCCAACAATGACACTTCGAATGTTGCCAGATTTAAAAATTGCGTTCTTCTTGGGACACCCTGTATTACATTAATTGTTAAAAAAAACTATATATTGTGCCATATATAACCATATGTACACCTTTTTCCATTGTCAATTATATTTTAGAAATTGTCAATTGTATTCCATAAATACTCAATTGTATTTCAGAATTAGTCAATTGTATTTCAGAAATTGTCAATTGTATTTCAGAAATAGTCAATTGTATCTCACAAATAAAAAATAGTAAACCCTAAGTTTTGGAATTGTTATATTTAGTTTCGTTATTGTCATGTATTTTAATAATTTTTGTATTTTCAAATGCTTTGTATTTTAACAAAAACTAAAGGTTTATATGATTAAAAATATTTTTGAAACACTACGTAGATTTTACGAAAGCCCAATATAAAATTTCACTCCCGATTAGAATCCCTAATACGTTTTACAGAGTGAATCAAAACTCAAATATTCAGTATGAAAATGTTAGCGTTTGGGTATTGTAAAATATATTTGAGGAATGAAACAGGGTGTCCGCCGGGAACTACTTCGTTGTTTATAATTTTTGATTAAATGAAAGAGAATGGATCTTATATTGATAAATGTTTTATTTAATGTCGGCAATTATGTATGTATGGAATACAATATCACAAATGCGAGCCCTTTTAAGCACATTTTTTTATTACATTCTCACACATTTCACGCGGTATTTCATTAACTTCATCACGAATATTTTGTTTGAGTTGCTAAAGCGTTTTTGGTTCGTTTGCATAAGCCTTGCTTTTCAGATATCCCACAAAAAGAAGTCCAGAGCAGTCAAATCAGGCGACCGTGGAGGCCAATCAACATCACCGTTTCTTGAAATAACTTGTTTTGGAAAGAAGTCTCGCAGTAATTTCATTGTTATCCTGGCTGTATGCGATGTGGCACCGTCTTGTTCATACCACATGTTAATCAAGCCCAAAGCATGCAGTTGTGTTGTCAAAAAGTTTTCAATCATATCACGATATCGCTCAAAATTTACAGTTACCGTTACGCCGTTTTTATTTTCAAAGAAGTAAGGTCCAATGATCCCTCCTGACCAAATTGCACACCAGACTGTTACTTTTGAGGGATGCAGAGGTGACTGATAATTGGAAGGTTTCCCATTGCCTAGAACTGACTATTCTGTTTATTCACATATCCATTCAAATGCAAATGTGCCTCGTCACTCATTATGATTTTTTCATGAAAATCGGGGTTGTCATGGGCGAGGTGTAACATCGTATTGTCATATGTACGGCGGCGTGAATGGTCTTGTGGAAGAAGCTCTTGTATGTGTCAAATGAATCTTTAATAGAAACAAATGCAAATCCTTGTGCAAAATTGTGGCCAAAGTTGTTCTTTGAAGACCAAGCTCCTGAGCACGGCGTTGAATTAAAGTTGATGGTTTGTTTTGAACACTTTCTTGAGCAGCAGTAATGTTTTCAGCCGATATTGCAGTACGTTGTGGTAAATGCTTGGGCCTATTAAATGCTTGGCCTCTTTCTTCGAAATCATTCACTACACGATAAATAGTGCGTTTTGTTGGCACATTGTTTCTTCCAAAAACTTCACGTAACTTTCTCATCGTCACAGTAATCGATGATTGATTTTGATAAAACGTTTTAACGATTAAAACACGTTGGTTTATCGAATATTTTTCCATAATAAATTTGTCACGTATCTACTTCACGACTGCCAAATATGAACTGTCAAGATTAATGTTTACCAGAATGGCGGCAAAACAAAGTAGTATACCTTCCCAGAGGACACCTTGTATTACAAAGTATAGGTTCTTATAATGTAGGGTATAATATTTTTTTATTTCTGAAATATGGTATGAGGAAGAATTTAATATTATTCAATACTTGGTCCAATATAAGAAATATTTTTTGATAGGGGGTATAAGATATAATATGATATAGTTTTATGTGGTTCCAAAACAATAGTTTCGAATTTTAGTGTATTTTTATTTTTTTTTATATCAATATTTTTTTTACAAAATTTTCAAATTCTAACTCATAAGATATAATTAGTTTATAACAATCTAGGTACATATAAAATTATATATGATCGCTGTGAAAATTTATATATATTTTTTTTGTTTTAAATAAAATGTTTTATCTTAATTTTGTCTTAGTCCATAATATATCATAATATATACTTATATATAATATTATATATAGTTATATATAATTTTATAAAATCAGATAAGTACAGAACCAATTAATTCCGCCATAATATGTAGAAATTTTTCCCAAATTTCCGAATACTAGTATATAATAATATATAAGTCCCGAAGATATAGTTATATATAACACAATTATATGAAAAATATAGTCTAATAAAGCCGGCCACACCCTACTGAGTGCTTTGCTCACTACTACTGTGGCATACCGAGTTCAAATCCTGGCGGAGACTACATTCAGAATACGTTTTATATTGTTGAAACTAATGCGATACAATTCAATGTGTCGTTTAAATTTAGCTGGATAAATTTAGATCTTACTTAATCTCTAAATGTATTGCTTGATCTAACTTTATCTGCCGTTTTCGATTCAATTTAAATTCTTTTAAATCCCTAAATATATTGCTGGATATAACTTGATATTAAAGAATATAAATTTGGATATGATTAAATATTGTGCCAGAATAATTTTTTTACTCGGAAAATCACAAAACATGTGCTTATAGAGTGTGTGAGTAAAGGTGCGGTCACATTAGGCAAATATTTGACGAAAACCGTCAAATATTTGTTTGCCGTAGTCTGACCACAAAATATTTTTGAGGGGCAAACAACAAAACAGCTGATTTTGGGAAAATAAAATTATTTGCCATCAAACAAAAATGTGCCTAATGTGAACATAGTGTGAACACTAAATGGCAAATATTTTCCTCATTTTTGGGCAAACAATTATTTGATCTTTCAAAATGTTTGTAAGAGCAAACAATGTCAAATAACAGCCGTTTCAACAGTTTTGTCAATTATTAATACTTAAATCATTAAAATCTAAGAAAAATCGTCTAAATATCTAAAATCTTAAAACTGAAATGAGATTATTTGTTTGAAACTTGTATATTTATTAGTGTTTCCAATTCGGTTAATAAATTACCCGATTCATCGATTATTTGGCTCTATTTTGGTTAATGTCAAAACAAATAATTTAAACTTAAAAAGAAGATAGTGTTGTCAAAAATATTTAAGAATTCGCTTATTCGCATCACTAGATGAAGATCAAAATGGATGAAGATCAAAATGGAATTTCCGTTTTAATAACTACAATATTCTTGGAAATTTTTCGACTTAATTGCTTTTTGTGCAAAAATCAAACTTGGATATTTTAAAAATAGAAACACGCAGATTTTCATACCTTTTTTTACTTAAAAGCATCTTTAACTCTAAAGCCCAAAACAAATAGTGAAATTGCCAGTGAACAGTGGGAGTGCTGTCAAACTTAGTTCGTGAATTTCGCAAAACCAGTATAATACTTTTTATTGAATTTTGTTTGAAAGCTGCTTTTGATTATTAGGAAAATTTTCTATATTCAATTTTACCCAGCGGCTATAGACTGGCTACACTGAATTTATCAGTTTTAGGCTTAAGGGTTTATTTCCACTGATCATGTCTGGCAATATTTTCTGCCAAAAAATATCAAGATTCTATGGCAATATTTCTTCGAAATACTTTAAACTTAACTAGGTATTTTACAAAAAGCAGCTCTTTGTGTTTTTATTGATAAAATAAAAACATTTATATTGCATTAATCGTTTAATTGCAAATTTTCCGATTAATCGACCCGGATAACCGATTAATCAATTTTCTTCATTTTTCGAATAATGCCCTAACCGGTTAACCGGCAGTGTCGAATAATTGGAAACACTAATATTTATAAAAGTTTTAGAGGGGTTTAATTAAATTTTTTGAAACCTGTCTGAACTTAAAAAAAATATTTTGATTTAAAATACAAAAAATAAGGGTTCTAAAGAACAAAGTGAGATGAATTTTAAAATTTTTGTAAATTTTTTTATTAAAGTTAATTTTATTAAATCACTTTCATTTAAGTTCGGTTAACTTAATTTTTGACAGACCAATTTTCCGAATTTTAAAAAATCTGTTTTTTTGCAAGTAACATCGTATGCTTTTGAGACAATCAACAAAATTAAATAGGAAATTTCTCATCAACTTAATTAGAAGCAAACTAAACAAAATTTAAACATTTTTGAAACATATTTTAAAAATCGTATGCAATTGTATGTACACTATAATAGATACAAAGAAAAAATCATTTTATGTATATTACCCAGTTACTTAAAAATGTTTGCTAAGAAAACTTCAGCGTTTGATATACAACCTATTACTATGTAAAGATTTTTTTCTGTGTACAAGAATTTTCGAAAGATAATATTACATGATTTTGCAATAGCTGTTTTCATGCGTCGGTTTGTGTCATTTGCATACTAATTTGACTTAAGTAACGCTAAGCGTTGGCTTATGCCAAATTAATATGGTAGTGACTTATGCTAACTTTAATAGCTTGCGGCATAAGCACATCTAATGTAGGATTCAGCAGTTAATTTATATTTCAAAATATATCGTTAAAAGTAAAATATTTGCGCTTTTGCCGTTAAAAATAACATCTAGATGTCAACACTTAATAAAACAAACATATAATCAAACATATCATTACAAAATTGTTTACAAAATAAAATATTAAATCGAAACTTCGGCTGAAGTTTACATTTTTAGCCACCCTCTAATAAGATATATAACCCCTTGGGAATTAAAAAAGAAAATTTATTTTATATATGTTGTTAAGGTGGCAGGAGCTCCTAGGACGCGCTAGGTCCAAAAAACCGAAACACACCCAAAAGTAAAAGGAAATTTTTTCACGATTCCAAATATGGATTTTGTTCTAAAATCCAGCAAATAGAATTCGCGTTAGGTCCATTTTAATTAAATTTTAGATGGTAGAAAAGGAAAAGTGAAGTTTTCGCTTTGAAATAAACTGAAATTTATTGTTCATATTAAACGGAATGGCATTTAATAAAAGAAATTAAAAGTTTTGAGAAATAATTGCGGGATTTAAAAAAAAAAAATCGTCTGCGGCGCTACGTGCCGCAATATACCTAAAATTTAAATTTCGTGAAAAAATCGAGCGGTTTTTAAAAAATTTTAATTTTTTTTGTAAAATGGGCGGTTTTCAGTTTCTGCTATCACCAACCTAAGGTAATCCCTGGGTAACGCCAACGATAGCAACTACAAAACACTAGTATTTTTTAACATCTAAAAACTTAACGCTAATTCTGTTTCACGGATTCTGAAGAAAATTTCCTTTAATTCAAGTTATCACACTTACCATTTTTGGTGTGTTTCGGTTTTTTGGACATATCGGGACTGGGGACCTTAGTCCCGATATGTCCCCCTTAACACCAAAACAATAATTTTTTCATTCCAGAGGGGGTCATATCTTTTTTCCGTAATTCTATTTCCCGGATCTTAAACGAAATGCATGTTGGGAATCGTGAGGAAATTTTCTTTAATAAAAGCCGTCACTGTTACGATTTTTGGTGTGTTTTGTTGTTTTTTGAACCTAGCGGGTCACAGAGGCCCGACACACTTAACCCCATAGAGATTTTTTTTAATTCCCGAGGGGGTGAGATTTTTATAATTTTTTGAGGGTGTCCGAAAAAGTAAACTTTTGCCAAAACTTCTTTTTAACGTTTTCCTCCTCTTCCATAAGTACTGATACTGCTTCAAAGCACAACTCAAAAAAACTTGTATCGTCCTTTATCAGATTTTAAGTTTTTATAGTTATTAATTTTTGAGAAAATAAATCTATGTTTTATTATAGTTTGATCAAACAATTTTTATTGTCAAATATTTGTTCAAGTGTGACCATAGGGCAAACATGTTTTCCTCATTTTTGTTTTCCATTATTTGAAAGTTGTTTGATCAAACAAAAAGAGGCAAATAAATGTGTGTAGTGTGACCACAAAATAATCTCTATATTGCTTTGACAAAATTTTGGGCAAATATGTTCAAACATTTTTGCGGAAAATATTTGCCCAATGTGACCGTAGCTTAAGTCTACATTTTGCAGATTAAAAAACTAAAAACCGAATTTCAAATATGGGAATAATAATTTTTTTTTACCGAAAAATTCAAACATTTATTTGCAAATGAATAGTCAAACCACAAAATCCATACGATTTAAATGAAATGTTTTATTATTACATTTTCTGTTGTTTTAACTTAAAAATAATTTCAAGTTTAATTAAAGGTATTATCGGAGCACGAGAGTCATTAGTCATAAGTAAGCAGACCTGTGGTGAATTTTCAGATGGAAATTAAACTTCATCATAACATTATATTCCTTATTATACTTCATCGAATAGTTTTATTTCTCCGATTTTATTGAACTTTTACTAAAGTCTTTTTTTGCTATATATTTAACAACTTGGCAAGTAAAAAAATAATAAAAATTTCTTTTCTGACCAATAGATCATTTTACATACAGACTTTCTTTATCTAAACATAAGATTTTTGTTAAATATGGAAACACCACAAAATTTTTAATTCTTTCAATAATTTGATTAACTTATTCCAACTCAACCAACTACAAAAAAAAAAAAATAACATCAAAGCACACTTCCACTCAACACATTAAGTAGATAATAAAGCTATATTTGTAAAGTTTCTGTTCATTTTCATTAATTCGTAATACGTATGTAAACTAAGATTATTTTCTAATTAGAAGAACATTTTGTATATTTCGATTTTTATAATTATGTTTCTGCGAGATTATGATTGCGGGTTTCTTCTGACAACTTAAAAAAGATGCATAAAATAATCTTAAATACCTCGAGAATATACTAGAAATAGTGTTTTTGTTGTAATTTGCTTATTCTTTTTTATAATAATTTTATTTTTATATAATTTCATGAAAAAAACTATATTCTAAAAATAATACACGTCTTAAGTGTTTAATCAGGACTACACTGCGTATGATGATTATTAAATTACGTAACGTATACGCATCGAGGTTTTTCTTCGCTACAAGTTTTTGATTCCCAGCAAAAAAAAAAAAAGAGATACAAAAGCAGTAGCAAAAGTATTACTATTAATGAATATAGTTGTACTGTGAGCGTCAAAAGAAACTGAACAACTTGTGCATTAATTATAAAATAATAAAAAATTTTAGTGGTTTAAATTTGAAGATGCAAGAATTCAGAATTACCCAACCAAATAAAATATTCAAAGATAATTGCCACCCAGGCTTGGACCAAAACTTAGTATTTCAAAGGGCTGCATCATTCTCTCCACCACCCCCCCCCCCACCCACCGGAAAATAATAATTACGATCAATTATTAGCAGAGATTTTCTCATATAACTGGTAATGAAGGAATAGCAAAAAATCTCTCTCGAAATTACCGAATGCCCAGAAGATTATACACAGAAAAAACTAAAATCAAGTTTTAATTAAAATATTTGTAAATACAATTAAACATTTAATTGAATTCAAACCAGCAAAAAAAATTGTTATATCAATTAATTTTTTTTGTTAAAATTAATTGAAATTTTAAATTTTTTTTAATCATGTCAATTAAACTTTTAACTAAAAATTTTTAAAATTTTTAATTAAAGTTTTAATTATATCAATTTTAACTTTAACTCAAGTTATAACCAAAAACCAATTAAAATTTTAATTGAAATTCCAGCACCAAATCAATTAAAATTTTAATTAATTTTTTGATTGAAATTTCAAATTTAAATTAATTAAAATTTTAAAATTTTTTTTATCAAGTATGCATATATTTGTGTGTAATTCATCAACCAAATAATTCACAGGAGTATCATAGTACTTTTGAGGGTCCAATAGCACCACAAAAAATTCTATGGGACCAACGTTTTCATAACTGGTGCACGCGTATCCTTAGTGTTGCAAAAAACAAATCTTGTTCTCATGGTCTCATTTTCAAATCCTTAACAATCTATTAAATAATCAAATTTTTCTTTTTTCTAAAATGATTTTTTATTCAGATTTTGTTTCTTAAAAATTAAATATAAATATTCTAAAAAAAGGGTGGCATCACAAAAAAATACAAATTTTCAAAAACAGAATCATAAAAGAAATCATTCAATCGAGTCAAAATTAAATCATGGATATGAAGTGATTGTAATTTATTCGTGGATTCATAAAATTAAAAATATGATAGAATATGAATTATTAAGCTCAGCATTTAAACCAATACGTCATTAATTTAGCAGAAGCAGCTTTCGATTATCGATCTGAAAGTCTCAAATCTATCAAAATTTAGTTTTTTTTATAAATTAATTTTCAAATTTGACGACAAATCCCCTTATCTGGCCACACTCATATGTATACACTCTGATGCAAACAAACACTACATAAACTGTATTGTTCTTTTTCTTAAAAAATATTTTTCTTAAAATATTTTTTTTTGTTTTTTTTTTTTTATGTCATAAAAGTTAAGATATAAATAAATAAAAATAATATGACTTTTATATTTTATGTTATCAATAGTGTTAATTGTAAAATAGAATATTTTTTACACCAAGTTCTATATCAATTTAAAATTTAGTTTATATAATTAAACTCTTAATTAAAAATTAACAAAAAATCAAAAAAATATTTATTGAAGTTTATTTGGCAATAATTTTTTCTGTGTATGAGTAAAGTAAAGTGTTAATCTAATAACTCGAGGTAACTTCTGACCTAGTAACATGTAAGCTCGAAGGTAATGAGTTTTCAAAAATATTCTTTAAAATAAAATTTTTGTTGCATGATAGTGTTCCGAAATTAAATAAAAAAACAAAAATAAAAAAAATGTGACAATATATTAATAATTTATTTATTCTTTGAGCTTAAGGTGTGATGTTTTATAAAAAGATTATTAATAGTGAAGATTTTATTTTATACTTGTTCATTTTAATACTTATATAAATTGGTACGGAAAAAAGAATTGTTTGAAAAAACAATTTAAACACATGTCTTTAATATTTGCTAATTTTTGATTTGGACATACAGTAATTAAATGAGAATGTAAAAAGCACAAAAATATTAAGTAAATTTCATCTAAACTCAATAATAAAAAATCAACTGTATGTTAGCATAAATAGCTTCTCCTTTGATTTGTGAGTTAAATAGAGATATTTACAATTATCGCTTCCATTCAGCTTGTGTCTAAATAAATATTTCTGTGTATTTTCCATGATTACTAAATAAAAATACGAAGCAATTTTTCAAATGAAAAATTTTCAACAATCTCTAAACAAAATAAAAATACATTTTCATACATATGATTATTAATATTATTAATCTCAAAGAATAAATAAGTTATTAATACAATAAAAGGGTTTAATAAAAGATCAATCTTGAATTTTAATGAAAATATCAATTAAATTTTAATATATTTTGTTGACATGTAAAATGCATTTTCTGTAATTTGGTAAATCATTGTTTTATTGGGACATGAGTGGAGAGTATTCAAAAATTCAGCACAATCGAATTTTTTACACACGGAAAACAGATTCATTGGAACAACCGAATTTCTTGCCAACGGAATAGATTATTTGGAGCCACGGATATTTTTAAAATTCACAACAGAATATCGGTTGAAACCAAATATTTCAATTATATCAGGAAAATATATGGTTGGGACAACTAAATAATTCGGTTGCTAAAACCAAACTATTAAGTTGGCAAAAAATTCGGTTGCCACGATGAATCTGTTGTATCTGCACGCAAAGAAAAAACATGGTTGGCTCAATCATATATTTTTGGGTTTATGGTTGTGCCAGCCATAGTCGTACTATATTATGGTTATCATATTATTATAATAAAATAACCATATTTTTAGCACAATATGGTTCCTACAGTTATATTATGATTCAAAAATTACCATATTATAGTCCTAAATAAACATTTTATAATAAATTTATCATTATATGATCGCACGTAATCATAGTATACTCAAAATGTTATCATATAATTCTCCCTCATAACTATGTATATTATGATTCCTGGATTATCATTATATGATCCATAATCTAAGGAAATTTCTTAAAGGAAAAATTATATGATCCGTAATCTAAGAAAATTTATTAAAGGAAAAGTTCTTAGAAACTATGAAAAACTCTTTTAATTTAAGAAAATTTCCTTTAGAAATGTTTTTTCTAAAAAAAATAATATTAAGGACTTTTTGAAAAAAAATTGTTAAGGAAAAAATGATAGATTTTAAGAAATTTTCTTTTTTTTTGATTAATTATTTATTGGTTGTTGCCAGCATTTTATCGTTGCATCATTATCATATATTTTTCATAGTCAGAATTTTTGTTACCACAGTGTGGTTTCAGCCAATCATGATATAAAATAAAAGGTGCCAATCATAAAATAGTAAAATATTTACTAAATAATGATGGTAGCGACCATGTTTATGGTTAGAAAACCAATAACTTGGTTGTGACAACCATACCCGATTGCAGCAAGCACAATATAGTTGCAGTGATCATATTGCAACCATGTTATTTCTCTGCGTGTGTACTTGTTTAGTTTTATTACGGGGTATTTTTTTTTGGCGATTTTGCCTATTATTGGAAGGGCTGGAGCTGATGACTATTAACTTTGTCGTTGGAATTATTTAAAAAAAAAATAGCGAAAATATATTGTACATAAAAAAAAAACTTTTCCGTAAGAAAAATATTGCTAGTCAAAAAAAATCTCTTTATCACAAATAAAAATAATCTACGTGAACAAAAACCCATTAGCAACTCTGTTCGGTATATTTCAAAATATTTTTGGGGAATAGTGATTTTCGTTAATTTACACGATTTTTTTATTCACTCAATATAATATTTCGTTTTACGCGGTTTTTCTAGTAAGTGTAATTTTTAAATGTTGATTCTTCATCTTTACTTTAACTTTATTTATTATAAGGATAAATCGATCAAATTTCAGAAATTCGACTAAAATTGAAATTTCAGTGAAAATCTTGTGGAAAAAATTAAGATACAAATGAAATCTCATGATAATCTTGCAAATGTGTTGTCTTTTGCAGAATAACAAGGTTTTACTTGTTTTGTAGATTTTTGTGTGAAATAATAAATATCTAAAAATAACGGAATAAAATAATTTTAATTTATTAAAAACATAATAAAAATAAAATTAAACCCAACAAAAATGTGTTACTAAAAAGAAGTTTTGCGTGGTATTTTCAGTGGAGCAAGAAAAAAAAAGAAAGCTTTACAGTTATCTGTGATCTCCCCAAACAATATATCTAAAATTATTTTTTTATCTTGTAGTTGTAACAGAAATATAAATTTTCTAACACAATCGACCTTAGATCATTATATAAAATTACGAAAATTATATAAAGTACAAAAAAATAAAGTATTTAAATTGAGGTTATTTTTATGTTAGGTTATTTAAAAAAAAAAAAAAACTGTGGTTGTCTAATCGAAATCTCGCTAAGTGAAGCAGTAAACGGTCCACATTTCTGTGCGATGTTTACTTTAAATTCACGGGACTTAAAGCCGACACTATTTTCTATACAGAAAATTCAGAGTATCTTATATTACACCCATAACTGTCTTAAATTTTATTAGAATTACTTTTTAATTATATATTGAAAAGGTTTTAAATCAACTTTATTTTCTATTTTAAATTCTTTTATTATTTAGAATGATTTAAAAAACAAATGGTATAAGAAAATGCATTTTTCTTATACAATTATTTATATATTTATGCTTATATACATATTTGTTGCTCTCATACACAAATACATTCAAATATTTAAACACGTGAAAAATACATTTGAATACTAAGAAAATGTATATACAAACACACAAACAGACACACACACACACATAAAGAAAACCTACCGGAATGCAAAAGAAGTAAAATTATAACAGCATGGCAACTAATCCACATGATGTTTATTTTGATTTGTTATGATTTGTCTTATTTTTTTTATATTCTATTCAATTCCAGTTTAGGAGTATTAAATTATAATTTTTTTTAATATTTTTTTTATGTCTAATTTTATTTTTCCAAATGATAAAATATATTTTGGAGATTATCACTTCACTTTAATGGCAACGTTATGTGTAATTTAGTAATCCAGGTGCTGTACACAAACATTACAGGAATTTTACAATTTTTAATGGGTTTAAAATTTAAGAAATTATAGCTCTTGAAGTTTTTTTTTTAATTTTTCTTATTTTTTTGACACTTTTAGGTTGGCACATTTGTTAAAGGAGGGGATTTTATATATTTTTTTGTGTATACAATTTGATTTCATTTCACATTATTTTTAAAAATTTTGATTTGGTTTTTATATATTTATTTTTTTTAAATGTTATAATTTTTTTTCACGTTTCTTTTGGAAGTATCGACAACTAAGTATCTACAAACAATGATATCTTGAGATTATGCTGACATTACACTTGACATTTACAGCAACATAATATTTTCAGCATTTTGTTTTCTCTCCCGCCTTTACATTATTTCCGTTAGGCCTCCCTTTTTAAGGCTCTTTTTATTTAATATTTCTTTTGTTTTTAAATTTTAAATCACTACACTCTCTCTCTCTCTTTCTCCTATTTATTCACTAACACTTAAAACAATGCACTTTTATTTTATCACTTACAAAACAATTGAAACAATAACTTCCATTTTTATCCGTTAAACCGTGCGATTCCTTCAAAGTTCCAACTGCTACTAAAGTTTAATGTTAATTGTAACAGCGACCATAGCATACAGCTGCTCCTACAATTTTGTTTTGCAACATCCTTTTGGTGTGGTGTATTATCAATTTTCTTTTGTTTTCGTTATTTATAGAGTTGGCAGCCATGTTTTCCTTTCAATGCGCATAATGCGCATGCTTAGATTTTACAAACATTAGATTTTATGCAAAATCTCCTTACATTAAAGTTATATTGTCTGTGGTTAAGGACATTATCAATCGGTTTTTGTTTTGTATATTCATTTATGCCTTTCTTTGTATTCTCGTCTCGTGTTTGGTCTTTTAAATTTTATTCATTTACATTCATTTTGCTTTTTTTGTTTTACAAGGTTTGGCGCTTTAGTTTAGAATATATTTTGCCGGTATACTTTAAGTATTTCATTCATACATTTTTTAGTATCATCTAATATTAGATGTTATATGGTTAGATTTTTGTATTTCGTAGCAGTAAAATTTTCGTATATGAAATTTTAAACTTAGTAACATAGAAAATATATGCGGTTTTACCCACCGATTTGTATTTGTTGAAGAGGAGAGAAAACAAAGAACAATTAATGGTTGGTTCTTAACTATTGTTAAGAACAAAAAAAAAATGACAAATAGATGGGAATCTAATTTTAAATACTTACAACAAATCTTGTACAGGTTGGTTGAAAAGTTCCTGCGCTCACCAAGAGATGGCACTGCTAGCTCCAAATTTTTTTTTTCTCAAGTTGGTATAACTGTCCTGAGAACACATGCAAAGTTGCAAGTCATTCTGTCAATTCTTTCTTTGTTTACAAGCCATTTGAAGTTGACGTGTCATTGATTTTTTTTTAATATGGAAAAAATTGAATATCGTGCAGTCATTAGATTCTTTGTTTTGAAGGGTTTAAAAGCAAAGGAAATTTATGAACAATTGTTAGAAGTGTATAAGGAGTCCTCACCTTCAAAACGCACCGTTGAATTTTGGGCTGGTGAATTTAAACGTGGTCGTACCAGCCTTAAAGACGATCCACGCGAAGGACGACCAAAAACTGCAACCACAGCAGAAACCATTGAGCAGGTACATAATATGGTTAGTGAAGATCCAAGTTTGACTAAGCGTGAAATTGCTAATGCCATAGGCATCTTAGACGAACGAGTACTCCATATTTTACATGAAGAATTACGTATGAAAAAACTGTTTGGAAAGTTAGTGCCGCACACATTAACAATTCAACAAAAACTGGATCGAAAACAAATTTCTCAGCGTAATTTGGAGCATTTTAAGCCGAATAAAACCGACTTCTTGCATCATTTTATAACTATGGATGAGACTTGGATATACCACAATGATCCTAAATTGAAACAAGAACGTTTACAGTGGACTGAAGCTGGTTGTTCAGCTCCAAAGCAGGTGAAGTCACAACGATCAGCTAAGAAGGTTATGGCATCAGTTTTTTGGAATGCAAAAGGAATTTTGTTGATTGATAATCTTAAAAAAGGTAAAACAATCAACTCTGAATATTATTGCAGCCTTTTGGATCAGCTGGATGAAAAAATTCGTGAGAAAAGACCTGGTTTAAAGAAGCAAAAAATCATTTTTCATCAAGACAATGCACCTGCTCACAAAAGTGTTTTGACGATGGCTAAATTCAAAGAATTTAAGTACGAATTGCTTGAACATCCACCGTATTCACCAGATTTGGCTCCCAGTGACTACTACTCTTCAGAAATCTCAAACAATTCCTTCGTGGAAAGCATTTTTCGTCGAATGAAGAGGCCATAGCAGCCGTAGACGGTTATTTTGCAGAGCTTCCGGAAAATCATTATAAGGATGGGATAAAATTATTGGAAGATCATTGGAACAAGTGTATTGAGCTTCTAGGAGATTATATTTTATAAAAAACAAAAACAGTATTCTTTCATTTCGAGCGCAGGAACTTTTCAACCAACCTGTATAATCTATTGAAGAGAATTAAAATTTTAAAGTTGAATTTTTTAAATTAAAATGTCTGTTATATTAAAGAATAATGTAAGACAAGAAATATCTTAAAATGCTTGCAGCGCCAGTTAAATACACGTGTACAATTACTGACATGATCACACTTCATTGGCAGGTGTAGTTTATTAATATTTAAATTATATGATCCAGTTTAGAAAATTGTCAAAATCTGCACAAACTAATTCTTCTTTTGAAGAATCATCCAAATCCCAGCCATAGGGGCCAATGCATTACTTTACACCTTAATTCATTTATGAATTTTACAGGCTATGAGCCTCGACCCATTACTTTATAGGTGATTAACTAAGTGGTCACTTATATGGTTACTAGAGTAGGAAAAATAATGTGTCTACAAATAGATTTTAATTAAACAAAATTATATATAAAAAAAAGAAATTATTACAAATATTTCCAACGTTATTAAATAGTTTAATGTGGTCATGATGGGAATCGAACCTGGAAATTTTGAATACCAGTGGAGAACTCTACCAACTGAGCTATCGATGCATTTAACATTTGATTGTTTTGAACTTAAATGAATATGTAGTTGCTCTTCATGTTTTCGTTGGTGATGTCGAAATGTACATACATTAGAATGAGTAAAAATAGATTTAAAAAAATATTTTAATTAATACTTTACCTTTATAAATCATGCAATGATAACTTACAATGATCAGTAACTCATTACTTCATGCTTGCAAATAATACAGAAGGTAACGAGCTACCATTACAAGGCAATGCATGAGTATATCGCAGCTAATACCTAACTTTTGCTGGGATAATAAATTTCATCTTCCTACACTCAAAATAATCTACTCATAAAACTACAAAAAAATGGCAAAATAACAAAACTTTTTAGAAAAAGTAATAATTTTTCTTAAATTTTGCCAAATCTTTTCATTTAATTTTGACATTACTTTCGTATTATCATTTAGAAAACTGTACATTTAAAAATGTTTGAAAGTTAAAAGAAATGACATTTCATTTAAAAACCGGTGAAATCAAATGGTTTTTGTTATTTATTTTAAAATGTTGTTTAAACCACTGACACATGAGTAAAAAACAAATGATTATTTAGTTAAAAATAAATGTTTAAGTTCTACCTGCCAAATCCGTAAAAAAAATGATTATTTATTTGAAATTGTGTCCGTTTTTTGTCTTTTTGTTTATTTTTTTATCTACAAAATGTATACTCACACAGTCTATAGACACATTTGGTGTAAATGACCATATATGTATATACAGCTGCTGTCAAAATAATAGCACCACCAAAGTATATAAATTTTAATTGGCAATTCTGTGTTTTTGCATTTTGGTTTTCGTCTGTAACTTTGCAGTTCCGTTACAAATAGTATGTGTTCACACTGAGTAAATAATTTTCAGCTAAACTAAAGAGTGTATATTCAGATATATGGAGAACAGCATAACGAGTCGTAAAAAGTCCTGTCAAAATAATAGCACCAATTTTCTAAGTTCTGTTAAAAACCCACCTGAAGCAGAAGTTTATATTTTTAACAATATATAACCGTTATTAGTAATTTGTGTTAATAATATTCACATTAAAATTTAAAAATATTTGCATTATATTGTAAACAATGGGTCGTGCTTAGCACTGTACTTTTGAGAAACGTCATCTCATTTAAAAACTAATTTCAGAAGGAACAAGTAAAAAAGGGCTGAATTCGGCTGTGCCGAATCTTTGAATACCCTCCACCATAGGGGCTGAAGATGTTATACGTATATACTAAATTTTGCATGAACTGTAATATGAATATGTTTTGTCAATTTATGTAACGAACTTTTGTTGTTTAGTTTTAGTAATGTTATTTATTTAGTTTTAGCAATGTTATTTACAGAGGTCTGCTCTGTTAGCGACTTTAGCATTGTTGATTTTTACGTTAACTTAGTTATCAGAGTAACAAACATATAGCTCTAAGAATGTTATTATTCTCTATGTAAGACAATAAATGTAATCGAACAATAAGAAGACTTAATAACATTTTTACTTACTTAACAGAAAAAAAAAATAAATACAGAAAAATTGTACAAATTTGTATGGAAAATTTAGAGGTACCTTCACATTTTCACTCATTACTTTTGAACCGCTCAACCGATTTTGCTCATTTTAAATACCAAACTGCTCGGGAGGATGTTCAATAATCTGTGTAAAAATAGGCACTCCCGCTTGCGTCTTCACGTCGTGATCGCCATTTCAACAGACAGACAGACGGACAGACAGACAGAAAGACAGACGGACATCGCTAAATCGACTTAAAATTGCATAAGGATCACGAATATATATACTTTATGGGGTCTTAAACCTATATTTCGACATGTTACAAACGGAATGACAAACTGATATATACCCTCACCATATATGGTGGAGGGTATAAAAACGTACTCCCAAGTAAGAGATATTATTGGCTGTTCAAATAAAATGATAAGAAAGGCAATAACCTACAAATTCAAAGCCGAAAAACGTGGAAGGAAAACGGTCACTCCACCTTTAATCGCATAGTACGGCAAATCAAAAAAGCACCGTTTATGTCGGCTGTAGGAGAAAAAAATGAATTAAATCTGCCGGTAAGCACTGAAACTATATGCCGGAGACTAAGAGAACATAACCTCAAAGCTTATAGTCCAAGAAAAGTTCCACTCTTGACAAATAAGCATCTGGCAAAAAAGATTATTATTTGCTGAGAACCACCTTGACTGGTCAATTGAAAAGTGGCGCAATATTCTTTGGACTGATGAGTCCAAAATAGTCCTATTCGGTGGTAAGGGTTCTCGATCATATGTAAGAAGACCACCTAACTCTGTATATAACCCAAAATTTACCACAAAGACAGTCAAGTACGGAGGTTCCAGTATCATGGTGTGGGGATGTTTTCGTACTATGGAGTTGGACCTATTCACCGTATAAATACCATTATGGATGCATTCGAATACGTCAGAATACTCGAAGAAATCATGCTCCCATATGCATCCGAGGAAATGCTACTGATTTGGGCCAGGCAACAAGATAATGACCCAAAACACACCAGTAAAAAAGCTAAAAAATGGTCTGACAACCAAGTTAGTCATGGAGGGGCCTACTCATTTGCCAGATTTAAACCCTATTGAAAATTTATGGGCTGCTGTAAAAAAGAAAGTATCCAATAATAATGATCTGTGGAGTACAATTGAACAGGCCTGGTATTCCATTCCTATAGAAAGGTGTCAGCATTTGGTTAACTCCATGGGGAGACGATGCTCAGCCGTTATTTCCAACAAGAGAACGCAACTAAATACTAATGTGTGCCAATATGTAGGGATATTTCAACAGAAAACTACTCGCATTACAAAAATAAAATCAATTTTTTTATATATACTTTCAGCTAAATATCAGCAGTGATATTATTTTGACAGACACTTTTTCTACTTTTTAAGAAAAAGTCGATTTTTTTATAATAACATGAACTTAAGTGATCACTTTTTTTTGTAAAATTTTTTACATTTATTAGCCATTTAATTAAAAAAATATTTTAATAGTTTTTTTGAATAAATTTGTTTATAAAACTGTTATAAAATGAGCAATGTAGGTGGTGCTATTATTTTAACAGCAGCTGTACATATGTGGGGTTTTTAGGTTCTTGTAAATTAAATTAAATTTTGTATATAAACAAATAATTTATACAAAAAACAAAATTGGAATTTTTTGAATATCTTTAATATATTTAAACAGACAGCAAACTAAATTTAAACATGTAATAGCCACAAATTTCCGATTTGTGGGTAAATTTTTTGTTAAGTTTCAAACAAATAAAAAAATATCTGAAACTGAAAAAAAAATCGATAAATGACAGTAAATCATTTTGAACATAAGTATGTATAAAAAAGTTTATATAAATATTTCTTTGGAAACTAAATTTATGTTCCTTTATGTTTTACTGAACTGAAAAGCTTTTTGTTAAACTACAAACATTTAATTATATAATATTCTAAGTACACGTGCATTAGGTCCGTTTATGTACTTTTGCAGTAGAGTTTAGTAAAAATTACTTAGTAAAAAAAATACTGAGAGTAAGACAAATTTTTCGCTCAAATAGAAAAATATTCAAAAAAGTATTTGCTCTCTCCTTACTGAGTATTTGTGAAAACAAACACCTTCCAGTACAGTTTTACAAATTTGTACGAATTTGTACAATTTTTTGTGTTCCCAAACACACCTATTATTATAAGTGTAGTTCCAGCAGTTTTAGCAGGCCGTTAAGAGCGAAATTTTCTCACATTTTAACTCACATTTATCTCACGTTTCTGGTGAAGTATTTACAATAAACCTTAGCAATGAATTAGCCCATACTTCAGGAAACAAATATATTAAATTTCAGTTTTCTAAACAAAGGGAGAGTTTTCTCTGTTTATCCCCACTGTTTGATTTCTCGAAAAACCCGTCTGGTTTGTGAGTTTGTCCATACTCAGAAGAACACTGTTTTTTAAATTTATGGTTTCTACGAAGACCAAAATTAACCATGCTCTCCAACACCTTCGAGAGCGCAGAGCGATTGGCCGATAATTTTCAGGGTTGTTGGCTGCACTCTTCTTAGAGATTGGCTGAACATTCAAAACCTTCAAGCATGCGGAAAATATTTCCGCACAGCACGTGGAGCTAAAGAAGTAAGCTGTTTCACCTCGCAGATATTTCAAAAAATTCTGTCGTAGCGGATATCTATGCCGGTCTTTGCATAATCTTTCGGGTGAATCTTTTACCTTTTGTACTATTTTTTTACCACGTTCCTGGGGAATCGTTGGACTGGCGATCAATCTCAACAACTTTTTGCATTTCACGCACCATCATGATTTGAATATTTCATGATCAGAATTTTGCTTATTTTTCTGAAAGGCCCAATTGACTCAGCAATTGAAGGTCAACGACCATCCACTTCATTACGCTTCTCAGTTTGGGCCTTACAGAAGCTCCAATTGGACATTTTAATATGACCGAAAAATCATCTTTTTTCACGAGCCGCATTTTCATCTCGGCGGCTATGTCAACAAACAAAATTGCCGTATCTGGGAATCGGAAAAGCCGCACGTCATTGTCGAGAAGGCAATGCATTCACAGAGTGTGACAATTTGGTATGAATTTTGGAGTGGTGGCATCATTGGCCATTTTTTTTCCTAACGGAGAATATTACAGAGGCATGATTACATGGTACTAAACAAATTTTATTTTTAAGAAATAAATTTTAATGTTTTTTTTCCATTCCCTTCATTGTGTGTAAATCTTATATTTAATTTCATCAATATGTACATTACAAACATTTCAAATACCGACAAGTTATTAAAATTGTAATTTTGTTTTCCTAATATGCAACATCTGTTTTAATTACTCTCACAAAAGCAAATTTGTTCATTTTTTGTGTAACTCATACTACTGCCAAGTTGCTGGTTAGCCTAGTAACACACCTTTTGCCGTCGTTGTGTGTTTGTGTGGAAAACTGTTACAAAATATTATGCAGTTACAACTACTAATAAATATGTATTTTCCCCCTGTGATAATTTGCTTATACAAAAAATACAATTATACAATCTTTCCAAATTTATACACACGCTCCCATGTACACATATGTAGTTAGACGCATATACACATAACTCGTTAAAAAATATTGCCATTTACAAAAACACATTGTTGGCAAAAATGTTGTTTAAATATATGTATGTTGCTAACTTTGTGTATAAATGTAGATAGACGTTTTTGGGTTTGATATTACATTCCACAAACACTTGAACAAATACCGCAATATTATATTGTGACATAGTGGCAGACACTCAAATCTACATAGGCATACATATAAATACACATACCATATGGAATGTATATCTATGCATACACACGCCTACAGTCACACATACCAACAAAGTAGAGATAGTCGTTTGTAAAGAATAGAAAGGTTATAACGACCCTTAAACAGTGACCCCTGTTTTTGATGTACCATGATATTATTAAAGATACCAAAGCTTTATTACCATAACCCATAGAGTCAATGACTTTCTCGGTGTTATATAGTCATTGTTGTCAACACTACTGTTTGTTGTTTTTAATTTTTTTTTATTACATCCGTTTTTTTTTTTTTGCTATCAGCAACAACATCACTAACAGAAGAAAAATGTATTGAAAATATAAAAAACGCTTATAACCCAGCAAATTTATTTTTTTATAGATGAGTTTTGTTGAATATGTTGATGAAACAGATTCATATATATCTTTAATATATTTATAAAAAATTTTCATTCATATGATGAAGAAAATCATACAAATTAAAGACAAACATTGTATAAGGGTAATACCATTGTAATGGCTGTGACCATGATACTCACATTTTTGATTATAATTCAAGAATTTAAAATTTAAAAAACGCTGCGATTCCCAAGGATGTTAATCTTAATAACGTTTTATAACAGCTTAATACTGAAATTGACTTCAGTTACATAAGCAGTTTAAAGATAAACACATAAGAACATAATAACACATATTATATTATTATAAAGACTTATTCACTATCTGTACTACCATAGACAGCACACTACTGTAGGCGAGTATGTTTTAAAGTAATTTTTTTATGAATTTTTTGAATATTGGTTATTGATTTGACGCCGTCCCACCTTTTGTTTAAAAAAGAACTTTTTTGCACTACGTCGTCTATATGCACATTTCAAAGTGTTTCCAAATTGATAAATTTTTTTTTTGTTATTTTTTTCATATGTCCATAATTATCATTCTCTTGTAGACAACAATTAACCGATTTTTATTAAAAACTAGTTAATTTATTTTTTCCTGTGTAGGGCCGCTTTACGTGGAATTACCCATAATCAAATTTTATAAAAAAAATTCTTACTAGTTGCTTATTTCGGTTGCAAATTACCACTGTATATAATTCTATAATTCTCTGCAGTCAGCTGGTCTCAAGCACAGAAAAATGGCGTTTGTTCAGGTAAGGGGATTCCTAAAAAATTAAAATTTGGGCTTAAGTATGTACCCTAATTTTGGACATACATCTTACATTGTACGAGAATCTAAGTTTTTCTCTTCGTACGTTTTAGCCCTTAGACGTAAAGTAAAACTTTGCAAAGATATGAGTCAGTTGCCTGCAGCTGTGAACGTGGCCACAAAGTATGCCTAGCTAACGCCTCTTTCTATATCCTGCGAAGGAACAGTGCCATTCAAGGTTGCTTCTACATGTCAACTTTTCTGATTCTGCAAGGATCCTTTAAGTTCTTGTAACCATTCTTTGAGATTCTGGAAACATCCCTTGAGATTATGTGAGTATTCTTTTGTAAATAGCCTATCAGGTCCTGCCAATATTAGTTGAGGTCCTGCGAATATCCTTCGATATCCTGTGTTTCTCCTTTGAAGTCTTTCGAATATCTTTTAAATTACTTTTTCTATCGTTTAATTTCCTGCCAACAGCCCTTGAGGTCCTGTGTTAATCCTTTATGGTGCTGTGAATATTATTCAGGGTGCTGAAAATATGCTTTGAAGTCTTGTGAATATCCTAAGAAGAATATCCATTGGGGTCCTGTGAATTTCCTTCGAGATCTGGTGAATGTGATTTTTGATTCCATGTCTATCATTTGAGGTCTTTCGAATATCCTGTAGGGTCCTGCGAACATCTATTCAGGTCCTGTAAATATCCTTCGTCATTCTTTGAAGTCCTACGAATATCATTTGAGGTCCGGTGAATTTTCTTTGAGGTTGGTTGATTATCATTTGAGGCCCTATTCATTTCCTTTGTAAGCCTATGTGTTTATTCTTATATAGTTTAAGCTAAGACGGGCGCCGTGCATAGGTCATTACCTTTTATAGCCGTTAAGTACAATTCAAACGTCCTTGAGCAATTCGCAGCTAAGACATGCTACCCATTTGCGAGAAGACCGGCATAACTCAAAAAAACCAATTTTGAGATAATTGCATTTAAATTTTTCAATTAAGCCTAACTCCAAAGAAAAATATAAAACACTTTTGGTCGCCATGTAATGAGTGAAAGAGATATCAATACCATTTTTCGATATGTTTTAAATTATGGTGTGACCCACATCATTTACTCAAAAATCGGGTTCTTGTGATTGAGTGATATGTGATTCACAGGTCACATCCTTTGAGGGTCCACCAAGAGCTCACGAATATTCTGTTAATGGTTGTCCTTGAACCCCACCAGAAAGTGAGCCGAACGTAGGCCACTTTATTTGGAAGCCTGTGTGTATCCCTTTAAGTAATAAATCCACTTAAGCTTAGTTTTAACCAGGACGTTGGCCATACGTAGGTCGCACCCTTTGCGTGTCCTGCGAGAGTCCTGGAATATTAGTCAAGGGCTTTCGTGCCCTGGAATTCCTACAGGAAGTGTTCCTAGAGGTCAGCTCCTTTGACAGTATGGAAGTCACATTTATTTAATTTCCAAAAAAACATCTCATATCCTTTGAGTGAACGAGATCTACAGCAGAAAGTGCACCCTACATAAGTCCTGCCTTGGAAGATGTATTTCAAGCATACTATGAAGGTTCTAAAAGCATCCCTATACATATACTCTGACTAGATGGTGTACCGAGTCGACCCATGCTTTCACCTCTATACACTCTCTTTTGCTCTTGATGTTTACCTGTAATTAGATATAAGAAAATAAATGAAAAAAATGTATACAGTTTAACGAAAACACTGCCTTTTACTCTTTGAAACTGAATTTATATACATTTCTGTAACGATATCTATCCCTGCAAGCTTACCACAACTAATGGAGGAGGAAAACTCGTCGTTACAACATTTATGAAGTTTTTCAAAAATACGATGATGCTTTTGCCCTAAACATTTATTCAAAAACTTTTAAGCACCACTTTAGAACTCATAGGATATGCTCCCTATACACAAAATCATGACGTCAAAATCAATCATGACTTCAAAATTTGAGAGCTATGAAACTTATGAAAACACTTGATATAAATTTTCATACTTTTGTAAATTGTTTGCTGGGAATAAAAGTAACCTTAAAGAAATCAACACATCAACAAACCCACATAAACGAAAAGAAAAATACACATACATAAACATCCATGCACCTTCTAGGAAAATATTCCATAAATACACACACACACACATACAATTTACTAGTTTTCTCATATTTATTCTTTATGACCAAAAATTATGTACTCATTTCAGAATAGTAATATTGTTCAGACGGTTTCTTGAATGCTTGGTTATTTGATCGGTATGTATTGTATTTTGTTGTATGTAGGTATAACACACGATTATGTTTGTTGTTTTTGTTGTTGTTGTTGTTGTTGTTGCTGCTTTGATAAGTATGTCAACAACAGAATCATCAGTATAGTTACAACTTTTTGTTGTTGCTGTTCGTTCGTTCGTTCATGTCTGTACAACTTATAAGCCTAGAGGGTGTACTATGTGGTATTGCGTATCATTTATGTGTGTGTGTGTGTATTCGTCTGTTTGTTGTGTAGGTATACATTGGTAAATATTACATGACAACCTCAATAAGCAAACGTATATAAAGTTTGAATTTATTTAGCTTGATAAATAAAATAAAAACAACAACAAAATTAAACTATTTCTCTGGGGAAAATAATGTAAAAAAAAATACAATAAAGATGAACAATTGAGAATGAAATTGATTAAGATACTACAAACACGAAAAAATTAGATCAGTTCCATTTATCCAAATACTATATGTGTACAAATGGATTGTTTTGAGATATCCAATGGTATTAGAAGAATTATTTAAGAATTAAATGTCCTGCAAATTTGGAATCATTTACTCTTATTTAAGGTGGCATACATAGTTGGTTTTTAATATTAACCATGAAATAAATTTGCATTCAAATAACTATGGATACACAGAGAAAACAGATTCATAGTAACAACAGAATTTTTTGCCAACGGAATAATTTGGTTCGATCCACCGATATATTTGTGAGTCGCTACCAAAATTCGGTTAACGCAACAGAATTTCGATTGAAACCAAATATTTCTATTATATCAGGAAAACATTTGGTTAGGACAACTAAATAATTCGGTTGCTGCAACCAAAATATTGGCAAAAGATTCGGTTGTCACGATGAATCTTTTTTCTAGGTGTAGTGTTAAATAGAGCGTATGTTAAATAAGTAGGCAATGTTAAAGATTAGAGCAGAACTATAGTTACACAGAGAAGACAAATTCATTGTGAGAATCGAATCTCTTGCCAACCGAATAGTTTGGTTGGAGCTACCGACATATTTATTTGTGGCGACTGAAGTTCCGTCAATACAATAGAATATCTGTTGAAACCATATATTTCAATTGTATGAGGAATACATTTGGTTGTGATAACCGAATAATTCGGTTGCTACAACCAAACTATTCAGTTGGCAATAAATTCGGTTGTCGGTTTGTGTATATATGCCCTAGGTATATAGAAGACCTATAAATCTGGTTATAAGATAAGTTAACCGCCGCACAGTGGGTTCGATGTTACCCAAAGTGGCGATTAATTCATAGAAGCCGTAGTTTTAAAATATAATATTTTTTAATTGACGAGATAATCTAAGCACATAAAAACACAGCATTTTTAGAAAAAAAAGTTAAAAAAGATTGTTTAACCCGTTAAGCGCATTATTTTTTTTTCAAAAAAAAAAGACCTTAGTTCACTTTTATGCTGTAACTTTGGAATGAAAAGCGATAAATTAGTGAATAAAATTGGAAATTAAGGCATACTTAATGTGCTACTAAAAAAATCAAAAAATAAATTTATTATATGTATTTATATTACTATAAATTTAATTTTAAATCCAATTTTTATTATTTACAAAATTTTATAAATGTACAAATTTCAAAAAAAAAAAAAATCACACAGGAGAATATTATAATTTTTTAGTAATGAATAATCATAAATACATAAAAACACAGCTTAGAAAAAAATGAAAGAAAATTTTTTTTGTATCTTTTAGGCGTTTTTTATTTTTCGGAAAAAACATGATCCACAATTTTCGTTGTAACTTTGAAATCAAAATAAAATTAAAGAATAAGTTAATAAAATGTATTCCTCTTAGCATAAGTTTGTATCCAGTTTTTGCTTTCACTAAATTCAGTAAATGTAAAAATTAATCTGAAAAATCTTCATCGTTATTAACCATCAGCATCTTTATCACCATCTTCATTACTATAATTTTTATCATAATTTTCTTTAAAAATATCTGGCAAAACTTACTCTAGTTCCGAAGTTGATAAATTGGATTTTTTTCTGCTCATATTTCTTGCTTATGCTAGATATAAATGGGTCGGAACTTAGCAGAAATCTATTGAAAATATCTTTATTGGACTTTTCCTGGCTGCATTTGCTATAATTTTTAAAATCTTTGTTTCTTGCTTTTTGAGCTTCTTCCGATAATTCTCCTATTGGTAAAAGCGCTTGCTGTATAATCTCCGGTCGGTGGATAAAAAATTTATGCAAAGTGGGAAGCATACCATGGATATTTTTCAACAAAATATCTAGCCGTATTGTGAGCAAATTTACGAAAATTTTCCAAATGAATCTCATGACCACAAGAAACAACAATTAGTATTGTACGCATTTTTTTTTAATTTCAGTAGAAATTTCCGCGTTCTGAAAAAAACGTCTAGCGGTGCTTCAGTCATTCAAATTACCAAAGCCAGATTTTGGCTGATCAACAATCAAACTAGTTCTTTCTCCAAGCTCATTTTGTATACGACATATATTCTCAGATATCAAGCGTTATCGTAGAGATGAGAATAAATTAATAAAAGTGTGTAACTTTAATTTTAAAACTTGTTATTAAAATTATTATTAAATAAAATTAATATAACATAAAGTATAGGGTCCGCCATTTAACGTTTTTTTTCAACTAGTGCTTATTTCGTGAATGGTAACACTTAGCTCAAGTCTGGACAGATAATTAGTTTTATCCTTCCGCTGAATGAATATGGTTGTGTATACGCTTGAACAATGCTGGGAAATATTGCGACATTACTTTGAAAATCATGGTAATGCTGCAGAATGTCATCTTTTCAATGTCATCTTTTCAGATGAAGCTCATTTTGATCTTGGCGGGTATGTAAACAAGCAAAATTGTCGCATTTGGGGCACAGAAAACACGCACGCATACATTGAAAAGCCGATGCACCCAAAACGAGTCACTGTTTGGTGCGGATTTTGGTCCAGAGTCATAATTGGGCCATTTTTCTTCGAAAATGAGCAAGGAGCGATCGTTATCGGGCCATGCTGAACGAATTTTTGTTCACAAAAATTGAAGAGGAGGATATTGGCAACATTTGGTTTCAACAGGACGGCGCTAAGTGCCACACAGCCGAAGCTACACTCGATGTTTTGAGCCCTGTTTTTGAAGATCGCATTATCAGCCGCAGAGCTGATGTCTTTTGGCCACCTCAGAGCTGCGATTTGACACCATTGGACTATTATTTGTGGGGTGCCGTCAAATATAAGTGTTACACCGACAAGCCAGAGACAATTGACGCTTTAAAGAACAATATTCGTGAAGCCATTGGTGAAATACAGCTGCACACAATCGATAATGTGCTTAAAAATTGGACCGATCGTGTAGGCTACTGCATGCCCAGCCGAGGCAGCCATTTGAATGAAATTATTTTCCATTATTAACCGAAAGGATTGTACTTTCAAATAAAAAATAAATTTGAGAAAATATTCAGTATTTTTTTTTTATAGCATTTTCAAAAAAAAAGTTATTTGGCGGACCCTATATATGGTGGTAATAGCTTTTGGTTATGAAAATTTTTAGTACGTGAGAATAAGTTCGTGAGCGTGCATAGACCATTTGTGATCGTGATTAAATTAAAATTTAATCACTTGAATTTAGCTTAAAGTATTAAAAATATGTTAACTTTCTATAAATTGTGCGTGATACAATTTTTTGTACGTAAGCTTAAGTGACCGAAATCATGCACGCACTCATCTCTAAAAAAAAAACAAAATGCATCAACAAAAACAATAAAATACAAAAAATAAGGAGATTGACAATATTAACACACAAAAACACATTTACTGGTCTTGTTCACTAAATGACTACCAGAGTTTTTACACAAAAATGAAAATAAAAAAAGGGCCGGGCATTGTCTTGAATTTTTTTTATTTTAAATATAAGCTGATATTCTATACTTTTCTAAAATCCATAAAACTAATTCCAACTCTTACTAACTTAATACTTTCGCCCCATTATCTGTGAAAATTATCCCAATTTTGGAGGTTTTTTAAAAAAATTATTAAAAATATTTACACATAATTTTCATAAACAAAAAAAATTGTACTATATACTTTAATACCTGATGTTAAAGGGTCCATTATAAAAAATTTACTTTTAATAGATTTAACACTAATAATAATAATCGCTTGAATTGTAAAAATTTCCAATTTTATTACTTTTTAAAAAAACAGCAATAATTTGCTAACTTTGACCGCTCACCGAAAAGAAAGTAAACAACTTAGTTGATTGATTTTGACAGCTAGTTATGCATAATTTTATCTACTTTTATCCCATAACAAAATCGATTATAAAAACTTTGAACCCAATGTGCGCCGTAAAGAGTTTTCTTTTAAACAAATCTTAAGATATGTTTGACCCTTGGTCACATGGCGTATACTTAATATCAATTTCTTATTGTGATATTACACATACGTATGGGAGAACATTTAATAAAGTCATGTAATTTTTCAGCAGGTTAACTTTTTAATAAACTAACAAAATTGTTTATCGTTAATTATTTTAATGTATTATTATAATGTATACTCTGTCGTCGAAGGTGTAAGATTCTGTGATTACTTTAATAGAAATAATTTGAATTGATTAAGTATTTTAAATAAAAAAGGTTTTTATGTTCAATAGATTTTTTGTGAGTTTCCATAAAAAAAAGTATCGTTTAGTGAAGCAATTTTTATGTTTTATCTTTTGAGTTATAATTCAAATTGTTTTAATTTGCTGAAGTTTAAAATGTCATTAGCATTCAAATGAAGCTTTTTGAATTCATTTAAGTTTATTTATTTATTTATTTATTTATTTATTTATTTATTTATTTATTTATTTATTTATTTATTTATTTATTATTATTTTATTTATTTATATTAATCGTATAATTACAATTACGCTACCAACTAGCCTACCGGGGCGCTATAATTATTATAATTCATGGTCGTATTTTACCATAGACGTTAAAACTTTAATTTGTTGTATTTTTGTTGCGCATCTTTGTAAATCCTCCATAGCTGTTGAAAAAAGAATTTCAAAAAGATCATTGGCAGTAAAGAGATTATTATAAGTTTTCGGATGTTTCGTCTTCGAAACGTTGTTGTTAATACTATTATTATTATTTTTTTTTATTATTATTATTTTTATTATAATTATTATTATTATTTTTATTATTATTATTATTATTATTATTATTATTATTATTATTATTATTATTATTATTATTATTATCATTATTATTATTATTATTATTATTATTATTATTATTATTATTATTATTATTATTATTATTATTATTATTATTATTATTATTATTATTATTATTATTATTATTATTATTATTATTATTATTATTATTATTATTATTATTATTATTATTATTATTATTATTATTATTATTATTATTATTATTATTATTATTATTATTATTATTATTATTATTATTATTATTATTATTATTATTATTATTATTATTATTATTATTATTATTATTATTATTATTATTATTATTATTATTATTATTATTATTATTATTATTATTATTATTATTATTATTATTATTATTATTATTATTATTATTATTATTATTATTATTATTATTATTATTATTATTATTATTATTATTATTATTATTATTATTATTATTATTATTATTATTATTATTATTATTATTATTATTATTATTATTATTATTATTATTATTATTATTATTATTATTATTATTATTATTATTATTATTATTATTATTATTATTATTATTATTATTATTATTATTATTATTATTATTATTATTATTATTGTTATTGTTATAATTATTGCAGTTATCATTTTGCACAAAGTTGTTGTAATTACTTAAATTTGGAAAATCTACTTTATTAAATGGAATGGATTCATGTGTTGTTGCTGTCTGCCATTTCTCTGAGATTGAGATGTTACTTTTGCTCTTGTTTCCAGATAAAGAGAGAGATGTTACTTTTGCTCTTGTTTCCAGATAAAGAGAACGAAACGTTCTTTGTTTACCGAGGTTTTTGCAACTAAAACAAGTAAAAACAATTGGTTTTTTGCAGCTGTGTTAAATGGGTATACTTTTATATAATGTCTATATGCACAAATCATATATGCTGCACTTCGATTGCATTGCTCACCTCCATGACCATACAAGGTGGCGCAAAAGTAATCCTCCTATCAGAAAATGCTATAAATTTTGCGATTGTCCCCTAATGTCAGTTCTGTTTTGACGTTTGTGTAGTAAACACATGCAAAATACACGTTAATAAACAATGTTACGCTACACTGCTCCAGAACGCGTAATATTGGTGACTATTTATTTGAGCAATAATGAAGATGATTTTTCATCAAAAATAATCATGAGTGATGAGGCCCATTTCCATCTTAGCGGGTACGTAAATAAGCAAAATTTACGCTTCTGGGGCACTGAAAATCCGCGTGTAACCCACGAAGAGCCATTACACCCGCTCAAAGACACTGTATGGTGTGCTGTTTTCGCTGGAGGAGTCATCGGACCTTTTTTCTTCGAAGACGTCGCGGGCCAAACGGTTACTGTGAACGGTGAGCGCTACAGAACAATGATCAACTTGTTCTTTTTGCCGCAACTTGATGAATTGGGATTGGAAAACATGTGGTTCCAACAGGACGGTGCAACGCCACACACTGCACGTGCCACAACCGATATGCTGAAGGATGCGTTTCCCGGGCGCCTAATCTCCCGTTTTGGCGATTTGCACTGGCCAGCAAGATCGCCTGATTTGACCGCTCCAGACTTCTTTTTGTGGGGCTTTTTGAAGTCGCGGGTTTATGTCAACAAGCCTTAGACTCTTGCAGCTCTTTAAGACAATATCCGTCAAGAATGTGAGGACCTATCGCCGGAAGTTTTGGCCAAAGTGATGGAAAATGCCATAAAAAGGGCTCAAATGACAATCAACTGTGGCGGCGGCCATTTACATGACATCATATTCTGGACTTGATGTAAAAAAAATTAAAAGACCAAATAAAAATAATCCACAAGAAGAATCAAAGTTTTTTATTTTTTTTTTTTTTTTTAATTACAGCCAAAAAACATCGGAAGGTTATTTTTGCGCCACTCTGTACATAAAACAATTCGAACATTGAGTTGATTTCTCGTTATTTATTCTTTTTGTATTTTTTTGCATGTGACAATTACATTTGAAATAATTCTTACATTTTTTAAAACTTTTGGATTATAAGTTTTGCGGCTTACCAGTACCTTGTACGAAGCACTTTTCTACAAACTAAATTTGGTAATGATTTCTGATATGTCAGAAGGGGATAAGTTGTTACTTTTTAATTTTGCCTTGATAACATTTGCGTTAAGGCGGGGTAAATCGTGTAAAAAAGGTGGTGTAGCACCGATCAACTTTGGAGTTATAAGAATGGAATTCCATTTTATTTTCTTCAAGCACTTGCTTTTATCAATCATACATTTCCCGCCCAGCTTGGTGCGAAAATTGTGGTACCAGTAGAAGAACGTTTAAGGATGCATTGATTTATCAAAGCCTGTTTCATTTCGGTAAAGGGTGTGTTAGCATATACAACAATAAATGGTGGCTTACGTTGCTTAAATTTGGTTATGTTTGATTTATTAGCTATGTCCATACTATTTTGATCTGCAAGGGGACTAAATCTATTGCCTGATTATTTGTGTCAACATAACCCGAAAAAGATTTTTGTTTAATGATAATTTTTTTTTGAGAAATTTTTATATTTAAAAGTAGATTTGGCCAATTGAGCCATTCCTGGTTAGTTGTTACTTTATTCTTGTTTAAAATTGAGTGAGCTCGACTGATAATAGGAAATTACAAAACAAAATTTTGTTTGTCTTTTATGATTAATTTTTATAAGCTTTTCTGTTTTTTTAGATTTTCTAGAATTTGGCTTAAAGATATTTTGCTTTAATTGCTTTTTCACATTTTTTATTTTGCCACAAAGTGCTTGTTTCTAATAAATTTTTTTTTTTTTGCTATTTTTGTTCAGTTTTCTTAAAAAACATTGTTTTTACTTTTGCTTGTTTTGCTATATTTTTGTTTTAAATCACGGTTGCCAGGCTTAAAAACCGTTATCGCTAATATACCGTTACCGAAATAATAAAAAATAGCGCTATCGTAAAAATCAACCGAAATATCGCTATCGTTAAAATACCGTTACCGAAACAATAACTATAAACGCATTCGTTTCGGTTACCATCCATGTTTTAAATACATTGAATTTTGCTTTTTTTTTTGGCTTCTCTAGTTATAAGTATGACATGCAAATCCTTAACTACAGCTACAATAACTATAAAATTAATAGTGTATTCCAGAGGCGGAGTTACGCCTTCAATACAGACTGAAGCCAAAGGTGTTGAAGTTGAATACCTTGGGTTTGAACATTGTTTTAGAGATTGCTAATTTTACATTTGGGAAATGATTTTACAAAGTTCGTTACTTTTAATGCAACGCAGGGAAAATACATGTCAAATACAGACAACATGGGTGTTATAGCTCAAGTAACTCTTCTTTTAGGTAGGGATTTGTATACAATTTACCGCTAGAGATCTAGTTTAAGGTCACTCGCTAGTATATCAGAAATATTTAAGGAAACTCAAAGTATTAGTAAATTTTTTCTAAGAATCCTCACAGATTGATTGCAGGGCTGTCGAGGAGGTACACTCTCCAAAAGAATCATTGGCCAAAGATATTATCAGTTACGTCTATGGGCGCGACACCTTCATGTTGAAACCAAGGATTCGAGGATTCTGTAAGGGCACAAATGAATGTGATCTGTGTATGGCACACGTCTTTATGGAACTATGCTCCAAGACACTTGCAGAATATTCCATGACTCTCGAAGGAAGTATGCGAACTACGTTCGACACACGTCCCAGCTACTTATGGAAATGACCTGCGTTAGGCGCACTTCCCAGTGGGTAACTCTTCCAAATAATCTGTTAGCAGGATATTTCCGGGCACTTGGGGGCAATCGAAGAATGTGACCTTTGAACGGCTCACGTCCTAGCTATCCTTCGCTCAAGGACGGTTGTAGGCTACTTCTGTATAATCAGAGGATGTGACCTATGCAAGGCATACGATCTAGCTGAAACTAAGTTTTAATGGGTTAGTTAGTTATAAAGCTACTTCAAGGTTATCTGTTGCACACGGCTCCCAAATTAAGTGATCTATCTACGGCGCACTTTCCGTTAAAAATCTTGTTCAATAGCACTCGAAGGACGCAAAGGAACCAAAGAATATTTGCAGGACTTTAAAGGATATGTACAGGACCTCAAATGATATTCGCATGCTCTCAAAGAATGACCACAGGATCGCAAAAGAGATTTACAGAAACTCCAATGATATTCACAAGACCTTAAATCAAGGGTGTCCAAGCCCTATGCTCTTGATGCTCATTTGTTTTTGTAAATGCTCTTAGCTATAGGCTGTGTGTTTAAATACACATTGAGCACTCAGCAATAGCAATACGAAATACACAAACAACTTTGCCTTATTAGTTTTTTTTGTCGTTCTTCACTGTATACACGCAAGTGCAAAGCAACAACACTTTCGTATGCTTTGCTGGAAAACATTGCCGACAGTGATCATCAATGTAGATTTTGTTTTTGTTTAACGTATGATATGAAATATTTTTTTTTCTTTTTTCTTTGTATGTATTGGTTTTTACAATAAAAAATATTGAATTAAAATAAGTTATTCTTTAAATGTATTGGTATTTACTCTTCCATAAGGAACTTTTGCCTTAAATAATATTCGCAGTACCTCAAAGCATACAGTACCTCAACTGATACTCACACAACATCAGAAGATATTCGCAGGGCCTCAAAGTATCTTCACAGATCATCAAAGGATATTCCCAAGACCTCAAGTTACGACCACATGACCTCAAACTAGATTCACAGTGTTTATGTTCATAGTGCCAACTATCAGTTTGGGGGTTATGTCCGAAACGTTTTCGGATATAATCGAAAAATCGGATATTATAATAGTCTCCTTTGGAATTATGAAATAAATATTAGCAATTTCGAGGTTTTTAGTTTAAATCTTAACCCTCAAATGCATAGTGTTGCCCCAATTACCTGGTTTTACGGTCGACCGGCCAGACCTGATTTTCTTTAAATATCCATTAAATATCCAGGCGTGATTTATTGTCCCAAAGAACATTCACAACATTCACCTTCATTTGAATCAGATATAAACATAACATTTAAAACCAATTCAGAAAGAACCTTTCTATGGGAAGTAGGTCTAAATATGCAAATCGATACTTATGGAATAAATTTCATCAAATATTTTTACATTTGCGACCTGTTGTCGGAATTCAAAAGTTACATGCACAGGTGGATGGATGGACAGGCTGACATTGTTTAATAAATCCAGAAAATAATTCTGAGTCCATTGGTATACAACTACTATTGGGTGGGGATAAGTCTAGTATTACAAATATCAGTAAAAACTCATTATACCCTGAGTAATAGTGCAGGGTATAAAAAGAATTTTATGATTTATTAAAAAGTGCTTATCTCAATTTCTCATTATTATTAATAATGATCAGATTACTTAAACCAATTTTTTTTTCTGGTGGCAATTTTTACAAGAAATAAGAGACTATTTCTGTAGTTATTCAAAAATCGCCTGAGGTGTTAATAAATACTATAGATAAATATTAAAAATAAGTACATATGAATATTATGTAGATACATATTACAACATATACCATGTTTATTTTATTATGTACTTTTATGTACAATACATCGACATAAAAACATGAAAACTAAGGCACTGGGCTCCATTCCAATATTGCAATATAAATACACAGAAAGAATAATTATCAATTAAAATTTTATTTCATAAGAAATTTACTTTCTATTTAATCGTATAAATTAAATTTTTTAATTGAAAAATACACTTTACCCTAAATACTACTGACAACATATTATAAAAAAATTGATTAATATGTTTGGTGTAAAGTAAAGGCTGGTTTACACGTCGACTGTCCATGTCTATTAAATATTACCCAGTATTGCGAATATAATATGTTAATTTTTCTAAATGTCTCTTTTAAAAATTATATCTTGTATTCTCAACACCGGGAAGTAATGGGAAAAGATGATCAAGAAGATTTTTTATATTTAAACTGTATTTAAATTTACTGGTTTAAAAAAACTCACAAATGTGTGCCTTAAGTCTCTTAATTATTTAAAAAAAGAACTATTCTTAATAAATTTTTATTAACAAATTTAATAAAAAAACCCATGACCTGATCCCTTATGTAAGAGTGCCACACCTATTGCCCAACTTTACAAAAACAATATTTTTAGATTTGGCATTTAATTTTTAATTGATCTCATTACAACTTTAAATTATTTTTTTTAAATTTGTATTTAAATATTCAATTAAAAGTTTAATTTATCCGAAATATATAAATACTTTGATTGTATTTATAAATATTTTACTTGAAACACCATTTATTTTTTTTGTGTATAACATGTACAGGCATTGTATGTCAAATAAACTATTAATATACAGTGTGGTACAAAACAGTTATAATATTGATTAGTGTTGTAAAACATTTATTAATTATCCAAAAAAAATTTTTACACACAAACAAAATGTATATTGTCTTGGCTGGCATATGTTGCCAATTTACCTACAGATAAACGATCATATCGCACCTATTCCTCTAAAGGCAGTCAACTCAAAATTTTTAAGTTTTCATTTTGTGTAAGAAAACGATATAAAGTGGTCATATCTACACACTGTTAAAATCCCACATCATTTTCTCTACTCTTTTGCAAAAAAAAAAAAAAATACAGGTGTGTCCCTTTTTGTGATATTAGAATAGCTTCATTAGAATTAACTAACTAACTACACACAAGGATACAGTGAAAAATATAATTCAAAATATTGTCTATTCATTAACTATCAACATAGATTATGTTGTAGATTTAATATGGATTAAGACAAACATTTGATATTAAATGCTTCATATAAGCTGTGTTATTTGATACTTTAAGAATTAAAGTTCATAACAAAAAACTGTAAAATATAGAGGATAAATATAAATTGTTAAATTTCGTTGATGTTAGTCTAATTGTGTTGTTGTTTACAAGTTTGTTAATTTGTTTCCTAACACTCAATATAAAATAGACAATCATCAACAAGCAATGACCGTAAAGGGAGAAGAAGAGCATGGGTATTGACAAGGTTGGGTAGCGCCAACCGAAAATACTAAGTATTCTATCCTGCTGGCTCAGTGGAATTTCTCAATTTTTATTCTCTATAACCTACTAATAAAATTTTCATGTTTCTTTACAATAAAAATAATTAAAAAGAATATGATATGATCTTAAAAAAAAATCCTACTATACTATTCACTTAAAGAGAAATATTTAGAGTTGTCCTCAAATAGAAGCTTAATTCATATCAGGTTTGTTTCAACTAAAGTGAACTATTTTGAGTTGTGCCTCTGTTTACGTCATAACGGTTTACATAAAATAAATTAACAAATATCAGATAAAGAGTAACGACTAAAAAAACTTGTTATATTTCGATAATCACTTAAAAAATTACAAAAACAATTACCGTTGTACACTTTTTGTTTGTATTTGTTTACAAGGACATAATTGTTTTTAAATTCTAAAGTAAATACTTAAAAAGCAGTTTTCTGCCTCTATTGAAAATTTCGAAATGACTCCCTTTGGAGGAACAAGTGCGATATGTGTGCTACGATGAATTCTCCAGATGTGAAATTATTGTATCTAATGGGTAATGAAATTATGAAAATGCTTAAAAACAAATGAATTCAGCTACCGAACAGTGCTAATATACAGTTCATATATCCATAAAAAGCTAAAGTTTTTTTTTTAATTTCGTTTGCATCAGAGGTTTATTCTATGAAGCATACATCAGACCTTTAAACATTTTCTACGTGATATATGTACATAGTCCTAAGGACTTAAGTTTTTTTACAATATATCTGATGGTTTTTTGCTTATACTGACTTTTTCCTAAATAAAAGCCTAAGGACGTTCTGCTAGACATTCCTGAAGACATTTCGAAATCCTACAGATTCTGAGTACAGAAAAGCTGTCAGATGCTAAGAATTTTCAAATAGTAAACCCGATACCTAGAAATGTTTCTTATAGAAAAACCCTTCTTTCGAACACTTAAAATAGTTTGTAGGTTAAAATAACAGAAAATGCCATTAACAAGAAATAATATTTCATTTAAAAACCGGTCTACTTAATTTTCATTTAAATCAAATAGCTTTTATTACTTATTTTTAAATATTGTTAAAACAACTGACATATCCACACTCACCAAAATAAGTCTGTAATGGCAACTGAAAATTTTACTGTTATTACGCGAAATTCTGCTAATTTGAGCCCAGCGGTATTTTTTGCTAATCTTAGCAACACATGTCTGCTGACGTGTAGTACAATGAAATTAGTAGAAAAATTAGTAGCCGCTACTAAATTTTAGTAGACTTTTTGTAAAGGGGAATTTAAAATCTGTTTGTTAAAATCAGCAAAAAAAATTACTAAATTTTAATAATATTAGTAAAAAGCTTTGAATTTATTTTTCTTATCGAGCATCAAAAATTTTTAATATATTTTTTTAAAAACGAATTAATCATTTTGTTTTAATTTGGTAATTTCTGTTTTAAAAAATATTTTGGTCAATTTTTTTTTTACTTTTAAGGTTAAATTTTAATTGTTATTAGGGCGGATTTTTAAAACTAAAAAACCTTTTTAGTGCTATTTTTAGTGGATGTCCTCTTTTTAGACATCAGTCGGTATCTTTGCTTCCGATCCCTTTTTTAATATATGTAACATTTGAAGGAAATTTAAGTTTGTAGGTGTAAGTTTTAATTAGAAATAACATTTCCTCCAATAACCACTTTTTTAATATTAGTAATATTTTTTGCTAATTTTAGAAAATCGGTTTTCAAAAATTTGTAAAATGATTTCTGAAATTAGCAACAAAAATTTGTAAGTATTCTGTAAAATTTCTGTAATTTGTAAAATGTAAATAGCAAAAAGATTTGCTAAAAAATAATTTTTAACTAAAAATAAGTACAAAAATAGTAGAGTCGGATTGAAAACCAATTACAAATTTTTCTACTAACTTTTTTTTCTGAGTGCATAAGAAGCAAATGATTAATCAGTTAAAATAAATGTTAAAATTTTTTATAACACTACAATCAGAAAACTACATAATATTTTCTGTTGTTAAAACTCTTTTCCCTCAGGGTTTCTCTATAGGAAAATATCTTAAGAATCTGAGCGTTTTTTTTTTTTTTGTACAAAAAGGAAATCTGATTGTTATTCCACGCAAATTTTTTGAATATGAAGGCGTTTCTATAGGTAAAAGTCGTCAGAATCCGAAGGGAAAAGTCCTTTAGAATCTGAAGGTTTTCTTTAGAGAAAGTGCTTACACTCAGAAAAAAAAGTTAGTAGAAAAATTTTTAAACGGTTTTCAATCCCACTTTACTATTCTTGTACTGATTTTTAGTAAAAAAAATATTATTTAGCAAATCTTTTTGCTATTTACATTTTACAAATTACAGAGTTTTTAGAGAATATTTACAAATTTTTGTTGCTAATTTCAGAAATCATTTTACAAATTTTTAAAAACCGATTTGCTAAAATTAGCAAAAAAAAATTACTAATTTTAAAAAAGTGAATATTGAAGGAAATATTATTTCTAAATTAAAATTACATCTACAAACTTAAATTGCCTTAAAATGTTACATAGTTTAAAAAAATTTCATGTCTGAAAATAGGACATCCACTTAAAATAGCGCTAAAAAGTTTTTTTTTAGTTCTAAAAATCAGCCCTAAAAACAATTTAAATTTGTGACCTTAAATGTAAAAAACAAATGATTAACATATTTTTTAAAACAGAAATTTCCAAATTAAATCAAAATGATTAATTCGTTTATGTTTTAACAATTTTTAAGATTTTTAAGCCTTTGATTTTTTTTTAATCTTGTATGAAATATTAAAAAAAAATAATAATAAAGTAAAAAAATTTTGATGCTCGATAAAAAAAATAAATTTAATATTTTGTACTAATATTAATAATATTTAGTATTTTTTTTTGCTGATTTTAGCAAAACAATTTTTAATTCCACTTTACAAAAAGTATACTAAAATTTAGTAGCGACTACTAATTTTTCTACTAATTTAATTGTACTACACGTTAGCAGACATGTGTTGCTAAAATTAGCAAAAAAATACCGCTGGGCTCAAATTAGCAAAAATTCTCGTAATAACAGCAAAATTTTCAGTTGCCATTACAGACTTTTTTTTGGTGAGTGTAGAATCTTATGGTTTTTCTATACGAAAAATCCCTAAGAATCCGAAATATTTTTTTTAAGTACTTTCGTTGAGACGGTTCTTCTATGTTAAAAAGTTCTCAATGTCGAAGGGATTTTTAAAACGAAAGAGATTTTCAAAGGGTTTTCTAAAAAAAAAACATCCTCACAATTTTAATGTTTTCCTAAAAGTAAAAATCCTCTGAATTTAACGTTTTTTTTATAGAGATAAACGTTATCAGATTCTAAAGAAATGCTCTTAGAATTTTAAGATTTTTTCTAATAAAAATCCTGTTTCTGTAAACTATTTCTATAACAAACTCTTAGATTTTTATAACATCCTTCTGTAGAAAGGCTTCAGATACTAAGAACCTTTTCCAATAGAAAAACCCTCAGATTCTGAGTATTTTGCCTTTAGATTCTTAGGTATTTTGTTACATGCAAAAAGAAGCCGAAAATTTATCCTATAGAAAACTCATAAAAATCTGAGGCCTTTTTCTGATAGAAAACCTCTCAATATCTTTTGACTTTTTCCAGTAGAAAAACACCCCATGTTCAGAAGACGTTTTTTGTAAAAAAAAAACTCTAAGAATCTTTTGCTTTTTTTATAAAATATACCTCAACAGACAAACCTTCACATTTTGAAGACTTTTACCTAGAGAAACTCGCATAAATATGTTATTTTGTATATTCAAGTAATAATACAGGTTGGTTGAAAAGTTCCTGCGCTTACCAAGAGATGGCACTGCTAGCTCCAAACTTTTTTTTTCTCAATTTGGTATAACTGTCCTGAGAACAAATGCAAAGTTGCAAGTCATTCTGTCAATTCTTTCTTTGTTTACAAGCCATTTAAAGTTGACATGTCATTGATTTTTTTTAATATGGAAAAAATTTAATATCGCGCAGTCATTAGATTCTTTGTTTTGAAGGGTTTAAAAGCAAAGGAAATTTAAGAACAATTGTTAGAAGCGTATAAGAAGTCCTCACCTTCAAAACGCACCGTTGAATTTTGGGCTGGTGAGTTTAAACGTGGTCGTACCAGCCTTGAAGACGATCCACGCGAAGGACGACCAAAAACTGCAACCACAGCGGAAATCATTGAGCAGGTACATAATATGGTTAGTGAAGATCCAAGTTTGACTAAGCGTGAAATTGCTAATGCCATAGGCATCTCAAACGAACGAGTACTCCATATTTTACATGAAGAATTACGTATGAAAAAACTGTTTGAAAAGTTAGTGCCGCACACATTAACAATTCAATAAAAACTGGATCGAAAACAAATTTCTCAGCGTAATTTGGAGCGTTTTAAGCCGAATAAAACCGACTTCTTTCGTCGTTTTATAACTATGGATGAGACTTGGATCTACCACCATGATCCTAAATTGAAACAAGAACGTTTACAGTGGACTGAAGCTGGTTATTCAGCTCCAAAGCAGGTGAAGTGACAACGATCAGCAAAGAAGGTTATGGCATCAGTTTTTTGGGATGCAAAAGGAATTTTGTTGATTGATTATCTTCAGAAAGGTAAAGCAATCAACTCTGAATATTATTGCAGCCTTTTGGATCAGCTGGATGAAAAAATTCGTGAGATTAGACCTGGTTTAAAGAAGAAAAAAATCATTTTTCATCAAGACAAAGCACCTGCTCACAAAAGTGTTTTGACGATGGCTAAATTCAAAGAATTTAAGTACGAATTGCTTGAACATCCACCGTATTCACCAGATTTGACTTCCAGTGACTACTATCTCTTCAGAAATATCAAACAATTCCTTCGTGGAAAGCATTTATCGTCGAATGAAGAGGCCATAGCAGCAGTAGACGGTTATTTTGCAGAGCTTCCGGAAAACCATTATAAGGATGGGATAAAATGATTGGAAGATGATTGGAACAAGTGTATTGAGCTTCTAGGAGATTATATTGAATAAAAAAATATATTTCGTAACAAAAACAGTATTCTTTCATTTCGAGCGCAGGAACTTTTCAACCAACCTGTATCATTTATTTTTGATTATTAAATTATTTGTTAAGCTAACATTTATTTTTATTCATTTTTAATTAATAAATTTGATTTAAAAAAATCAAAAAACTTTTCATTATTATATCAAAGTTAATTTACGAATATTTTTCCTATGTCCAAACTGATAATACACCAATTTTTCTCAGTTCATTTTACCAAAATAAAAGGTAATTTTTCAAACTTAAATGTCAAACAGGAATTAACTATTTTTATAGTAATATTACCGTAAAAGAGCAAACTGTATCCCAATAAGCATTTGGAAGAAATATCTTTAAATTGTAACTGCAATATCACCAATTTATCATTAAGAAGAAAATCAAAGTAGTAGTTTGAATAAATCTTCTTTTTATCAGGTGCAATATATGTTGGTGGTATATTCCAAATTTAGATATCTTGCAAAAAAAAATTTAGAATCTCGCATAAAAACATTTGAATAAAATATATTTGCTTTATTTCAAACAATAAGTTTCCTTTTTAAAATTGGGGAAAAAATCAGCTTGATCTGTGAAAAATTTTTCAAAAATAGGTAAGTTAAAATTGCATTTTATCAATTTAATTATAACTGTATTGGCAAAATCAACCATTTAATTTTGTCCAGGAAATTAGTTTTTTTACGAGCGGTAAAATAAGTTCAAATCCACGGAAGATAGATGAATGGCACGGTGTTATTAAGAACTAAATGCATGTATGTTAATAATAAGTGTCAGAAATATATAAAACAATACTTTTATTTTTTGTAGGTTACCTGGCGATACCTTCTTTTTAATTCCAAATGATACATCAGCGATAATTGACTATAGAGTTTTATCTTCTAGATGATAATTTGACAATATAGCCTATTTATCTTCTGATTTCGTATTTCTTAAATGTATTGCTTTCGGGACACGTTTTCTACCAAGTGGTGTATCGTCCGCAATACGAAGGCGATTGTTGCCGCAATAAAATTGTTCATCTACACTTTAAAAAATGCTTGTAAATTTACTACTATGAAATGGGTAAAGTTTTAGGTAATATTACGAAAATTCGGTAAATATAAACACCAAATGCGTAAAACTTTTTTGCGCACACTTTCATATACAATAATACACACATGAAGTATTTTTAGACAATATGTGTTTACAATTAAACACATTATGCCTAAAATTAGTATTATTTTGTTAAAAAAAATTTTACGCACAAAGTAAATATACTAACTTATAATGATAAAAAAAATTATGACATATTGAAATTGAAAAAAAAAAATCTAAAACATTTTCAAAATTTAAAAGGAAAACTTTTTTAGTTTTTTTTTCTTAATTTATTAAAAAAATTATTGTTTTATTCTTATTGCGAATTACTAAAAAATAAATTTATTGTTTTTATTTTTATTGTGAATTACTAAACAATAAATTTATTGTTTTTATTACAAAACAAACATTTTTGGGCTGTTTAATTTTCAACATCGTAATAGAAACTATGCGCAATTTTTAGGATTTTTACGAATAATATGTGTACATTTACAGGAAAATCGTTTTTCTTTACGCACAAATTTGGTAAATTTACTCTTTAATTATAAAATTTGATTTAAATTTAGGCGTTTTTAATGTAATTTTACCTATTTTTTGTTCATAAATTTACGCATAATGTGTGTACTTTTTTTCATTTACGCATACAGAGTAAATTTACCCAACTTATAGTAGGAGTACAGTTTCCTTTTATAAGTTGGGTAAATTTCAACAGAAATTAATTAGAGTGTAGGCAATAATATCTAGGCACCCGTCATCGTATTGCCATGTTTACTGGGATGTTGCCTTTGAAAACTGGAGATATCAGTTTTTAGGCAATATTACCTACACTCACAATATATTTTTCGTTACCGACTGTAGTTTATTTTAAAAGTAATACGTAAAGTTTGTTTTTAAATGAAGAATCAATTGAAATTCATAAAAATCTATTTTTTTTTTGACAATTTGAATCAGTCATTCAAAAAACAAACTATAAAAATTTACAGACATTCAGTAGGAGTTGATATTTTCTGTTAAATGTAAAATTTTATGTTTTCTGTTTCTAAAAACAAAAATTCATATAATTGTTTTTTAACAAAATAGTTTGTTTATATTCAAAATTATTTTAATAAAAATTACAAGAAATTATTCAAATATAGATACACACATAGAAAATAAAATTATATACATATGTGTGTGTGTTGTTTAAAATTACATTCAAATAAAAAAAATTTTCAATTTGAAAAACAAACCACAAAAATCGTTTTTTTTTATGGTTTGTCAGTTAAAAATTAATGTAAATTTTAAACGGCTTTTACCACTCTTGTCGATTATTAAACAATGATTGAAAATAAACAACAAAATAAGCTGAATAAAATGAAAAATCAGTAGTGTTTTCTTTTTGCTTTTATTTTCGATTTATTTAATATGTATTTCAGATTATTTTTAACGAAATAATATTGTGAGATTATAGTTAAATTGTGTGTTTGTAAAGTTATATATTTTATGAATTGATAAACCTTTATTTGTTGCTATACTCGTATATCTCGTGGGATCTTATTTTTAATTACAAAATAATATTTCACATTTGAAAAACTGACCGTGTTTGAAAAAGTGAGATATATCAAAACTATTTTTCTACACTAATATAAAATTGTATTAAATTATAAATATGTTATTTTAGTGATATTCGATGAACTCATTTATCGGCTCAAACGATATTAGATAAGATTTCAGAGGCATGCATGGAATTTTTCGGATCAAATAAGATATGAAGTAATATGGAATTAATTATATACACACGAAAACTTTTTTCATTGTTCAGTAATAATATTAATGATTTACAATTTATTAATATTTTGGTTGAAAAAATATAATTTAAATGAGGCAAGAAAATATAAAATATTTAAATAAAACATTTTCTTCGGTTTTTTTCTACACTGCATATATTTGCATACTATCGATACATACATTTGTATATAAGTATGTATTTACCACATATTATGCAGTAGGAGAGTTTTTGTTGTTGTCTTTTTATATTATTCATTTGTGCTGTGATTTTATTTGTACTATAAACCAAAACCATATAAATGCTACAGTGGCTCTTGTTGCTAAATATACATTGTTTCATTAAACAAAAACATGTTTTTAACTGCTGAATAAACATTTTATATAAATACAATATTATCGAAATGTTATATAAAAAAATAAGGTGAATCTGCTGGAGAATATCATCAGTTTTCGATGAAATTTAGAAATGCGAAATATTTTTGTATTTAAATTTTAAAGATAAATATGTAAAATTTTTTGTATAAAAACTTATCAATAAAGGGAATTCATGAACGTCTAGTATATGATAAATAAATAAATAAATAAATAAATAAATAAATAAATAAATAAATAAATACAAGCTTCCTTTCTTACATACATATACTATATTCATCCAAATCTGAGTGTACCATCCAGCAAACTTTCCTTGTAAGGGAAAACACTTATTTGAAATGTTGCATAATTTCTGTACAAATGATTTTAGTCACAAGAACGATTTTTATATAAATAAGTTCACTTCACGAAAGTTTTTTAAAAAATATTTCTTAGTTCTTGTATTGAGTTTTATGTTTAGTTTTTGGTTGCATTAAAATAAATTAATTATAGGCAGAGCTCCTAGATAAGCTAGTTAGTAGCGTGCTAGCTTATCAGTGCGGGGATCGTGGGTTCGATTCCCACAAGAGGCTCTGGTCTGTTTTCGCTACAACGAGCCGATGGCCTTTGTTACTAGTGCTCGTTTAGGGTATTAGGAAATAATTTGTAATTATACGATTAATATAAATAAATAAAATAATAATAAATCAATAATAATACTTATAGGCATTTTCTTTTCTCAGCATTATCCGATATCAAAGACTGTAGGTACTTTTTTACTTTTTGTATTAAATGCTAATAAAAAAATTTTTTTACAATAACTTTTTAAAGGTTTTGTTAAATAATGTTTCAAAAACAAATTAAATTTACCCACTGTTACCCGCTTATATGTTAATATTTTTGTTTATTGCCAATGGATTTTTTTAGTACTTGTATCTGTAGTGTATGCAGTGGCCGGGAAAACTAAGGACACAGCAACATATTTTTTTGTGTTAAATAATTTTTCTTCCTGTTAAATAAATACGAGGCACTATTTAACCGATTTGTCTATTAGATTTGTGTTCTTTCTGTTACAATTCGATTATAATTTGCCTTTCCTCAAGAGTCAATTTTTTTAAATTTAATCAATAGTTAATTAAATTAAATTAATTTTTTTCAATTTCGATTCTGCTTACACAATACCACTGACTTTGGCTTCTCTGTGATTTCTAATGTCGTGTTATTTCATATAAATAATAAGTGTGTCCTTAGTTTTGCGTTGTCATATCATGAATGTTTCTAATAATTTTTTAGGAATTTATATAAATTATCGTAATTTTTTTATTTTTTGTTTTTGTCTTAACATATTTCCTTAAATAAATATAAATTGAAAAAATATAAAACAAATTGCTGTATACTTAGTTTTGTGGGCCACTGTAAATATAGTTTTTTTATTATTGTTGGCGGTTATATAATTTTTTATGACAGTTTTCTATTTATCATATAAATACTTTTAAATACCATAAAATTGTTTAAACACCATTAGCTTTGCTATTTGGAAATTTAAAATTATTATCAAACTGTTTTTTTTTTTTTAAGTGTTTTAAAAAATTCAAAAAGTTTTGTGGGACTAAAATGCAATAAATGTCATTCCCGGAGTAATATTTTCAATAAAAACAAAACACACCTTTAACGAGGAATAGTCATCTATAGAATATTCGGGGCCAAAAAATTTTGCAATTGAGGTAAAGATTCTTGGAAATAGATGGAAAACAATTTTAAATTTCAATAAAACTTAAGGCAAATAATATGTTTTTTTGTAGATAACGATAAAATTTGTACAATATGTTCCTAAATCGAATACCTAAACAAATTGAGATTTGGTATAAAGATCATTGGACTAAAATGAGATAAAACTAAGTTAGTTGCAGTTTTCAAAATATTGATATGTATCCCAGCAAAGCCACACATTAGTAAATAATGGGTTAAGTAACGTATAGCCATAAGGGTCGATGGATCACTTTACACCTTACTTGATTGATGAATTTTGCAGGCGATGAGCCTCAAAGTAATGTATATACCCATTACTTTATTGGTGATAATGTAAGGGGTTACTTATATGGTTACGAGAATGGAAAAAGTAATGTGTCTAAAAATAGATTTTTAAAAAAGAGGAATTTTTATTAAAAAAAATTATTACAAATATTTTAATTAAAATATTTGTAATTAAAAATAATATGGTCAAGATGGGAATCGAACCAGCGGAATTTGGTTGCCAGCCGAGAACTCTACCCACTAAGCTATCGACGCATATAGTATTTGATTGCTTTAAACTTAAATGAACTGTTGCGCTTCGTTTTTTCGATAGTGTTATCAAAACAAACATACATTACCCTTTTGCTTACAAAAAAACACAAAGTAATGTATCTAAAAATAGATTTTCAAATATATTTAAATTATTACTTTACATTTATAAATCATATATTACGTAATCTATAATGAGTAACTTATTACTTTATGCTTGCAAATAATGAAAAAGGTAATAAGCTATCATTACATGGTAACGCATGAGAATATCGCACCCATTACCAAAGTTTTGCTGGGATTTAAAGATCATATTGTCACAAATTCTAATTACAATTAATTTTTACAGCAGAAAGAAAAACTTTAAAAAAACTATCCTAGAACCAATTGTTGACAATAACTGAATTTTTAATTGCTACCAAGTGCTATCATCAAATTATGCTTCTGGTGTTATCTCTAAGTTTTATTTTAGATTTAAGTTTTTGTAAATGAGGGTCTGACACCGCGGACGGTCATTTAATACAATGTTCGAACAATTAAAAGCAAGGGCAAAAAGGATCTATTGTCTATTGGTTATGGCGGCTATTGGCCCATGGAAGTTAGGCCCTTGAAAGGAAAGACTTAGGGACCTTGACGGAGCACTTTACTGGGCACTGTGTAACTAATGCTATTTGAATATAATCACAATTTAAGCAACCCAGTGCAGAAAATCATTATCATATATGGTAATGGTAACTATGGTTTCTATAGTTTACAGTTTTTATATAAAAATTTTCAATAGTTACTTTTCATAATACATTACTTATTAACTGTATATGTCGCACTAAATAATAAGTTATTCCTACGCACAAGCATTCGAAAAATCAAAAAATATGTGCTTACCTACATTGTTAAAATAATAAGTCTAAAGTTAAATGTTCAAAAAACAGTCTTTTTCTAAAGAAAACAAAAAATTTATTTTTTTTGTAAATGTGATCGTACCGATAGCCATTTTGACAGACAGACGGACATAGCTACATAGATTGGGTTAAAATTACATAAGGGTCAATAAATTGAATATGGGGTCTTAAACCTATATTAATATATTTCGGGGAGTTACAAATAGAATAATAAACTGAGACATATATGCTCTCTTATATAAATTCAGGTGGTCAAAATTTAGGTACCAAATGAATGTGGCACCGGTTAGAATACAGCAGTAAGATTTTGAAATTTAACGATGAAGTGGATGATTTTCCATCATAATTGATCAGAAAAAATGAGGTCCATTTTTTTCCCAGAGGCCAAGTCAATAAACAAAGTTCCCGGTTTTGGGGAACAAAAAAATCCTTGCATAATACATAAAGCACACACATACCATCTCAAAATCACCATGTGGTGGGCAGCTACGGCGTAAGAGGTGATTGGACATTAATTTTTCGAAGAAGCTAACGGTAGCTCTATAACGGTGACCGGCGAACGATATGAAGACATGCTGAATGAACTTTTCTTAGCAAATGTTGGCGATCTGAATTTGGAGGACATGTGCTTTCAACAGGACGGGGCCACTTTTAATACTGCAAGCGACATAATCCGTATTTTGGTCGATGCCTTTCCAGCTAGTGTAATCTCGAGTTCCGGTGATTGCTCTTGGCCAGCCAGATTGACAACGTGACGCCACAATTGCTGACAATGGCAAAAAAAAGTCTGTGAAATCAAGAGCCCAATTTTGCATCAAAGCATCCATTTGTTGGACATAATTTTCCACAACTAATTCAAACGAAATTGATAATTGCGAATAATTATAATAATCAGGTTGAAATTAAATGAGTTATAGCGAATGAAAATAAGGTGAAGGATTTTGCCCCACCCTGTATTCCTAATCATATAAAAACTATAAGATAATTTGGTATAAAACTTTTTGAAGACGCATCTTTCGAGCATATCAAAACATTTTTGTTATTAAAAAAACATGTTTTCCGAAGAGTACAGCAATTAATTGTTGGTTTCAGCAAATCCTCATATGGTTAGATTGAAAAGAGGGATGGCCATTCGCCCTTCATGATCACCAAAAAAATGGGTAACATACACCAATGCTAGAGAATCAGTATGTTTTGTACTCTGTAAAGATTACGTGAAAAAACATTCCAGTCTACCTGAACAATTCAGTATCCCTTCAGTTTTCCAAAATCAACGCCCCCGCTAGCCCTCCAAAGACACTGACACGGGTGTCAGTGACTTATACTATATCAAGTGAAAGCTGGGCAAAAACAAAGGAAGTGCCCCAGGGTTTCATCGTCCTCCCCGCAGGCCCTACACCCCACAAGGTCACTCGATCTCAATTTCGAAAGGTGTGATGATAGTGAAGAGTGGTATGCGAGGATTCCCAAACTGTTGGTCAGTTCCCGTTTCCCCAGCCTTAAAATAACCATTGTCCTGTTCATGTCTGGGTCACCCCACAGGGCTTTTGTGATCGCACCAACATTATGCCCATTCCAGATCTTTTTGTGCATGTTGGTGACCCATTGTCCAAACTCCGTTTTCCTCATACGAAAAGGTCTCCGATTTCGGAGGTTAACAGAAACCGGGCCAGGGATGCCAGGTCGACAGCACTCTCGTTCCCTTCCACAGCACAGTACATATATCAACCTCAGACGACTCCTGCCGGAGTAAGCGTTTATCACGCTTTTGATTTCACAAACTCCTCTTCAGTGAAGACAATTGCATGCCCAGGGTAATCAGTCGCAGTTAATAATCGAATGCCCTCCGGTATATCCATAACCTCCGCCTTAACAACTGTGATGTGGTCGGAAGTCGGAAGCACATTTCTAGTACCAGATCTCAGCAAAGAAAAACTAAACCACTTTTTCCTTCCAGATAAGAAGCTGTGTACAATTTTTTATCTCTATTCGTAATCGTTCGGGTTTTTTAAGAGAATCAAATCTCAGGAAATTATTCCGAATAATTAATAAATTGCTTTTATTGGAAAGTCGATATAGGGGAGATGAAGATGTAGGGCTTCAGGTATGGCAACACTGTAATTGTACAGTATGACAAATATTGGTCGGTCGAAATGGTTGCAGCTTTGTAGTTCACAGCCTTCTTTGTAGGGTTGCGATATCTCTGAGGGATCGGAGACGGAACGTTCTGTATAGCAGTCCAACTTAGTAACCCTTACAACACAACGCTCCATTCATGACTATGTAAAGGGTGGTTAAATTTTAAGGGCCGATGTTTATTTTGAATAAAACACAAATTATGTAGGAAATTATTATCATTTCTTTTTATTATGATAACATGGTATGGTTTAATTATGTTTGCAACAAAATATCGGCGAAATGCCCGCCGAGACCTCGGCGGTACACCTCTATCCGATGGTCCAAATTTTCGATGACTCTGAGGCATAATTGAGGTTCTATGCCGTTAATGTGCCGAATTATCTCATCCTTTAGCTCTTGAATTGTTGCTGGCTTATCGACGTACACCTTTTTTCTTTCAAATAACCCCAAACAAAGAAGTCCAACGGTGTCAAATCACATGATCTTGGCGGCCAATTGACATCGCCACCACGTGAGATAACACGGCCATTTAATTTGTCGCGCAAAAGAGCCATTGTTTCGTTAGCTGTATGGCAAGTGGCACCGTCCTGTTGAAACCACATATCGTCCAGGGTCATATCCTCGAATTCCGAATACAATAAGTTCATTATGATCTCGCTATAGCGAACACCATTCACGGTAAATGCTTTGCCGACCTCATGACACAATATCGCGAACAACAGCAATGTTTTCCGCATGCACAGGTGTTTTTACAGACCCGGTTTGTTGAAATTTGACTACAGTTCTTCCAATTGTGTACAAATTTGGCCGATTATGCTGACCAAAAAAATCACGAAGTGCACGAAATGCATTTTGATAATAAGCCTAAATAACTTTAAGGCGTTGCTCGATTGTGTATCTTTCCATGGTTGAAATTAAGTTAGTCTGAGATTGAGAAATGGCAAATAAAATGCAGAAAAACAACTTGACGTTTAGGTGTGGTTCACATTCAACATCGGTCCTTGAAATTTAACCACCCTTTAGTTTTTTTTTTGAAAAATTTCATTTTCATAAGCGATAGTGAAGATTAGAATTGCAAGAATCGCTTACAATTCTACAGTGCAAAGTTATGGTAGGATTTGAGGACGAAAGTCTTTACTTTCAGAAAAACTTTAATATATTAAAATAAATAAATAAATAAACACATATTTAAATATTAGGCTTTTTTTTATTTTCAAATGTATCTATTAAAGCCTTGCCTAAGTTGTTTAGACATAATTAAAAAGAATAAATTAAAAATGATTTTAAATTTGTAATCGGATCCATGCATAGACATGAAATAAAAATAATCAATGTGTGCAATTTTTATGACTGCCATCAAGTACATTTCTTGTGACAATAATAAAACATTAATATTAAATTTCTTAGTGCGGCATATATTTTAGATTTTAGGTAAAATTTAAACAATTTTTTGAATACCTTAGAAGAAATCTAGGACAAAACTTAGATTGGGAACCGAAATTTTATTTTAGTTTTACTAACTTGTTTACAATAAGTAATAAGTGTCACCCTGTTATAGAACTGCCTTTATAACTGAAGTTCAGTCATTTTGATTATTATTATTATTATTTTCTTTTTCTCCATCCATATTACGATGGTAATCTAACCCATATCTATATTTTTGTAAAATTGTTGGTTTTTTGTTTTAGCAATAGGCAGCCTCTTTTGTTTATGACCTACGGATATATAATCACAACATGATGTCGCATGTTGTACTATAACAAACATGTTGTACGTACATTGTTGTTTAGAAATGTACATAAAATAACAAAAAACAACAACAACAGAATATGCTTGTGGCACCAAAACCCTGACACTGAAGTTTTAATCTTGAAATGCAATTAACAAGAGTTCTCGTTTTTTAACAGGGAAAAAATCTCAATTTTTTTTTCTTGCTAAACACACTGATTTTTTTATCATATTTTTATTTTACTTAAAAAAAATACAAAAAAAAAGAATTTGTAATATAAAACCCTTAAATGACACCATACTCTACTTGATGTACGATATGCATGACGTGAGTTTTTCATATCACATGTACTCGTATAAAAAAAAACGAATATGTTTATCTTAAGCAATCCACTTTTTTAACCCTTTTTTGTTCTGCTTCAGCTTTCTTTTTCTCTTTCATTTTATATTAAACAAAAGTACATCATTAAAATATTCATTCAGTCAACAGAATATTAAATTGTTTTTATTTTTCTATACTTAAGCTTTCAAGGGTCGAACGAACACATTCATACATGCATTCGTGAATAGGATGCACAATAATCAAAGAATGTACTTGAAAACGAGTTTTATTTTTTTGTGTTCATTCTTAAAATTGTAGTACAAAGGTAGAGATTAAAGGAATTGATTTGTTTTTTCCAAAATCGCTTGTTTAAAATCTGATTCGCAGCTATTTTTACTGATTGGTCACATTACCATAAAATTTCACACGGCTACATGGAAAGTACAATATTTCCGAGATTTGGTATCGACCAAGAAATATAAAGACAAACTTTATTATTGGACCCCAAAGTAAATCACAAATTTGAAAACTTCGAAATTCTCTATTTATGAATCTACTTTGGTGACTACAAAAATTTGTATAATCTGCTATATTTTTTGGCTTAAAATCTTATACTATACTTTTAAATTTAAAAATTAGAAAAATGCATTTTGGCCAGTTTATGACCATAAAGGTGCCACGTCCCTCCGTTAGAGTGGTTTTAAAAATTTTCACCATTGGTCCTTCCATTTCATTTTATATTAATTTTATATAAAAACTAAGGTGATTGCATATCGAATAGACGCAGTCCAGCTTAAACCAATTTAAATTACTACTACAACAAAACACATTCTATTAATAACATTGAACATTTTTATTATTTAATTTGGAAAACACATTCCTTTCAAATTCTGTGCAAAAGTCCATGAAAATGCATAAATGTGTAACAAGGATTTAACACATTCTAAATATTTATAAATGCATATACATAAATAAAAATGTATATATTTGAAAATAAAAATTTATAAAATTGCAAAAAAATGATTTAAGTCATTATAATGATGCATTATACTTATATATTTTCTAATACACTCCAATTAATAGGTCAGTTAAAATATCTGGTTAACTGACTTTAATTTTAGTTTATAACATACATATGTTTTGAAATTGCAGTTTAAAACAGAGTTTTTTTTCATAGAAAAAAAAACGCTATTTTAAGTTAAGATTTGTACAAAAGGACCTTGCATAAAAATCTTTTATAATCAGCGAATTTTGTCCGCTAAATATTGCAAGGATAAAAACTGCAAAATGTTATCTTATCTTCCACACACTGCGATGATATTTGGATCTATTATAGAGAATCAATATACAGGGGTTGAAAAGTTCCTGCGCTCGAAATGAAAGAATACTGTTTTTGTTACGAAATAAATTTTTTTATTCAGTATAATCTCCTAGAAGCTCAATACACTTGTTCCAATGATCTTCCGATAATTTTATCCCATCCTTATAATGGTTTTCCGGAAGCTCTGCAAAATAACCGTCTACGGCTGCTATGGCCTCTTCATTCGACGAAAAATGCTTTCCACGAAGGAATTGTTTGAGATTTCTGAAGAGATAGTAGTCACTGGTAGCCAAATCTGGTGAATACGGTGGATGTTCAAGCAATTTGTACTTTGGTTCTTTGAATTTAGCCATCGTCAAAACACTTTTGTGAGCAGGTGCATTGTCTTGATGAAAAATGATTTTTTTTCTTCCTTAAACCAGGTCTTTTCTCACGAATTTTTTCATCCAGCTGATCCAAAAGGCTGCAATAATATTCAGAGTTGATTGTTTTACCCTTCTGAAGATAATCAATCAACAAAATTCCTTTTGCATCCCAAAAAATTGATGCCATAACCTTCTTAGCTGATCGTTGTGACTTCACCTGCTTTGGAGCTGAACAACCAGCTTCAGTCCACTGTAAACGTTCATGTTTCAATTTAGGATCATGGTGGTAGATCCAAGTCTCATCCATAGTTATAAAACTACGCAAGAAGTCGGTTTTATTCGGCTTTAAACACTCCAAATTACGCTGAGAAATTTGTTTTCGATCCAGTTTTTGTTAAAGTGTGCGGCACTAACTTTCCAAATAGTTTTTTCATACGTAATTCTTCATGTAAAATATGGAGTACTCGTTCGTCTGAGATGCCTATGGCATTAGAAATTTCACGCTTAGTCAAACTTGGATCTTCACTAACCATATTATGTACCTGCTCAATGATTTCTGCTGTGGTTGCAGTTTTTGGTCGTCCTTCGCGTGGATCGTCTTTAAGGCTGGTACGACCACGTTTAAATTCACCAGCCCAAAATCCAACGGTGCATTTTGAAGGTGAGGACTCCTTATACACTTCTAACAATTGTTCATAGATTTCCTTTGCTTTTAAACCCTTCAAAACAAAGAATCTAATGACTGCACGATATTAAATTTTTTCCATATTAAAAAAAAATCAATGACACGTCAACTTCAAATGGCTTGTAAACAAAGAAAGAATTGACAGAATGACTTGCAACTTTGCATGTGTTCTCAGGACAGTTATACCAACTTGAGAAAAAAAAGTTTGGAGCTAGCCGTGCCATCTCTTGGTGAGCGCAGAAACTTTTGAACCAATCTGTATAAGAGATCCATATTTTTAAAAACCTAATTTAACATTTAAGGATTTAAAATTGGACTTATAAATTACACCAATTTGGTTTCTTTGCATGATTGTTCAAAAGACACTAGGGCAATTTCAACTCAAACCGCACAGCATTCGGATTTGTCGTCTCCGATTTTAATGAAATTCGCCACAAATATTGTAAATCAATTTATTAACCCCAAACCCTTTCGTTTTTCGAAATATGACGTCATGAAAATTGCCAAAAACGTCAAAAATGGCAAATATCGAAAAAGTGTCCATTCAAAGTCGCCCATAACTTTTAAACTATACTATATATTGATAACATTTTAAAGGTGAAAACATTTTTTTTATTGTATTAAAAGGTTAAATGTCATTTTTTCAAGTTTAATCTTCAAATACCCATATCTCAAAATCCAATTTCGAAAACCGAAAAGGTTTGGGGTGGAAAGGTTAATGATTTGATAAACACTACCCATTTACAATATTTGTGGCGAATTTTATTAAAATTGGAGATGACAAATCCGAAAATAACAGTTTTCTGTGCGGTTTGACATGGAATGGCCCACTAAGTGTAAATTGCGTATCTAATGATTGGTAATTAAAAGGTGCATTACCGAGCGAGCCCAAATATTTTCCGAAGGAAATAGTTTTTATACAATGTACAATGCGAGCAGTTAAACGTATTTTGTTTCAGGTGCAGAAATAGTTAGCAGAAAAAAATTTAAAACTGTTTTCAATCCCACTTTTCTATTTTTTTACTGATATTTAGTAAAAAAAAAATATTATTTATTAAATTGTTTGCTAGTTACATTTTAAAATACAAAGAATATTTTTCTAATATTATCTAATTTTTGCAGCTGATTATAAAATTTATTTTTTTAGCAAACTCACATAACATACTAATTTTAAAAAAGTGGATATCAAAGGAAATTTTATTGTAAGATTACGAAATTCAATTAGATTTTATTTGCATGGAAACAAAATAGTGCTACAGGTTCTTACTAAATTCCCCATAATTTCCCGAAAAGTTTATAAGCCAGCCATTACAATTATCTTTCCCAATGATTTTGCATCATCAAATATTCCATAAACCAGAGGACTGTTATTTTTTCAAACAAACATCACTGGGTAAAACTGGTCAACACTTTTTGGGAAACAAAAAAAGTCATAACTGCGTTGAAATGATAAATGAATTCCTTTAATCTTACGCTCAAATGAGATGTCGAATGTCCATACAGATTCATTTAGTGACGATCAAAAATAAATTTTACAAATGGAAAAGCATTTTTATGGAAAGAGCTCCATATGAATGCTGAAAAATTACACGGCATGACACAGAAAAAATTAATAGAGTTCTGACCATCAATTCTATATATTTCGGCCATGCTGATTACAATGGTTACTTTTTTTTTATCAAAGGTACAAATTTTCCGAGAAATGCTTTCAAAGCTTGGAGGTTTTCTATTTAGTTTTTTACATATCAAATTTTTAAAACGAAAAAAATATGGATTATTTTTATTAAAATGCAAGCTCAAGACCTGTGGCCATATTAACGTTACGATTTCTCTGCAGAAAACCGGATATTAAAACTACTGTTTTGTGTTTTATGTAGGTTTATACAGTTTTTTTACGATTTTAACGAATTCAATCGCTGAAAACACAACCGACCTTAATAAAGGTTACGCCTTAGTAAAGAAGCAATTAGAAGGAAAATGTTTCAATAAAAACAATGTATTTGCATATAGCACTTTATACGTTAAATTAGCTTTCCGAATCGTTCCCGTAATCCAAATTTTAGTATAATGTTCGGGTACCTATAAAAACTGTTCTGGCAAAAATTCAAACAAAAAAGTTTTCATTTGCAGAAGTTATTGTAATAAATACATTTATTTTTTAATACAGGGTCCGCCAAATAACTTTTTTGTTTTTGAAAATGCTATAAAAAAAAACTACTGAATATTTTCTCAAATTTCTTTTTTTATTTGAAAGTACAATCCTTCCGGTTAATAATGGAAAATAATTTCATTCAAATGGCTGCCTCGGCTGGGCATGCAGTAGCCTACACGATCGGTCCAATTTTCAAGCACATTATCGATTGTGTGCAGCTGTATTTCACCAATGGCTTCACGAAAATTGTCATTGATAGCGTCAATTGTCTTTGGCTTTGTCGGCGTAACACTTATCTTTGACGGCACCCCACAAATAATAGTCCAACGGAGTCAAATTGCAGCTCCGAGGTGGCCAAACGACATCAGCTCTGCGGCTAATAATGCGATCTTCAAAAACAGGGCGCAAAACATCGAGTGTAGCTTCGGCTGTGTGGCACGTAGCACCGTCCTGTTGAAACCAAATTGTTGCCAATATCCTCCTCTTCAATTTTTGTGAACAAAAATTCGTTCAACATGACCCGATAACGAACGCCATTGACTGTAACGGCCAGCTGAGGCAGCCATTTGAATGAAATTCTTTTCCATTATTAACCGGAAGGATTGTACTTTCAAATAAAAATAGAAATTTAAGAAAATATTCAGTAAATTTTTTTTATAGCATTTTCAAAAAAAAAAAAAGTTATTTGGCGGACCCTATATTATGATAATTAATAGTATGTTACTTTTTTTTACTTCTTTTGTGTAACTTTTCTTTTTGAGTGTGTCGAATGTTGCAACTTCATTAAAAAATACATATATTGCAGCAGTTCAATTAACATAAATAAACGTTATGTATTGTACTTAAGAGCTATTGTGAAAAAAGGAATACGTAGCGGACGTTGTCGTATATTACAAATTCATATAAGGCAATGTCAAATAAGCCAAGCAAGAATCCCGAGCTGATGGGTATATTTTACTGCAATAGAGTATCAATACAATTTTTGAAAAAAGTTGTAAAGTCGCTTGTTAAAAAAACAAATTTCCAAACATTATTTTGATAAACGATCGGTTTTCTGGTAGTCCAGACCTGAATACTTTTTACAACTCGTCACCTTACATTGGAAGGTTTTAGCACTTTTATGGACAGTGGACAATTTTCCAATGGATGCGATGTATAATATGATAGACAATTGACTGGTCCGACTTTGGGCGTGCTGGAAACCAAGTGACGTACATTATGATTAATATTTCACAATGCTGCGTGATTAATTTTAACCTTGATATTGATGTAATTTTTCAGAAAATGTTTTTATGACTTACAAAAACAAAAATGTTCTAATAGCCCGAATTAAAAATTTTATTTAGAGCAATTTTAATAATTGATTTTAATCTCCCCTAATTCTGCATTTTGTTAAGTGTGTTGAAAAAGGATAATATTGGATGATCATTTGTGGAGTTACGCTGGTTAGTAATCGATTTTTTTTTTATAATTTTGTAATCACGGTTTTTTAAAGAAATCAAATTTTAGCATATAATCAAAATTCAGAATTATAAGAGATTAAAATTTCAAATTTACATAATTGCTTTAAATTAAACTTACAAACAAATTTTTAAAACATCGTTTGCCTTTTTATCTTTTTCCGCTACCCCAATTGTTCAATTAATTCCGTACAATGTTTTCGACATTTTTAATTTGTTTACCTCTGAACCCCTAACTACCTCATGGGAGAGGGTACAATTTTTTTATAGCAGTCCTAAACATTCTTCCTCTGTCCATGAAAAACAATTCGAATTTCATACCTTTTTCATACACGCAGAAAAACAACATGGTTAAAGCAATCATATTCGAAGAGCATCATATATTTTTGGGATTATGATTGTGCCAACCATAATAATATAGTTATCATATTATTATAACAAAATAACCTTAACTTCACCATTTCGAAACTATGAAAAAGTACTTTAAATTTAAGAATATTTTTTTTAAAAAATCTTTTTCCTAAAGAAAAATTTGATATTAAGGATATTTTAAAAGAAACCAGTATTCATTCTTCTGAATTTTTTGAAGAAAAATTTTTAAAAATTTTTGTAAATACTAAGGGCTTTTTTAATTTAAGAAACAGCTTTCAGAATCTGAGAATTTAACTTTAAGGAAAAGTTCACAGAATTAACAATTTTTCTATCAGCAAAAATTTAAAAAATCAAGTATTTTGTATAAGAAAGGCTCTACAGACTTTTTCTTATAAAAAATTATTTTCTTAATATGTACTTTATACTCCTTTCTATAAAATAGTTTTAAACCACCTCATTAAATGGCTTGTTCAATAGCCGAGCAGACTTATGTTTTGTACGAGAGAGGTGCTGCTCTTCCTTAGGTATTTGCCGATTAGGCACTGCTTTTTCAACTGCTTCGGTCAGATCTGTTCCAGTTTTTTTTTTTAAAAATATTATTTAAATGAAAAGAATTAAAAAAATTAAAATCTTTACATAGAATTACAGGTTGGTTGAAAAGTTCCTGCGCTCACCAAGAGATGGCACTGCTAGCTCCAAACTTTTTTTCTCAAGTTGGTGTAACTGTCTTAAGAAAACATGCAAAGTTGCAAGTCATTCTGTCAATTCTTTCTTTGTTTACAAGCCATTTGAAGTTGACGTGTCATTGATTTTTTTTAATATGGAAAAAATTGAATATCGTGCAAAGGAAATTTATGAACAATTGTTAGAAGTGTATAAGGTGTCCTCACCTTCAGAACGCACCGATGAATTTTGGGCTGGTGAATTAAAACGTGGTCGTACCAGCCTTAAAGACGATCCACGCGAAGGACGACCAAAAACTGCAACCACAGCAGAAATCATTGAGCAGGTACATAATATGGTTAGTGAAAATCCAAGTTTGACTAAGCGTGAAATTGCTAATGCCATAAGCATCTCAGACGAACGAGTACTCCATATTTTACATGAAGAATTACGTATGAAAAAACTGTTTGGAAAGTTAGTGCCGCACACATTAACAATTCAACAAAAACTGAATCGAAAACAAATTTCTCAGCGTAATTTGGAGCGTTTTAAGCCGAATAAAACCGACTTCTTGTGTCGTTTAATAACTATGGATGAGATTTGGATCTATCACCATGATCCTAAATTGAAACATGAACGTTTACAGTGGACTGAAGCTGGTTGTTCAGCTCCAAAGCAGGTGAAGTCACAACGATCAGCAAAGAAGGTTATGGCATCAGTTTTTTGGAATGCAAAAGGAATTTTGTTGATTGATTATCTTCAGAAGGGTAAAACAATCAACTCTGAATATTATTGCAGCCTTTTGGATCAGCTGGATAAAAAAATTCGTGAGAAAAGACCTGGTTTAAAGAAGAAAAAAATCATTTTTCATCAAGACAATGCACCTGCTCACAAAAGTGTTTTGACGATGGCTAAATTCAAAGAATTTAAGTACGAATCGCTTGAACATCCACCGTATTCACCAGATTTGGCTCCCAGTGACTACTATCTCTTCAGAAATCTCAAACAATTCCTTCGTGGAAAGCATTTTTCGTCGAATGAAGAGGCCATAGCAGCCGTAGACGGTTATTTTGCAGAGCTTCCGGAAAACCATTATAAGGATGGGATAAAATTATTGGAAGATCATTGAAACAAGTGTATTGAGCTTCTAGGAGATTATATTGAATAAAAAAATATATTTCGTAACAAAAACAGTATTCTTTCATTTCGAGCACAGGAACTTTTCAACCAACCGTATAAAGTCCTATGTATTTTTTTAAGATGTATTTCAATTGGGTATTTAAATGTTAATGTTGAAAAGATCGTAATATAAATTATGTAAAGTTTCTCTCATTTGATTGTTTTAATCCGTGACTCCAAAACCGTTTTTTTTGTCAAAATGACACAAGAAAATCCTGGGATGCATGAACTTAATTTTGGGTCGTAGCATTTAGTGGCGAACCCCGTTTTGAATAATCTGGTTATTTTAACAAGATATTTAGATTTTTAACAATTTTTTGATTATATATTAACGAAATGATTTTGAGAATTGTTGTTCAATGACTTAATTTATTGTTTTTTTTTTATTATATATTAACGAAATGATTTTGAGAATTGTTTTTCAATGTCTTAATTTATTATTTTTTTTTCGCTAATTTACTATGTATTACTATTATTGTTAAATTAATCTAAAAGGTAAGGAGTCATAATTATTTGTAGTTCCAAAAAATAATGATACCCCAATATTAATTCTACACTGCGATGATGTGTTTAATTCAGTGCTGTTCAAAAATAAAAATGTAGTTGTGTTGGTGAGAAATTAAGAATTGCACTGTAAGAAATGTTCAATGGGTTAATAGCAAAGGTAGTATCTGTATGAATTTATTTTTTTATTGAAAATATAAAACTGTTTATGTTTTGTGTAAAACTGTTTTAAAGAAATAAAAATTAAAAAAAAAAAATTAAATTTTTGAAAGTAAAAAAATAAATACATATATACATTAGGGTGGCTTTCTTCATTGTATAAAAAACAAAAAGTTGTAGATTTTTTAATCATTTTTAAAGCTTTTACTATAAAGGGTGGTTAAATTTTAAGGGCCGATGTTGAATGTGAACCACACCTAAGCGTCAAGTGTTTTTTCTCCATTTCATTTGATATTTCTCAATTTCAGACTAACTCAATTTCAACCATGGAAAGATACACAATCGAGCAACGCCTTAAATTTTTTTTTTTTATGGTCAGCATAATCGACAAAATGTGCCCACAATCGTGAGAATTGTGGGCAAATTTCAGCAAACCGGGTCTGTGAAAACACCTGTGCATGCTCGCCCAGTTCGTTCTGCGGAAAACATTGCTGTTGTTCGCGATAGTGTGTCATGAGGTCGGCCAAGCATTTACGGTGAATTGTATTCGCTGTCGCGAGATGATAACGGACTTATTGAGGATATGACCCTGGACGAACTTATTGAGCATATGACCCTGGACGATATGTGGTTTCAACAGGACGGTACCACTTTGCGCGACAAATTCAATGGCCGTGTTATCTCACGTGGTGGCGATGTCAATTGGCCGCCAAGATCATGTGATTTGACACCGTTGGGCTTCTTTCTTTGGAGTTATTTGAAAGAAAAGGTGTACGTCGATAAGTCAGCAACAATTCAAGAGCTAAAGAATGAGATAATTCGGCACATTAACGGCATAGAACCTCAATTATGCCTCAGCGTCATCGGAAATTTGGACCATCGGATGGAGGTGTGCCGCCGAGGTCGCGGCGGCCATTTGGCCGATATTTTGTTCCATACATAATTAAACCATACTATATTATCATAATAAAAGGAAATGACAATAATTTTCTAAATAATTTGTGAAATATATTTAAAAAATGTGTTTTTTTATTAAGTCCCCAGGTAAAAATAAAAATATATGCTCATGTATTCTCACATATTGTTTAGTTTATGTAAGTATATGAATCATATATTAAAGTATGTGACATTAATGGACGCATATACCTAAATATGCATGCTAAAAGTACACCCATTTTTGGGAATATATGGATTCATACATGTAATTGTATGTCATATACTTTTCCATTAATGACCATATGTTATTTCATTTTCTATTAGTTTCTTCGATTTATTTGTTTGATTTAAACTTCAAAATCACAATGTCAAAATTTTTATATTTATTTATTTTGAAGTTTTTAATATTCCTATATAATTTTTCTGAGAATTTATTGTGTGAAAAAATTTGTTTATTTGTTCAAAAAATTTTTTTTTTTATTTTTTGACTAAAATCTTTAATTAGTGTTTTACGTGGAGCTTGAGGATGATATGTTAGAATTTTATGAGTTTTGGTAAGTTTCAGTTGAGATTCTTTACAATAAATTTATTAATGTCTTTTACAATTTTAGTATTTATCAAATCCTGTTTTAATGTGTTTTTAAGGAGTGGTACTAAAAATGTCCGCTGTTTGACTTTTTCCCGTTGGATATAGCACATCTAGGCCGTTATCTGTCCAATTATTTGTTTTGAAATGCAGGATTAAAATATTTCCCCCTGTCTCGGTAAATCTTTCATTTTTATTTAATTTATCTTTCAGAATCAGCATCCCGAACGAAATGATTGGATAAAGCCAAAGTTCAGAGAAGAATAACTACATAACCAGAAACTCCAGATTTGATTTGTACATTGCATTAAAGTAATAAACTTTGTTTTTTAATACGTTCAGCAAACCCGTTATGTGGTTATTATAATCCTAGATTTTCGTATGCAAATCTGATACATTTTTTATGTAAATTAATATAAATTGTGTATTTAAGAGAAAATTTAATAAAAAAAACCTGACCAATTTTACTAAAAAATTAAAAATTATTATTTTAATGGCAAAAAATACATGAAAATCAAAAATATATAGACATGTATGAATACAAATATGTATCTCATTATTTACCCTCATATATGATCATAAATCTACATATTTCCTCAATTTTCGTTAATGCCCATGTATGGAATCATATATGATCATCCATACATAGACATACATGAACATATATGATTATTTTTAACCGGGTCTTTTAAATATTTTTATAGATCTTGAAGTATCATAAAATATTTTTCGTACATCGCTATTCATTTTTTTCAGTTCGTTAAAAAAAATCAGCATACATCCGTTACACATGTTCATTCGTCGCTGTTCAAAAAGCAAAAAAATTTCTATAGAGTATTTTTTCCGCTCTACCAGAAATTTAACATGGTACAGAGTTCAGCGGCAACATTTTTAAATGAGAGGGCAACATTTTCAAAGTTGCTAAAGTGTTGAAAAATATTAAATTTGGTGTATGCAGTGCTGCCACATAAACAGTGTAATTTTTTATCCCAGTTTTTGTGATTCTTAACTGTTTACCAGTTTTTTCATCAAAACATTTTTTTTTTTTCAAATTATTGCATTTTTTATAGGTTTTTAGTTATATGTTGCAACAATTAATAGCATATTTATTCTCTTTATTATATATTTTTAATATAGAAATGGGAAATAATGGATATGAATAGACATATTTGGTCAATGTGTGTGTACACACTTTAATACTTTTCACGTCACAATGTTATGTTTGAATTCGTAACTGTTTTTTAAAAAAATTGCAAGTTTTGATTGTAGTTTTTTACTTTATTAGACATGTCTAATTTTAGTAAAAATAAATAGTATATTGAACAAATATTATATTTTTATATAAAAAATCTGAAAAAATACATGAATAAAATAAAAAAACCTTTTTTTTTATGAAATAGTCTGAAAAATATCTAGCATCCCAAAAAACGGCAAAAAATAGTTAAAATTGGTTATATGGCAGCACCGCTAAACACTACTAAAAGTTGCCGACCAAAACTCACCTTTGTTGCCGCCAAACTATGTTCGTGTCTAAGAGAGTACTAAAAAGTTCGTGAGAGAGAAACATACTCTATAGAAAATTATATACTTTTTGCGCTGTTTCAGTGATAGTGCGCAAGAGCACAAGAATACATGTGAGTTGAGCAGGGACAATTGTCCTAAGGAATGAACAGCACTGGTTTAATTCGAGTTACAGTACATCAATACGTATACGTAATATTATTGTTAAGATTTTTATGACTCTTATGCCGTTTAATTTTTTGAAGAAAATTTTGATTTTATTTTTTATTGCAAATAAAAAATAAATGGTAAAATATAGTAAACAAGTAAAAAAAAATCAATAAATAATGTAATTGCAAAAGAGTTTTCGAAGTCTTTTCAAATAATAATTTGAGTCAATATAAAATAAAATCTTAATAACTTGATAAAAAGACCTAACTCTTCAAAACGGGATTCGTCACTGAATTCTACGACCCAAAATTAAGGTTACTTGTCTCAGGGTTTTCGTGTGTCGTTTCAAATATTGAAATTTTACTTACAGTATAATTTTCGTTTAGGATGTAACGTTTTTCATTCTACTGGTTTGTTATTCTTTTTTTATTATTATTATTTCTTTAATTAGTCTATGGATACAATGAAATCCTCACAGATTAAAGTTAAATAAATTATAACAATTTAACTAAACAATTTTTAAATTGATAACCAGAAATACTTTAGTCTAACATAGAACAAAGACTATTAAATAATCTCATAGATGTGGTAAGAGATTCATTATGAGCATATTCAGTTCTGTGAAAATCTATATGTAAAAAATTATTTCTTCTCAACGACGTTTAAGGAACTTATATGTTATTTAGGTTTAAAAGACCGGGGCCATAATGAGGAGATATTCCTTCTAGATTCCAAGGACTTCATAAAAATCCAAATACACCTACGATCATAAGATGTAAGAGGAAAAGTATATTTTTAAAATATAACTTGAATTTTCTAAATAAGGTTAATGTGGACATTAGCATTGAAACTCTAAATAAATGAAGAATACTCCAATCTAGAGCGCACAAACAAAGAAAAAAATATTTTTTTAAACATTATAATTAAACATATTATTAATATTACGACGAACAAAACTAAGCAGTGAGTAAGCTTTGGGTACTAAGTAATTTAGATGACTACAAAATAAGAGCTTAGTATCAAACACTACCCCCAAGTCTTTAATTTCATTCATTGAAGAAAACAATTTACAATCAATACTATATCGGGAAATTAAAACGTGACGATATTTGTGAAAAGTCATAACATGGCATTTATCCACATTGAAATAAAGTTCATTTAGTTCAGACCACAAAACAACTCTATTTAAGTCATTCTGTAATTCAGAAATATCCGTTTCGCTTTCTATAGGTTTAAAAATGTTGAGATCGTCTGCATATAAAAAATATCTGAAACTCTCAAAGCATTATTAATAAAAATGTTAAATAGTAAAGGACCTATAATACTGCCCTGAGGTATACCGGAGGATGCAACGAAAATATCCATCAATAGAGACAGAACAGTTTCTGTCAGTTAAATAAAAACGAAAACCCTCTTTCAGAATGAAAACCAATATTCTCAAGCTTAAGAAGCAGCAACTCATGGGGTACACGATCAAATGCCTTAGCAAAATCCGTGTATATGGTATCAATTTGAAAACCCATTTCAAATTGGAAAACACAAAAATTGATGAACACGGCTAAATTTGTGGTAGTAGACCTTGCTTGGTTATAAAGGGTGTCCCAAGAAGAACGCAATTTTTAAATCTGGCAACATTCGAAGTGTCATTGTTTGACATTTGAACAATTGTTATTGTTTGCTAGTAGAAGGTACGAGGTTAGTAAAAATGGAGCGCTACACGAATGAACAGCGCATTCTCATTGTGAAATTGTTTTACCAAAATGGTGAAAGTTTTGCGGCTACAGTTCGCAAATTGCGATCAATTTGGGGTCACAATAATGCTCCAAAAGAGTCAACTGTAAAGAGATTAATGGATAAATTTGCCGAAACTGGGTCTGTTAGTGATGTAAAGACAACAACGCGCCATCGACCAGGTCGATCGACCGAAAATGTCGCAGCTGTACGTGATGATGTCGCTCAAACTCCATCCACCTCAATTCGACACCGAGCTCAGCAAATTGGTGTCTCCAAATCCACTTTGCAACGAATTTTGACGAAAGATTTGCATCTTCATGCATACAAAGTTCAATTGACTCAGGAACTGAAGCCAGCTGACCATGGACAGCGAAGGGAGTTCGTTAATTGGGTATTGGAGAGACAACATGAAAATGCTGATTTTGCCGATAAAATCATCTTCAGTGACGAGGCCCATTTTCATCTTGATGGCTTCGTCAATAGGCAGAATTGTCGCATTTGGGGTGAGGAAAATCCTCGAGTGATTCACGAGAAGCAAATGCATCCTCAACGTGTCACTGTGTGGTGTGGTTTTTGGGCTGGAGGAATCATTGGGCCTTTTTTTATGAAAATGAGGCAGGTCAAGCGCAAACAGTCAATGGTGTTCGGTATCGTGAAATGATAACCAGTTTTTTCTTGCCTAGAATTGAAGAAATGAATGTGGAGGGCATGTGGTTCCAACAAGACGGCGCCACATGTCATACAGCCAGAGAAACAATTCAATTGCTGCATCAGTCATTTCCCGGTCGTGTTATTTCGCGTTTTGGAGATCAGAATTGGCCGCCTAGATCGTGCGATTTAACACCATTAGATTTTTTCCTTTGGGGTTTTTTGAAGTCGATGGTTTACGCGAATAAGCCGACGACGACTCAAGCCTTAAAAGAGGAAATTGGACGCTGCATTAATGAAATACCGCAGCATTCATGCATTCATCGTGCAGATGGCCGCGGCGGCCATCTGCACGATGTATTGTTCCATACATAACCTTATTCTGTCTACTTTACGATATAATAAAGTTTCACGATTTTTTTTAAATATCTGTGTTTTATTTAAAATTTAAAAATTGCGTTCTTCTTGGGACACCCTTTATGAGTCTTAAAAATTGTTGCTGGGTATTTTCAATAAAATGCTATAGCTATTTATATTTTATACAAATCATGGCATTACAGTGTTGTTTTCTTTATTTTCATACTACTTGTAGATATTTTCTCAGTATGGTATCTAAACTTTAAATATCTAATAAATGTCAACCACAATGACATTTTGTCGCCACTTTTACCACAAACTCTCAACATTTTTTGTTTTGTTTAAAGCTGCAATATTTGTTGGCAATAAATATTACAAAAAGAAAAGCAAAAAATATAAATTATACGTTCTATGTAAAGAATTTTCTTTAAAATTTTTCGCATTTTTATCTGGTTAATATTTGCTAAGCTGGAATGAACGACTTAAGCAACACTCTACGAAATTTATATCTGCATTTAATATGTTACATATTAGGATATTATCAGAAATACAAACCCTACTGTCATCTGTTGACGCAAAAATGATTTTTTTATATAACAGAATTGCCAATTTTTGGCGTTTAATAACTTAAGATCACTTAAAGTTTGAAAATTATCGGCATAACCGAAATGTGATTTTAGAAATTCGCCACAAGACGAAAATTAAGATTAAGGTTGAAGCAACCAAATATATTCCTAGATAAATTGAAAAATTATGTTCCAACTGTTATCCTGTTGCATTAACCAAATTTTTGTCGTCACAAAGAAATATATCAATAACAACAACAGAACCATGCAGTTTTCAAAAAATTCGGTTATCACAATGAATCTGTTTTCTCTGTGTTCATTTGAAATAAACTTGCTATCTGCCAGTTATTGTCTACACTTAGAAAAACTACAGCAGGCATTAATAAAGGGTGTCCCAAAAAGAACGCAATTTTTAAATCTGGCAACATTCGAAGTGTCATTGTATGACATTTGAACAATTGTTATTGTTTGCTAGTAGAAGGTACGAGGTTAGTAAAAATGGAGCGCTACACGAATGAACAACGCATTCTCATTGTGAAATTGTTTTACCAAAATGGTGAAAGTTTTGCGGCTACAGTTCGCAAATTGCGATCAATTTGGGGTCACAATAATGCTCCAAAAGAGTCAACTGTAAAGAGATTAATGGATAAATTTGCCGAAACTGGGTCTGTTAGTGATGTAAAGACAACAACGCACCATCGACCAGGTCGATCGACCGAAATGTCGCAGCTGTACGTGATGATGTCGCTCAAACTCCATCTACCTCAATTCGACACCGAGCTCAGCAAATTTGTGTCTCCAAATTCACTTTGCAGCGAATTTTGACGAAAGATTTGCATCTTCATGCATACAAAGTTCAATTGACTCAGGAACTGAAGCCAGCTGACCATGGACAGCGAAGGGAGTTCGTTAATTGGGTATTGGAGAGACAACATGAAAATGCTGATTTTGCCGATAAAATCATCTTTAGTGACGAGGCCCATTTTCATCTTGATGGCTTCGACAATAGGCAGAATTATCGCATTTGGGGTGTGGAAAATCCTCGAGTGATTCACGAGAAGCAAATGCATCCTCAACGTGTCACTGTGTGGTGTGGTTTTTGGGCTGGAGGAATCATTGGGCCTTTTTTTATGAAAATGAGGCAGGTCAAGCGCAAACAGTCAATGGTATTCGGTATCGTGAAATGATAACCAGTTTTTTCTTGCCTAGAATTGAAGAAATGAATGTGGAGGGCATGTGGTTCCAACAAGACGGCGCCACATGTCATACAGCCAGAGAAACAATTCAATTGCTGCATCAGTCATTTCCCGGTCGTGTTATTTCGCGTTTTGGAGATCAGAATTGGCCGCCTAGATCGTGCGATTTAACACCATTAGATTTTTTTCATTGGGGTTTTTTGAAGTCGATGGTTTACGCGAATAAGCCGACGACGACTCAAGCCTTAAAAGAGGAAATTGGACGCTGCATTAATGAAATACCGCAGCATTCATGCAAAACGGTCATTGAAAATTTCATTAAAAGATCGCGTGCATGCCAGCAAAGCCGCGGCGGCCATCTGCACGATATATTGTTCCATACATAACCTCATTCTGTCTACTTTACGATATAATAAAGTTTCACGATTTTTTTTTAAATATCTGTGTTTTATTTAAAATTTAAAAATTGCGTTCTTCTTGTGACACCCTTTATATACTTCAGTGTAGACGGTCTTTAATCAATTATATTTATAAATAATCCAAATTAGGTAAAAACCCCACAATATTTATGATCATGTTTCGTTGTTAGCGTTTTTTTTTTTTCTTATATTTAATCCCAGTTACTAAATGGAAATTGATATTATAACAACAAACTCTAACAAGAAAAGATGTTCTGTTTACAAATTCTCGAACAAATACGTACAGAATTTTTAGCACAAAAAAAAATTATATATTTCTTTTGGATTGAAAAAATATGCATTATGAATGAGTTAAGTTGAAGCAGACAAAAAGTATTTTTCGAACCAGAATACAAAATAAAAAAGAGTAGAAAACAACGAAAAAAAAACAAGAATAACTAAGTGTATGTATTGAAGCCAACACTTAATGCAACACACAACAAGTACCCCCAAACGGCAAATACTGTGTTGCAAGCATATACAACATTCTCAGTGTCAGCAAGTGAAAGATGTCTTTGGCTGCAAGCGTCAGACAGAACACTGTTTATGTATAGAAGTATAAAACTGCATTTAAAAAAAAAAAATGTGAAAAAATACATTATTTAAAAAAAAAAAATATATGAAAGTAAAAAAAAAAACAACGACAAGAAAAACATGAACATTGTCGACATAATATTGCTGGCGAATCACATGCTAAAACCGACAAAGGTTTGTACAGGAAATTCTTTATATTTTGTAAAATATGTAATGCACAGTGGGTGTAAAAAGACAAATATGGATACACTGTTATTTTTTTTTTTTTTGTTTCGAATCTTTTCCACCGAAATTCGCCAGTGTAGAAACTGTAATGAGGTTTCATTATTTGTTAACTACCAGCAATGATACCAACTTACTTCTTGCATTACTTCAAAACATATAATGATTTGCAAAAAAATACCAGTTCTGATCAGATCTTATTAAATCTGATTGTACCAGATCTAACTATATCTCGAAATTGAAGACGAATTTGAGATTTAATTAGAGCTTATCAAATCTAGGCAGATGTGGCTCATAATACGAGGGCGGTCCCAAAATTAGCCGACCTGACATTAATGTCGGCCGTGGGCGCCGCCATTCTTGATGATAATTCGGGCTGCTTTTGCGCATTTTCCAATTTTCTCGAGAGAACTTCGGGCATAAGTTTTCGCGTTCTTGACGGATATTCTCATTTTGAGCTTCCATAGTCTATGACTTACATTGGCCATATCTTATAGAAAAAAGTGTGGAGCGGTTAAATCGGGCGTTTTTCCGGACAACTGCAAATTGCTAAACCTAGTCATAATGCGACACGGAAGCGTATCCTTAAAAAAGTCCATTGTCCAATTTATCCATTTTCAGCAATAAAAACTCATTGATCAGTGTTCTGTATCGCTCACCAGTCACAGTAACCAGTGACACCCTCGGCGTAAATGTCGCACTATGCAATGACTTTTAGTAGATTTAATGCCTCTTCGTGAATAATAAACGAATTTTCAGTGTACTAGAAATGCAAAATTTGTTTACATATCCGTTTATATGCGATCTTCTGTCGAGACCTGGGTATATAGGAGTCGTATAAACTTCCCGATTACTGCAGCATTTTCATTTCCGGGGGCCAAAATAGCTACTGACCTTGCTATTGTCCCTGAGACAATTAGTTCCTATTTTAATTTTTATATAGATAGCCAAGCGGTTATTAGGGCGATCTTCGCCAATTTGACATATTTATCGATTGTTCAAGGGTGCAAAGTCTTTGTAGGTAGACCTTGTGCCAGTAGTGCACATCTATTGGGTTCGTGGGTACTAGAATATTGAGTGTGACAAGATATCGGACGAGCAAAACGCGTGTCCAGTTGTCTGGCAAAAGGCAACGGATATTTGTGTGCCACCCCATGTTTTGAAAGGGGATGTAGACTCCACTGAAATGGGCAGATCTGGGACGGATTGGTAAAATACCAAAACTTGCAGGGTGATGAAGATAATGTGGTAGTCTTACGATTCTAAGCGACGGATTTTTCGTTATCCTTAACCAGAAGCGATGTGGGCACTGACAGGTCATTGCTGGACTGGCGTTATTGTCAGGACAGCAGGAAAGCTGGCGAGTGATAATTGTAGGTTTTTTGGGTTACCGTGGGACAGAAAGACGCTAGAGCATATTATGTAACAATTTCCGTCTTTTGCTTACTCCAGGGAAAGTTTCTTCGGAGATTATCTTGATAAAATCTCTAGAATCGAAATTTTGAGACTCCTGGCATTTGCTAATAGAGTGTGGGCACCCTGGCTGCCATCACATCTGACTGATATTTAATACAGCCAGAAAAAAAGTTAGTAGAAAAATTGGTAAACGGTTTTCAATTCCACTACAAAAATATACTGATTTTAACTAAAAAATTATTATTTATCAATTTTTTTTGCTATTTACATTATACAAATTACAGAGTTCTTACAGAATATATAAAAATTATTGTTGCTAATTTCAGAAATCATTTTACAAATTCTAGAAAGCTGATTTGCTAAAATTAGCAAAAAAAATACTAATTTTAAAAAATGTGTATATTGAAGATAATGTTATTTCTAATTAAAACTTACACGTACAAACTTAAATTGCCTTAAAATGTAACATATATTAAAAAAAGGGATCGGAAGTGAATATACCGATTCTTGTCTGAAAATAAGACATCCACTAAAAATAGCACTAAAAGTTTTTTTAGTTCTAAAGTCCAAAAAAAATTGACTAAAATATTTTTTAAAACAAAAATAACCAAATAAAAACAAAATGATAATTCGTTTATGTTCTAACAATTTTTAAGATTTTTAAGCCTTTGAGTTTGTTTTTAATTTTGTGTAAGATATTTTTTGAAAAAAATAAATAAAATAAAAAATAATTTGATGCTCGATAAAAAAACAAATGAATTTTACAATATTGTACTAATATTAATAATATTTTGTAATTTCTTTTGCTGAATTTAGCAAACAGATTTTAAATTACACTTTACAAAAAGTATACTAAAATTTAGTAGAGGCTACTAATTTTTCTACTAATTTCATTGTACCACACGTCAGCAGACATGTGTTGCTAAGATTAACAAAAAAATACCGCTGGGCTCAAAATAGCGAAATTTCCCGTAATAACAGCAAAATTTTCAGTTGTCATAACAGACTTTTTTTGGTGAGTTAATCTGATAACGCTAGGGACCAAATTGGTCTATGCTCAGTCTTTCACCAGCCAGTTCAACCTATCCTCTCCGTTCAGAAAAAAATTGACTTATGATAAATTGTATGAGAAAATAATCCATTGCAAAATAGTCAGAAGTATTTCACGTTCTTAAGGCTTTTCGACATGTATTCTGTGACTGTTTCTTTACAAATTTTAAAACAAAACTGACAGTTGCCTTCATGTCATAGCATCTTTTATACGCCGAAATATTATTGTATGAGGAATGTTAGGCAAATTTTCAATGTTTCTGTGAATCATTGATACCATATAAATTTATTTCAAGTATTTTCCATCATTTGCTATGATATTTTCCTAACTTTCTGACAACATATGGATTCCGCACCAAAAGAACTGCCCTATTCTGAAGTGAGGCTTTTCCAGTTAGAGTGTTTTACATCAATTGAGGCAAATGGTAGGTAGACGGGGCAAGGGGTGTACTATAAGGCAGATAAGATAAAACTTCCTAACCACATTTTTTTTAAAATATCTTAAACCTGTCTTATTGGGTTAATCTATTAAATACTTTTTATTTTATTACCCACAGTATCACGTTAACAACACTGCAAAATTCTCGTCATCATCATGACAACGATGCAAACAACACGACCACCACCCACCGTTAACGTCACCAACATTTTCTAGTTTGCCAACCGAATCCCTTGTGGCAGGAACAACAACATTAAGATAAGCTTGAGTAATTTTTAGCTGGAATTCCTTGTAGGAATGTGATTTGCTCTACTGTTTTGTTAGTAAATCCTGTATGAACTGAGAATCCAAACATTTGTCGAAACAAAAATACAACGACAAGCTAACAAAAAAATAATAAAAATCCACACAGAAGAAAAATTGAAATAAGACGAGAAAGGCAAAGAAACATAAAAGTAATATAAAATAGTCATGGTGTGTTTCTCAACATTATTTAAAATTCATGAAAGCAATTCAGATTTTTTTCTGGCTACTTGAGACTAAACTACACATAGCCACACAAACACACACACACACATGTATAGACCAACCTAATAATTCACGAACATTCATTTATTCAAAAAACGTGTTCATGTGCATGTGTATGCTAACTATAAGATTGTGTAAAATTACTTTGAATTAAATTTAATGTCTTCTTTTGTACGAGTATGTGTGCGCACACAAATATACTCCAATATATTTATTGTAAGTCTACACATAAATATTTTTATAATAGTTTTATATTAATGTATTTAGGTGTGTTCTATGACTTAACGTACATGCAATGGAACTTAATTGGCGGGTTCCTTCAGATTTCAATCAAATTTGAATATGAAATAAAGAACACAAATTTAACAAAAGTTTGGTAAGAAACATAGCAGCCTAATCATATATTTAGGGGACAAAATGGCTGTAGGTATCCTTTTGGGTCCCAGAAATAAAATATAAAATTATAATTTGTATATAAAAATTTTCTTTGTTTTAAAAGAATAAATATTAGAATAATTATTAAAACTTCAAAGACATTAATCAAAAAGGTAACTCATTTTTTTTTTTTTGTGTTTATTTATTAATTTATTACATTAATAGTGCCTCAGCGCCTTATAGGCATTTTGGAGGCGAGTTGGTATTTATATGATACATATAATTTACAATTATTTAATATAAATAATCAAAAATAATATGTTTAAAAAAGTTACTAAATTTAATTGATTTTAATTATAATTTTAATTTGTACAAGTGAGATCAATTCATATTTATACAAGTTCTTTAATATGTTGCAATAAATAAGTCTTCAACATAGTTTTAAATACTGAAATTCTGTTGACATTTTTTGTATTCAGAGGCAAATTGTTAAACTCACGACTACCCATATATTCAATACGTTGCTTAGTTGTTTCCACCATTAAGCTCCCATTAGTCCTTGTGTTAATCGGGTATTGATTCTATCGAAACAAAATATAGCAACAATTGCATTTTATAAGTCCCATATATTGGCAATACAGTTTGGAATATATCTCTAAATAATGATATGGTTGGATATCTGACAGGATGATTTGAAAAACAAATAAATTTCAAAATAGCAATACATAAAATGTAGCGAAGGGATCCCTACAATATATTATAATATTTTTTTATTATTATTTTAGTAGTCCATTGAAAAAGTTATTAAAACACCTTTCGTTTAATAAGAGATTTTTTTTAAATAGTATGTCACATATAAAAATTAAAAAAATAAGAAATTTGGTATATTTTTGCCCCAAATTGTAAAACGTAATAGTGAGAATGTTAACCATTCTTATTTATTTTTACTCTTCTATCACATGTATAAATTTTATTAAAAAAAATAGGAAATAGATCATCGGTGAAATGTTAATAAGAATAGTAGTAGCTTAAATCAATTGTCTAACAAACTAATTCCATTAACTGTTCAATCAAATGTGAATTTATAATTGTTTTGCAATCATATTTTATTTAATTGAACTATTTCAAACAACTTTTTAGATCGTTAACTTTCAAAACATATACAAAATTTTATCTAACTTTTTATAGTTATACACCAAAAACAGTATTAGTTATGTTCATTGAATTTGTTTCCAATTGAATTCTGGCAGTTACCATAACTAACTTTATGTTATATTTAAGACGTGAAAGCCAATTTTTAATAGTCTATTTAAATATTTATATCACAAATAAATATTATTACGTTTTATTTGTAGAAAATGTTTATTTTTATATTATTTCGTTATCGTTACCTGGCCATTCAGATTTATAAGTAGTTTATACTCTTACTTACTGCACCACAACTACAAAAATTTTAATTTTTCTTGATATAATTTCTATTTAAACATTTGAGTATTTTGTGTTATTAAAATAAAAATATTTTGTTTTAAATATTTGCCTTTTCCGGTATTTTTACTCGAAAATTCGGCCACCTCTCTACCCACTACACCACAAATAATTATACATTTTGAAGGCTAATTTTGAATTTAAATAAATTTGTTAGAATAACAATTATAGTTTAAAATTCGTTTACCCATATTAATCATTAGTGAGTGGTGTCTATAACACTATGGAACATTTTTGGGATTATTGTCTGCGGGGTGAGAAATTCCAAGTCAGGGTGATGGTACTAGGTCAGTATAGTAAAACCCTCAAAGGGTTTGGCCTTCGTATGTGTCAGTTTATTTTTATGACCTTTTAATTTTTTTCTTTATCTTAATGTTTTTTCGCTTAGTTGTAACATTTTGGCAAAAACGTAGTTTAACATAACTCGAGAACCACTTGTCCGATTTTGCTAAAACAAACTCAAAAAAATTTAGAATTACTTTAATTAATCCGCTCATATAACGTTTTTCTTTATAATCAACAGTTTTGCCGGTAAAAATAAATTTGTGGAGAAAAAAAAATATTTTTTTGCCTAAAAATTAAATTTTTTTTTTTAAATTCATAAAAAATCCAAAACGGAAAAAAGGATCAAGTGTTATTAATTTCATGTAAAGTCACATAACCTATAAACAAAATGCGACATAGATCATAGAAATCGATTAACGCGTTCTGCTTTTATTTACAATTAAGTGAAGGTATCCCATTTTGACAAGAATACTGATATTTGTTTTTATTCAAAAAAGTGTCATTTATCGCCTTTTTTATAAATTTTCCCCAATAACTCCAGACTTCTGGCCATAAACTACTAAAAAAATTAAGTAAACATTTTTATAATTTTTTATTTTTATTTTATTTATTTATTTTTATTTTTTTTAATAAATATTGCCTAGACTTTTTCGATGGTGGTTGTTCGGGACTAGTGGCATCGCATTCATCGCTATCATCAGTTTCTGAACCACACATAATGTCAATGTGTGACTCCACTGTTGGCCCTTCTGCATCTCCTGAAAATTCTTTATCATCAAGATCATCCTTGTCTTGCCACACAAGCTTACTCCACCAGCAAATTTCCGCAATTATTGTACTCGGCGACTTTTTGCCTCTATATCTGTAAGTTTTTGTTTTATTAAAATGAGTTTGAAAAAATAAAAAATCAGTATTACCTCATTTCAAATGGCATAACAACTTGATGATAGCGTTCACCTTGTTCATCAGATTCGGTAGCCAATTGTTTGCTAAAGTAGTCCAGATGATGATGTAAATAATGGATTTTCAAGGACATGTGGACACCAATTTCCGAGAATGCTCTTAACATCCTTGCGACAGAAACATCGTAGTTGTTAGAACGATGCTTTCCCAACAAGCCTTCTATTAATTCTTTGATTGCCTGCCATGCATTCAATTCAGCGTCAATCAAAATATTGTTGAATGCGTCACTTTTAATCAGCTTTCGTATATCTGGACCATTTACTACGCCTGATTGGAAAAAATTAATTTGTTAAGATGGAAAATCATGGGAAATGATGTGATATTATAACTTACCTTCTTTAATTTTACTTTTGCTGAGTCTCGGGTAAATTAGTTTCAAACACAAGAAAACTTCATCTCTTTTGGCGACAGTTTTGATAAAATTCTTAACAATTCCAAGTTTAATATGCAGTGGAGGCAGCAATATCTTCTCCTTTGGCACTAGAGGCTCACGAATAATATTGGCCGTTTGTTACCTGCTGTGCTCTCTGAGTTTCCATCCGTGGCATGCATATTGGTCACCGGAAAATCGTGTGTCCCAATCGCACAAAAAGCACATATATTTTATATAGCCGCTTTGAAGACCGCAAAGCATTGCTACAACTTTTAAATCGCAGCATATGCGCCACATATGTTTGGCGTAGTTAACCATTTTTAAAATATTTTCCAGTGCATCATATGTTTCTTTCGATTCTGTACTATAGGCTATTGGAACTGAAGGTTTTTTATTGGTCTTATGCAGTAAAACCGCCTTCAAGCTGAGTTTGAACTGTCAATAAATAATCTCCAGTCATCTGCTTCATATTTTATTTCCATTGCGTCCATCAATTTTCCTACATCCGGGCAATATGCAGAAGTTTTTTCATCATTCACAAGGAATAAACTTTGGAGTGTTGCCTGACGACTTCGATAAGCTGTGACTTTCACACCGGGTGCCAACAAATTGTTTGATTTCAAAATGGAAGCCAGCTCTTCCGATTTATGCTGTGTTAATTCCAACTTGGCAACAATTGAATCAAGCTTATTTTGATTTATTAAAATTGGCTCATTGGATACTGATGGCTCATATGGGGGATCATCACGTGCATGATATGTCGGAGCAGTCGTAGAAGAGAAAATATCTGGGCTAGAAGCTTTTGGCACAGGAATGTGGTCCGAATGAGGCATTGGTGTTGCGGCACTTGCAACACCAACGTAATTATACGATTTTCTTATTCTTTTTGCGGCTCCTTTATTCGCACATGCATAGCAATTCAATGGATTGTGACCTTCGCCAGGATTAGTCCAAGTCATTGGGATACCGAATGGCATACTTTCAGGTCTTCTATTTTTCCAATCCATTAGACGGTTGTAGCAGCTTTGACACACTATATTTGGTACCCACTATACATTTTGGTTGAAGTACATCTCGTATGTTTGAACAAAATCAGTACTGAAATTTCCCCTTTTTTATGTGTTGAGACATATTGACCACAGCAGTAGCAAAAGCTATTTATATCTGGCTTGCACAGTTCCATATTCTGTTCAGTTTTGTTCACTTTTAAAAAACTGGAGAAAAATCACTTTTACTGTTCGCGTTCGTCGGCACTTGTTGAATGACAAAAATCACAGAACCAGTGTGAGAAAGAGAAGAAGTATAATGACAATGCATGTTTTATGTGAACATTACAGAACCAGTGTTGCCACATCAATATTTCTCTTTTAGTACAGTAGAAAAATATGAGAGAGTTCGGCTTGTGAGTGTCAATGTTTTCTCCAAATAATGTTGTGCATATCTGGAGCAAATTTTTGAAATTCATACATTTACCTAATTGTGAATAAATGAGAAACGCGTTTATCCATTTTCATGATATATGACTTTTTTTGCTCATGAGTTATGTGACTTTACGCGAAAGTAATTAGTTTTGGCACTTTTTTCCATTTTGGATTTTTTATGAATTTAAAAAAAAAAAATATTTAAATTTTTAGGCAAAAAATACTTTTTTCCTTTCATACATTCATTTTTTACTTCGAAAGTGTTGCCCATATAGGAAAACGGTATAGAAACAGATTAGAGAAATTGTAATTTGTTTCATCAAAATCGGACAAGTGGTTCTTGAGTTATGTTAAACTACGTTTTTGCCAAAGTGTTTTACTATACTGACCTAGTACCATCACCCTGGCTTGGAATTTCTCACCCCCCAGATTGGCTGTTGTACTGTGTAATCAATAAATTCCACAATTCGGTAGGTTCTACTGAAATTTTAATTTAATGCTACCACTTTTAAATATCGACAATTTTTTAATTAAATTTTTTAGATTGTATCGTTTAAAATTTTTAGTACATTCACTTAATAAATAATTGATTGTACAGTACAAACTTAATACACGACATTTATTTTTAAAGTTGATTGCAAATACCAATAATTTGGATTATAGGATTATTTTTAGTTCCGCTATCCCTCATTTTAATTCCCAATATAATATTTTTGTTTTGTTAAGGGATTTTAGGTAATTCCAAATAAAATAACCTTTGTAACAGATTTTGTAATAATATGGAAATATTTTAAAATTAATATCTAATAATAATCTAATAAATGGTGATTATTTAAACGTTTGGGTTTTGAAAATTGAAAACAACACAGAAAATTTGCAAATGTGACTCAAATATTTATTTGGGGCAATAAATGGATGCCTGTACACTAGAGTGGGTTGCACTCCATACAAAAAAAGTTGTGCTGGTCAACCCCTAGAGTTAAACATTATGTGAAGTTCTTTCTTAAAAAAAAATTTTTTTGCCACGCCCCTTGACCCCGAGCTTTTAGTATTTTGCTTCCTCTGCCTCTATTTATAGTCCGATCGCACCGTGTGATATATCATTGTTCTTAGAATGATAACAGCTACATTTTCTACTTTAATCACTTTTGACTGCGACGTCAAGTTCTAGAAGTGACTTCTGCAATCGCGGCTTCTACCAAAACAATAAAAAAGTTTTTAAATTCCATGAAATTTTGTCTTGTACAGTATATATTTTTATTCGTAAACAAAAAAGTTACAGAAGTTTTTAAAAAAATCAATTTAACTCTTTATGCCAACATTCGTTACCAATACGCTTTGGTCTTAAGTGACACTTGTGTGATTTACTGTTGTGTCCATTTTTTAAGTTCTTTCTTTTTACTCATTTTTCTATCAAATATCCTATATTCTCTATTCTTAAAAGTATAAAAAATCTTTAGTTAAAATGACTTTTGGAACTTCTTGTCTACACTTAAATAAAAAAGTTTGTAGAGAAATGTGTAAATCGTTATAAAGGGTGGTAAAATTTTAAGGGCCGATGTTAAATGTGAACCACACCTAAACGTCAAGTTTTTTCTGCATTTCATTTGACATTTCTCAATTTCAGACTAACTCAATTTGAAGCATGAAAAGATACACAATCGAGCAACGCGTTAAAGTTATTCAGGCTTAGTATGAAAATAGGCGTTCAAATCAAAATGCATTTCGTGCACTTTGTGATTTTTTTTTTGGTCAGCATAATCGACCAAATGTGTCCACAATGGGAGAATTGTGGGCAAATTTCAGCAAACCAGGTCTGTGAAAACACCTGTGCATGCTCGCCCAGTTCGTTATGCGTTAAACATTGCTGTTGTTCGCGATAGTGTGTCATGAGGTCGGCCAAGCATTTATCGTAAATGGTGTTCGCTATCGCGAGATGATAACGAACTTATTGTGGCCAGGAATTGAGGGTATGACCCTGGACGACATGTGGTTTCAACAGGACGGTGCAAAGTGATGGAAAATGCCATAAAAAGGGCTCAAATGACAATCAACTGTGGCGGCGGCCATTTACATGACATCATATTCTCTACTTGATGTAAAAAAATTAAAAGACCAAATAAAAATAATCCACAAGAAGAATCAAAGTTTTTCATTTTTTTTTTTTTTTAAATTACAGCCAAAAAACATTGGAAGGTTATTTTTGCGCCACCCTGTATTTTAGACAAAACGGTTTGGTCAGGGCGATATGGAGAAGATTTTCCTACTTTCTTTCCCATATCCACCAGGTTTCTGACAAAATATTCAAAAAGTGACTCATCGGTGAATTAGTCCTTTTCCTTCGGAAAATTTCAAGATTCTAGACAAAGTGATTTCGGCAGATAGGGGGTAAATTTTCCCCTTTTAAACTACATTTTTTTTCACGTACTTGTTGAAAATTTTAAAAAGTATATTGCCAGTAACTTACAGGATATCGAAGATTACTTGAATTTTAATAAAACATTGCAATTAAAAAAGTTAAAGTTGTTCTTATTTTTGTGCGTTTTAACAGAATTCACAATATAAAAAATATGCAAACAAAAATTGATTTATGCAAAAATTGTATTTATAAAACATTAAGTAATGTGGCAAGAAGTACGTACAAATGACTAAGTTGAATGAGTCAGACGAACAGGTTCATATAAACTACTTACCGTTTTTAATTACCTTTTATAAATTACGGTAACTTTGTTATTTTTTTTTTTATTTTGAAATCATTGCTGTTTTAATTAAAAATTTTTCTTTTCCTGTAATTTGTATGTATTTTGTTTTTTGCTTTTGGTATGATATTTTTTGTTTGCTATTCTATAAGTTTTTTTTCTGTATAGTTAGTACATATACGCTAAGTAAAGGTTTTATGGTTTTCTATTTGAAAAAAATTAAAAAAAAAATATTAAATATATTTCTAGCTTTATGGGGGATAGAAGGTTTTATGGTGTTCATACCATTTGATGTTGAATAATTATGAGGTTTGCTTAGTTTGTCATTAATTTTGGATACATAATGAAAAATAGTTATTGACTAATTTTTACTAATAAAAGCTGATTTTGATGCTTTGCAAATCCAAGTGCTTTGGAGTAAACTAAAAATTTTCGAAAAATTTAAATTAACAATTAATTTTGCATATAACAATTTTTCCAAGAATCTAAAGAACATTTTTCTCAAGAACTATCTTTTGCAGTATGATTATTATTCGTATTGGCCAATTATGTAGGCATATTTTGCATTTTTTGCTATGATGAACTTTATTTTTATGTAAATAAAAATAAAACAAAATGAAAAAAAAACATATATATAAATCTAAAAGTACGAGGAAAATGAGGATTGAAAACTTTTACTCATTTGAGTTTTTATTATTTCTTTGCTGTTTTTTTGTTTTTATAGTTAGTATACATAAAATCAGCTTTTACTTGCAATCATTGTGGTTAATGACATTGCTAAGCCAAACTGGCATTCATTCATTCATTCACCAACAAACAAATAGACGGAACGGCACTGGCGGTTACATAGACTGGTACATTCAGTCATGAAATATCACAGCAAAAAAAAAAAAAAAACCAGAACGTACCGAACAATATGCTGTGGTAAAAGTAAAACAATAAACTTTATATATTTTACCAGACATTGTCATATTTGTAATGATTATTTTCTGTTTAATGGTATCAAAATAGAAGGATACAATATCATCTATTTAATGGGTTGTCTGATAAATAAGAAGTTAAGAATTGCAGAAAATATTACAGGGTCCGCCAAATAACTTTTTTTTGGAAAATGCTATAAAAAAAACTACTGAATATTTTCTCAAATTTCTTTTTTTATTTGAAAGTACAATCCTTCCGGTTAATAATGGAAATATTTCATTCAAATGGCTGCCTCGGCTGGCCATGCAGTAGCCTACACGATCGGTCCAATTTTTAAGCACATTATCGATTGTGTGCAACTGTATTTCACCAATGACTTCACGAATATTGTCCTTTAAAGCGTCAATTGTCTCTGGCTTGTCGGCGTAACACTTATCTTTGACGGCACCCTACAAATAATAGTCCAACGGTGTCAAATCGCAGCTCCGAGGTGCCCAAACCACATCAGCTCTGCGGCTGATAATGCGATCTTCAAAAACAAGCCGCAAAACATTGAGTGTAGCTTCGGCTGTGTGGCAAGTAGCGCCGTCCTGTTGAAACCAAATGTTGCCAATATCCTCCTCTTCAATTTTTGTGAACAAAAATTCGTTAAACATGGCCCGATAACGATCGCCATTGACTATAACGGCCAGCCGAGGCAGCCATTTGAATGAAATTATTTTCCATTATTAACCGGAAGGATTATACTTTCAAATAAAAAAAGAAATTTGAGAAAGTATTCAGTAGTTTTTTTTATAGCATTTTCAGAAAAAAAAGTTATTTGGCGGACCATATATTTATTTATTTACGATACTCAGGTGATGCCCCTGATCGCAGAGGACATGCTCTGATGTCTCCGATTCCAACCCGCAAAACCGGCACAGTTCAGTGTCCGATTGACCCTTCTTGTGCTTATGGTACCTAAGGTTGCAATGTCCAATTCGACCAAGGGCCAGTAGTCGCCCAGACCCACCACTGGGCATAGATATAAATCTCTTAGCCTGTCCTTGGCCACGAGATGTTTGCCAATAATCGTAAAATTTCGAATCACTCCACAACCTGAGCCTCTCCTTAATATAGCCCATGGGCACCCCGCAGAAGGGTTCAGGGCCTATGAAGGGCCGCCGGGCACCACGGTTGGCCAGACAGTCCGCCCTTTCGTTGCTCTCATGCCCCTCATGGCCCGGAATCCATCCCAGGGTAAGGGAGTTGCTCCTACCGAGTGGGTTGAGTGCCGTAATACATTCCATGACAAGTTTAGATGACACCTCGTGGGACATAAGAGCCCTGAGTGCCGCCTGACTGTCAGAGAGAATATAGATACGAGATCTGACCACACGCCTCCATAGGCGGGATATTTGCCCATGGGAAGGGCGCGCTGGAAACCGGGTCCTAAAACCCCCGCACCCGTATCCTTATTCAGCTGTTTCGAGCCATCTGTGAACCATAACTGGGCCCCAACTTCAGGTTCCCAAGTCCGGTTGGTCCACATGCTCCTATCAAAAGAAATTTAAACAAATTTAGGGTTAGCTAAATTCCCATGGTAATATCAATAGAACAATTTTACAATGATACCTAACTGTTATTGATATATGATGACGGCCTCCTTTGTACACGGTTTAAAAAGCTCCAAAACAGGCTTTGAAAATTCTGCCCTTATATGGCAATTGTATTCCATCTTCTGTCGGATACAGGTGGTATAAATAGAGACGGAAATCGGATAGGGTAAAATATTTTTACACCGTTTTAGGAAACCAAGACTCTTGAATGTTTATTTCGACACTTTAATACGTGCTTATTCCAAAGCACATCACACTGCATACTTATGAGTAGAACAACAAGAGTACTCGATTTCTCGAAACTGATACAACCCATATTCACTGATGACATTGACAACTCCATAGCCCTATGGGTCAACATACAACATTGGGTCGTACATGCATTGAAATCGACCCTATAAGCAGAACCCCACTTAAGGATTGTCGAAATGTTATAATTGACTGTGTCATATATAATCTGTTATTTGACCTCTACCTCAAAGAGGCTTAGCCTATATCCGAAGGAAACTGAGTGACAAATGTTGCCTATATCCAAGAAAGAATAGATGGGGTTGAAAGTTTGATAAAAAAAAATTATAAATAATGATGAGAAAAAGATAGGTGGTTATATAAAATCCGATCTCTAACCATACGTTTAGTCATTACCCATACCAAAAACAAAAAGATCGTATGCCTTGGAAATTTCCAAAGCAATCACTTTACCAATCTGATGAATGGGTGAACTCCAATGCTCCGAAAAAACTCTGACAGGTTTCCGACACCTACGAAAGCCCTACTGATGATCGCTTAAAAGCGTATAGGACTAAAGATAATTAACAAGGTGGGAATTATCCATGCCCTTCATTATCTTATACACCTAGAGGAAAGATTGGTTGCAATGCGATGAAAACCATTATTTTTTATTTGCAAAGTTTTAATTTCATTTGGAATAACCTATAATCCATTAATAACGCAAAAATCTTGTATTGGGAATTAAAATAAGGAAAAAGAAACTAAAAAGCAATCCTATTATTCAATTATTGGTATTTCCAATTAACTTTAAAAATAAAATTCGTTTTGTATTTGTGTGCAGTGGAAGCAACCAAACTTTAGAAATTTAGAAAATTGGTACAATCTATCAAATTTATTAAAATATTGTCGTTATTCAAGAGTGATAAACTTTGGCAATGGGTGCGATATACTCATGTATTACCTTGTAATGTGTACTCCTTATCTATATCATTTTTTTTTTTTTCAATATAAAATAATGAGTAACCGATAATTGGATACATAATGCATTACATTGAAATGTACACTCCTTACCTATAACATAATAATTCAACAAGAAGTAATGCATTACCGATATTTGGTTACATAATGCATTACTATGTAATATACAATATGATCCTTACTTTTAGCATTATTATGAAATGTAAAGTAATGAGTTACCAATAGTTGGTTAAATAGTACATTTCTTTGTGGTGTATACTTCTTACCTTCAGCATTCTTTTGAAGCATAAAATAATAAATAACCTACATTTGTTTATGTAATGCATTACAATTTAACATAAAATAATGACTTTTAAATTAAAATCATACGTAGCAAAAAATCCCATCTATATTAGGGAAAAAAATCTTAGCAATTAGTACAAAACGTCGACAGAATAACGGCACAACGTTGCTCATCGCCGAGCTTATGTTAAATTTTTTTTTTTTGTGTTTCCTATAATTTGTTAAAATTTATTTAATTCTCTTAAATTCCATCATGTTTTGTTTGACATTTTTTTGTGTCGTCTTTTTTATAATTGTCAAACGAAAATGACAGCTGAGTTTTACGTAATATAAAAAAAAGATGACGAATATTGAAGGAGAATTTTTGCAACATAAATTACCGGTAATAAATATTTACGAAATCGAGTCATCAATACAGACGATAATTTTGATGTTTGCTGCAATAAACTTAAACATATTTGTCTCCATTCTACACTACGGGATGTGCATTTATTTATATTACACACTACTGTTAAATCTAAATACTACTGCCATTATTGATAACAAGCATTTTTAGTTTTAGAAACTCTAGCATTAGTGTTTTTATTAGATTGCATTTCTGTAGAAAATCCTAAATTGGTTTGAAAAATTTAAAGATTTTAAGTTGAAAGTTAAAAAATAATAACTCAATTATTGTTAACCTCTTCGTTATCATAACTGGTTACCCAAGTTATTTTTTTCCCCGCTGTCTGCAACCCATTACTTTTCATTTTTAATAAGCATAATTGTAAGAATAAAACCCATTACTTTGAGGCACATCGCCTGTAAAATTCATCAATGAAGTAAGGTGTAAACTAATCCATCGGTAATGTATGGTTTTGCTGGGACGGTTATCCTGATCAAGTATATAATTTCCCAGCAAAATAAAATGAATGTTAGTCTTTACGAATCTCTTTTTCAGAACATCCAAAGAAGTTAATAGTGCAAATTTTTCGATTTGTAAGAATCCAATTTAAACAACTTCTGAAATGTTTATATCAACCCCGACTTATGAAGTCATAAGAACAAAATTTTTTAATATAATAATATTTATTTATAACAATTTATAATTATAGTAAAAAAAAAACGATTATTTAGTTGGTCAATAAATGGTACATAAATGCCTTATTGAAAACATATTTTGCATACCACTGATATCCACTTTGCCCTGGTCGGAATAATGATATAATAATTCTTGGTGTGTTCAAAATCACATTTTTAACTTTAAAACAAGTCCACTCCCTATATTTATTTTGTAGACCTTATATTTAACAACTTCCGTAAACTAATGAAGAAGTCCATTTGATCATCGATTTTTCATAGCACCGAAAAAAACTACTTTCTCCCAATGACACGCCAATGTTAATATCATTAATGATTCACCGAAATTTTCACAACTTAGGGTTCAGTAGATGTAGTGTTTAACTACTTCTTTCTCCACTCTTATTTTGATGGGTTAATTAGGCTTTCAGTAGACATCACTAATTATTGGTAAACAAATTTTATATTATATTTGTCTTCTTAAAAAATTATTTAAATTCAAAATTAGCCATCAAAATTTATAAGAGGTAGCTCAGTACTCAGAATTTTCGAGTTTAAATCCCAGAAAAGGTAAACATTTAATAAATAATATTTTAATTAAAATAAAATATTCACATGCTTAAATGACAAATATATCAAAGACAATTAAAATTAGTTGTGGTGCAGTATGCAAGATTGTGGACTATGAATCTGAGTTCCCAGATTTGATACCGGAAAAGTTATTAAATAAAATTTTTCTTAAAATAAAATTTTGAGGAATTTAATAATATTTATGTGAAATTTAAATATTACATTGAATAACTAAATATTGACTTTCAGAACTTCAAATGAAATTTTATATCATGACAGTTGTCGTAAAATTATGTCTTTAGTTGTGAAAGCCAATACTCAGTTGCCTTATTTATATTGCACTTAAAAATTATTGCGTTCCACAAAATTTTATTTATAGAAAAATTTATATTTTAGATTATTCCGGTTTCGAATATGGACTTTTAAATTCATAGTTCACATTCTTGATTACTGCACCACTACAACTTATATTTTTCTTTGTTTTATTTGCTATTTAAATATTTAATTTTAATTAAAGAAAATAAATGTTTGCCTTTTCCGGAATTTGAACTCGAATACCCGTAGTACTATACTACCCCTCTACCCACTGCACCATAAACTCTTATATATAACGATGGCTAATTTTGAATTTAATTAATTCGTTAGGAAAATAAATATAATTTAAAATTCGTTTACAAATAACAATCATTAGTGACCGTCTATAACACAATAAATACGTCAGATTGACACACGAAAACCCTGGGATACGTAAACTTAATTTTGTGTCGTTTTGAAGTTAGGTCATTTTAACAAGTTATTTAGATTTTAAGTTTGTATTGACTCAAAAAATTTTTTGATTATATTTTAACGAAAAGGCTTTGCAATTTGTTTTCCAATGACTTAATATATTGTTTATTCACTTATTTACTATTTATTGTTATTATTTTTAAATTAATCTAGAAGGTAGTGAGTTATGATTATTTGTAGTTTAAAAAATAATGCTACCCCAATATTAATTATACACTGGGATGTGTTTAATTCGAGTTAAGGTACACCAAGACGTATACGTAATATTATTGTAACAGATTTTAATGACTCTTATGCCGTTTTATGTTCTGAACAAAGTTTTGATATTTTTTTATATTGATTGAAAACGAAAAAAAATATTAATAAATTGTAAAAAAGTAAAAAAGTCAATAAATAAAGCATTTTTAAAAGCTATGTTGATGTATTTTCTTTACAACACCAACAAATTTCTTAAGATACAATACTAAATTAAAAATGCAATATCCCATGTTTTTGACCTGATCTTTTAAAACGAAGTATATCACTGTGTTTTACGGACCAAAATTAAGTTGTGGTGTCTCGGCGTTTTTCTGTGTCTTTTCGAAAGTTGGAACTTTACTTACAGTGTTATCTATATATTTCATAAAAATTAACTACAAAGTCTATATATATCTGTAACATATAAATGACTTTTCATTTATTGTGTTTATTTTAACTATCTATAATAAATTATTCAACAAAAAGAGAAAAATCTGTATTTATATGTAATTTATTCTTTAACTAAATGTAATTAATGCTTTATTATAATGTTTTAATATTTTAATCATTTATAGACAAATGTGGGGATAATTTTTTAAGTTAAATACAGTCATTTGCTATAAAAATATTTGAAATATATTCTTCATTCCTTTGGTTTTCATAGATAGTGAATTCATGAATGTATTTCTTTTAAAATGATCACTCACTTAAATCATTAAATAATTTATGAATTCTATTACAAATAGGCTGAAAGATTTTCTTTATTTTTTTTTTTCCTTTTTTGTAAAAGATTAAATTTCATATTATGCTTTGCGTTAAGTTTCACTAACACTATGGGTTGTGTCTAAAAAAAATATTAGCTGCCAAAGAGTTGCCGAATTTTTATATTATTTGGAATTATCAAGTAGAGTGTTTCCAGACTCATTAATAAATTCATACCTTACATCTTTTACAAATTGAATGAACAGACAATTTCAATCAGTTATTTTGTAAAAGATTCGGAAAATTATAAAAATTAATGATTGTGTTGATTGTTATATTATTAGGTATGAATTGAATATAACTCTAAGAAAATATTTTAATGGAATGAAATATGTACATTTTTTAAAGCCGAATACAATATTGGGCGAACTAAGTTAAAATTGAATTTGCTTTTCAATCTCCTTCATATGAATGTTACCTATCAGTTTGTAGTTGATATTTCTGTTAAGAAAAGCCTCCATTCTAATTGTACTGGATGTTTTTTATGTTCCAGGCCGATGGTTTTTGACCGCCATTTCTGTTTGGTTAACATTTGTCTGTTTGTGTTTGACAGTTATCCACAGTAGTCGATATCAATCTGTGATGTAGAATCTAACGCACCAACAACGTGTTGGGGTTATTTATATATTAAAAATAAAATTTAAAAACCCCCACATTTGGCACATTTCGTGTTAATAAACAGACACTAACGCCCTTTAAACTCTGGCCCTTTAAACTCCGGTTGTATTATGTCAAAAAGAAAAGATTTCGATTGGCCTCCTCCAACTGTTGATTTGACTGCCCACGACTACCTTCTTTGGAGGTACTAGAAGGGAAAAGTCTACGGCAACAAGCCATTTGCTAAAAAAACAACATTATTGCCGAAACAGGAACAATAACACCCGCAATATGCCAAAATGATATAAAAAATATGAGCAGGGGCCAAAGGCGGCCATTTAGCCGATATTATATTTCATACATAATTGTTATAAACCTTATTATAAACTTATTCAAAAGTATTGTACAGTTTAAGATTTATTCAAAAAAACATCGGCATCGAACATAAAAAACTCTCGCTATTAAAATTATCGAACAACTGACGTATTTATTTCATTTAAACATAGTTGTTTTGAATAATATGGCTGATGTCTCTGTATGTCAGTCATTAGTGTTGATATACGGGTATGTATGCTTATAAAGCCAAGTATGAATATTATTACCATACATTTATATGCATAAGTATATAACTATTAAGGTATCCCTTGTTCCATAGGGACCTAAGTGTACAAATTTAAAAATATTTCGTTTTTGTAGAAAATGGAAATCCATTCTGAATAGCGTCCAGGGTTATCCAATATTTGAAAATTCTTAAAATTTCAAATAAGTTTTATATATAATGTGATAAGTTGTTACGAATTAAAAAATTGCAGGTTTCTGACACAGACTTTTGGCGCCCTATGTTCCAGTTAGATGAATGAATTATATCAAGGGGGAGGCTTTATGCCCCTCAACGTATAATATTAAAAAAAAAAAATTTTAATTGATGTCTACTCCGGAGGAGGAAACTTCATACAAAATTTTAATCTTCTATCTCCAGCGGTTTGGCCAGGCCAGTAAGGTCATCGTCAACAATTCAAAAATATACATTACACAGTTTAACACAAAAAAAAAAAAAAAAATGTGAAAGAGACCAAAAAAAAATATACTTCTTTCGGCGTTTTGATAGTTGACATCGAAATTGCATTTTAAAGGCGGTCAAAGTTTCCCAGCTCTGGCCTGTTCTTGCAGCATATCGGTATATTAAATTATGTTTAATTTATATCTGAGGTGTAGGGTATGTTCAGGAACTGTGTAGATAATGGTATGACAAATATTTTTGTAGAACATATTAACCCTCTAACTCCCCTCATAATTACATTTTTTGTCTTTATTTTAACAAATTGTAAAAAAAATCCCGAAAAAGGGGAAGGGCGGGGATGAAATGTTGTACAAAAATGTTGGCCATAAGATTGTACTATATATGTCAGAACACACCAAAATCTAAAACCTAACACTAACACCAAAAACAAACAAATTCAAGATTGCTCATTAGATTTCTAGTCAAATTTTGGGATGACAAACATATTAAAAGTCAGATTTTGGGATCACCTACACAATATTGAATTTGTCTGGTTTTTGGTGTTTGTGTTAAGTTTTGAGTTTTGGTGTGTTCTGACATATACAGTAGAATTTTATGGCCAACATTTTTGTAGGAGATTTCATCCCCGCCCTTCCCCTTTTTCGGGATTTTTTTTACAATTTGTTAAAATAAAGCCAAAAAAATGTCATTATGAGAGGGAGTTAGACGGCTGATATGTTTTACAAAAATATTTGCCATGCCATTATCTACAAAGTTGCTTAACATACCCCACACCTCAAATGTAAAGAAAACATAATTTTATATACCGATGTGCTGCAAGAACAGGCCAGAGCTGGGAAACTTTGACCGCCTCTAAAATGCAATTCCGATGTAAACTATCAAAATGCCGAAAGACGTATATTTTTTTTTTTGATCTTCTTAACAAGAAGCAATCGTCGGAACCCCGTAATTTCGGAAAAAGATTGAAATTGTTTAACAGTGTTATCAGTGATTCACCTGTATTCCAGATAACGCATATTTTAAATTTGAGGTTTCTAGCCAAAGGGGTTTCGGCAGGCATTAAAGAACTTCCTGTAATATTATCAAGATTGCCTTGCAAAATTGCACTAATAATTTTAATCAAATAAAAGTTTTGTTTGCACTGGTTAAGCGTGTGAGATAAATTGCTGAATGTAAGAAATTGGACTTTTCATAAAAAAAAAAATTAAAAAATAACTGGGATGTGTTAGTATTGAAATTCGGCATTGAATTCATAATTTAAGGGGCACCTAAATAACTATGTATATGTATTCATATATACATGAAATAAGTACATGCATATGTATGTATATTTGAAGGATATTCTTTTTTTATGCCAAAGGATATAATAATTAAATTCCTTTTGTTTTTTTTCTTTATTTTCCATTAGCCATTGTATTTAATTGTAAACAAATACACAATAAAAGTCATTGTTTTTTTCTGAAATATTTTTTATGAAAAAGAAAAATAGAAGAATATAACAATTAAGCTGACTAATGATTTCATCAATATGCATACGTGTTGTACGTGTATGGCGGTAATGAAGCCATATTAACATTGAAAAAGTATCATATGGTTAAAATAGAAACTATGTACTTCAGACAAAGATAAAGCAGAAGAGTTTGATTATTTGCTTTAAGAATAATTACTTCATGTCTATAAGAAGGACATTTGGGTAGGAACAAATTTAAGCAACATATTAAGGCTGCAAGTTTCCAACAATTTTTTATTTGGTTGTTCAAAAAACTTATATGACTTTCGTATATATCAATTATAACTAATTAACTTAGGTATTAAAATGGTATATATTTTAAACATTGCACTTAAACTTGTTTGTAAGTTAAAATAACAGAAAATACCATTTAAATGAAAGGATATTTTATTAAAAACTCGGTATGTTTAAATTTCATTTAAATCAAATGGTTTTGTTGTTTAGTTTTAAATGTTATTTAAGTAACTTACACATCAGTAAAACAATTGATTTATCTGCTTAAAATAAATGTTTAAATTGTAATTACCAATTCTGTAAAAAAAAACTGATTATTTATTTGAAATTGTTTCAGTTTTTTCTATTTTTGGTTTGTGTTTTAATCTTCAAAATTTATACTCACACAGTCTAAAGACACATTTTGTGTGAATGACCATGTGTGTGGCTATGAGTGTGTTTTAACGAAGTTCCTATAATAAGAATTAAAATAAAAAGCCAAATTGGAATTTATAGAATTTATAAATTTAAATTTATAATAGCTGTAAGGGAAAAAAATAAAACATAAATGAAAAAAATAATTCGGTAAATGACAGTAAATCATTTTGAATAAAAAATGTATAAAATAAAAAAAAAAGTTAAAATAAATATTTCCTTCAAAAATATATGAATGTTTCTTTGTGTTTAACTGAATTTTTTTTTTTATTAAAGAAAATAATTTTCTGAGTGTACTAATACTATATATTGCAATTACTTTTTTCATCGCTACAGAGTCCGCAAAGTGTAATCTCTACTCTTATGCGGAATTTTGCACATTCTAACAACACCTGGTAGCGTATGAGTAATTTACTATTCAAATTAAATATTCATTATCCGCTTTGATTGACTCTCTTTAACTGGAAACCTATTAATCGACACGTATAACGGAATCTGAATACGAAGCTGTCAAATTTTTTCACCCTTTTAATATTTTATAAAGAAAGCAATTTTCATTTAAAAAAAATCAAATATTTTATGCGAATTTCTTGGCATTGAAAACTTAATGAAGAAGTGGTGATATTATATTTTAGAAACGATAACAAAAAACTAACAGAAGTTTTCTATTTTTTTTTTCTGTATTTTATGAAACCACAATTATAATGAACAAAGTTATTTTAACACTACAATTTACCCAACTACAATTTTTATTTCTTAGACAAATTCTTATCCGCATTTTGAAATGAATAAACCAACTTACCAAATTCAAATACATTTTGATAATTTATCTTAATAAATATGTAAGGTTTTTTTTACAAATTTATATTCCCTAGAAGTGACGTATACTTCTACTTTTTATTGTATTGTTTTTTTTTTTTTTTTTTTTGACAATCAAAATAAACAATGTAGAACATGAAAAACTTTGTCACAGTTGATATAAAATAGCAAAACCACTTAAGTGTTGAACATCAAAAAAAAAATAAATAAATAAATAAAATAAAGAATATCTTTTAAAAATATGAAAAGCCAGAATACAGAACAACAAAAAATATTATAAATTATGCAAACACATGTGGTGCTTCAGTGAACAATAATACATACATAACCATAGTGTAACATTAAAATGTCAGCAGTGTATATTACTGCGAATACTTGTTATACTTGCTTCGAATAACAGAGACCAGCAAATAAAAGAACTTGCTCAATAAGACCCAAATGAATAATAACCCAAAGAATAAAACAAAAATAAAAAAAAAACTAATATTACCAGTTGCAAACGACCATTTCATACCCTAAATCAAAGAGATACAGTTTTTCATGACTTCAATTGATTAAGATGTCCAACATGAAAACTATTACGATGGATTTCTCTCAATCTTGATGAAATTGGCATATGGGCCATTCCATGTCAAACCGCACAGAATACTGTCATTTTCGGATTTGTCAGATTTAATGAAATGGGTAGTGTTTATTAAATCATTAACCTTTCGACCCAAAACCCTTTCGGTTTTTGAAATATGACGTCATGAAAATTGGCAAAAACATGAAAATATCGAAAAAGTGTCCATACAAAGTCGCCCATAACTTCTTAACTATACAACCTAAAATTTTTCTGTTGATACCATTTTAAAAGTGAAAATATTACCTTCAAAATGGCGTGCAAAAGTTTTTTTGTATTTGTCTACCAAAAATTCTTCTTCATCATCATCTTCTTTTAATGTACTGCACAAAAATTCGGGTTTGTTCTTGCAAAGCAACACTATTTTAATAACACTGTGCTACACTGAAAAAGAAGTTGCGAAATGACCTAGTGTAGGTTGTAGGTCTAGCTGAGTGTATTATATAACCGGTTGCAATATACCCTCAAAATTTCGAGATATGGGGAAAAGAGTTTTTTTTTTGGACTGGCGCACTTAAACTTTTATAACTCAGTAATTTTTTAACCTATTTCGAAACGGTCAACTGCATTAATTAGAAATGAACGCGCTGTTTCGAAATATATATACTTCCCATTAACTATTTATATAAATAATATAAAAATTTTTAATTTTTTTTTAAACTTTTTCATTTTCTACGAGGGTTTTTTCGAATTTTCTTTTAAAACAACAATAATCTCGAAGTCAGTGTCCTGCTGAGTAAAACAAGCTTTTATTCATGTAAATTGGTTAAAAATTGACAAAGTTATAATACTTTTTCTAATCAAGAGTTATTAGAATTCCTTACTTTTGTTAACGAATCGCCATTAAAGCCCAATTAAAATGGGCTTTTGTTTTATTATTTGCGTTTCAATTAACAAAGAAATTTAAAATTTTATGTTTTTTACTTTAGATTGTTACTCAAGTTCGGCGTATGCCAAAGCCAACTGAAGGATCTTAGTTCATTTACAGTTCTAGCTTTAGGACTCATTATACGAGTATGATACAAACAAGACATAAGTGCGAAGGAGAAATAGGTTAGTACTATATCATTGTAAATAAGGCATTATTTAAATTATTTTTGTAATAATACCTTTACTTTTTGTCATACTTGCAAAAAAGTTGTTTACTAGTTAAAAAAAAAACAGAAAATACCATTTAAAAAAAATAAATATATTTTATTTAAAAACCGGTCTGCTTACTTTTCATTTAAATCAAATTGTTTTCTTTATTTGTTTTCAAATGTTTAAAGAACAGACACATCAGTAAAAACAATTGATTAATCAGTTAAAAATAAATGTTAAAAGTTGACCTACCAATTCTGTAAAAAAAATAATGATTATTAATTTATTTAAAATTGTTTTCTTTTTTTTTTGTATTTTTATTGTTTTTTTATCTAAAAAATATATACACACAGTTTATAGACACATCTTGTAGAAATGATCATATGTGTGTGTTTACGAAGTTCTTGTAATTTGAGTTGAAACAAATTAAATAAAAAAAAATCAAATTAATCATTTTTAATATTTTTGCAATAGACTTGCCGTCTATTTGTAATTTAAATTTGTAATAACTGTTACAAAAACCAAACCCGTAAATAAAATTAACGTCAACTAATAAGTGGTGTAGGGTAAAAAATCAGTTAGTTTATATTGCTGCGTTTATTTGTTGCCATGTATGTGTGCCTGTATATATTCTTGTGATTACAAGAATTTGTAAGCAATTTTTATACACACACATTAACAACACCAAAAAAAAAAACAACAAAAACATCTAGTAACGATTACCAAAAAAAAAATCTGTTAATATACAAGAAAAACTTACAAGTGTTACTTGTGTACTCGTAAAAGGAAAATGAATTTACAAAATTGTCGCATTTTTTTATTTATCGCGATATTTTCTTTCCCTTTAGCTGTTTTTTTTTTTTTTGTTGGCTGAAACTTTAACAATTGCGGTTTTAAAATTAAAAAATTAAAATTTCAATTTTATTTTTACTTTTTGCTACAAACTCATACTATGACTAAGGACTTAACTTTTTTTTTGTGTTAACTATTTAAATTTTGTTCCCTTGTGTTTTTTCAAGAATTTACAATAACAACAAAAAGTTTATGTTTTTAACTTTCGTTTTTTTTAACTCCAAATATAAAATTATATTTTGGTTATAAGATCTCTTTAAAAAAATCACTACAAAATATTTTTCAGTTATACATAATTTTCCAACAGGGTGAACCAAACACATTCATCCGATGTTGTTTAAAATGAGGCGACATAATTTATTTTTTTTTTAATGGTTAGTTGGATATTTAAGTCTTTTTCCATTAATTTTTAAATCATATTTTCATTTTGTAGAGAACTTCGTTCAATAATTCTCTTGAAAATCCTCTCTGAGAACTCTCAGAATCTGTGACTTTTTCACATAGAAAAAATCTGGAGCAGTTAAATCGGGCGAAAGAAAACATTAGGTGACCAGAAACCCTTTCTTCATAATCTCCATAATCCATAATCTGTGTATGCAGTTGCGCTGCCCTGATTGAACTAAATGTCCTCCTGTAACAATTTATTAATTTGCGGCAACAAAAATTCGTTAATATTTTAATCATATAATATAATATTTTTTTTTTTTTAATAATGTATCGGTTAATTTGATAAATTTTCTGATTATAATTAAATGTTACTATTTTGATGAAGAATTTTAAGTACATACAATTAAAAATTTTAAATAACGATACAATTTTGGTAATTGCATTAGAATTCCAACCAATTTATTTTCTTTGTGTACGGTCGAGGCGAATTTTCGTCTAAAGCATTGTTGTCATGTAAAAAAGTGGGCAAAAAATCTTGTTGAAAAAAAATCAAATAAGCTAAAAAAAATCGTAACCGTCTTTTCAGAACATCACTTTGCAATAATTAATATTAAGTATACGTCTATTAATTATATCAATTTATGCTGGAAATACTTGGTGGGGTGGCGCTTGTGCATCAGAGAACTGCATTTGCTGATTGCAAAACGTTCATACGCAATCAACACAAGAATAAATATGTGTTTGCGTTCAAACGCTGAATATACTCCAACACACATATTTGTTGATGATTTGAAATCATTCTCAAATATGTAACGATGATTTATAATCATCGGTCGTTGTTAAACCATTAATTTTATTCTGTTCATTCGAGCCAACAATAATGTAGCCAACAATGATGTAGAATAAATCAGAAAGAACAACAAACAACGTGTGTGAGTGTAATCATAATTAAAACAAAATAGTTTCTTATCTATAAAAAGGGGGTGGTTTTGTAGAAACACATTTCATAAATGTTATATGTATATTAGGGTGAGTCTAAAATACTTTTTTTTTAGAATTTTTATAAGGAATACCAAAAATATTGTTCTTTGTGAAATTTTTTTTTTTTAATTAAGGTCGACATCTCAGGCTCGCCCAATCCGGTAAAAGTTAAATATTGCCTAATTTTCCAATCCAAATAGATGAAAAAAAATTTTGACAATATTTAAATTTTTCCGGATTAGGCAAGCCTGAGATATCGTCCTAAATTTTTTTTTTCAAAAAAAATATTTATATTTCATAAGGAAGAATATTTTTATTACTAATAAAAATTCTAATGTAAACAATATCATTTATTTAATGTGTTTCTATTTCGTTTTAATTATGAATACACTCATACGCGTTGTTTGTTGTTTTGCTTATTTTATTCTACGGTGAATTTTGTTGAATTATTGAATGTGAACAAGAATTTTTGTGTATGATTAAATCGAGAAAAAAGTTGATATAGCAGTTCTCTGTTGTGCATATGCTTTTTTTAAATTGGGTTTACACTCGAAATGTAATAGCAAATATTGTGAATTTAAATTATCTTTTTTTCAACCCGAGAACACACAAAAATAGTTTCATCTATGACCACATGTGAAGTAGGATTGTATACTTTGGAATCATGAAAGATGTTCCAAATTTACAAAAATGATAAATTGAAGCAATTTATAAACCTCTCGAATATAGTGAAAATTGTCGCAATTTTTTTTATATAATTAATAAATGAAAATTATAAATTTAAAACTTATATATAATTGATTTATAAAATTGGTTTAAAAAATGCGGGATATCAGTTTATAATTATTCAATTTATAATTTCCATTTATTAATTATATAAAAAAAAATCTTCTAAAAGAAATATTTATAATTAATTTTTTTAAAAAAAAGAGATCTTAAGCTCAATTTAAAATAATATACAAATCAAGAATATCGAAGAAAACTAAAAGAATTTGGAAGACTTTTTCGTGTGGAAATCCCATTATTTATGATGTTACTGTTTAAAATAGTAAAACGTACCTTATCAGGGAATTAGCCTATATTCCAAGGAGTGCATATTTTTATACCCTCCACCATATATGGTGAGGGTATATATAAGTTTGTCATTCCGTTTGTAATATGTCGAAATATAGGTTTAAGACCCCATAAAGTATATATATTCGTGATCCTTATGCAATTTTAAGTCGATTTAGCGATATCCGTCTGTCTGTCTGTTGAAATGGCGATCACGACGCGAAGACGCAAGCGGGGGCGCCAATTTTTACCCAGATTATTGAACATCCTCTCGAGCAGTTTGGTATTTAAAATGAGCGAAATCGGCTTAGCGGTTCAAAAGTTATGAGTGAAAATGTGAAGGTACCTCTAAATTTTCCATACAAATTTGTACAATTTTTCTGTATCTATTTTAATTTTCTGTTAAGTAAGTAAAAATGTTATTAAGTCTTCTTCTTGTTCGACTACATTTATTGTCTTTCATACTATGAGAATAATAACATTCTTAGAGCTATATGGGTGTTACTGTAATAACTAAGTTAACGTAAAAAGCAACATTGTCGCTAACAGAGCAGACCTCTGTAAATAACATTACTTAAACTAAACAAATAACAAAAGTTCTGTTACATAAATTGACAAAATATATTCATAATACAGTTCATCCAAAATTTAGTATATAGGTATATCATATTCAGCCCCTATGATTGCTGGAGGCTGGGCTCATATAGAATGAGGTAAGGTCCAGAGGAGCTGGATTGTCGTTAATACGTCCATTGATGGTGTTTTTCTCGTTTTCGTATATTTGGCTGACAAGCAAATTATCGTGTAGCTCAAGTTTCTCAACAAATCTGGCTTGCAACGACATGGCGTACCTACAGAAGGGTAGAACATCGGCATTTTCATAGACGTAACTATTTAAAAATCGTTTTATGAAATTTTCATAATTTTTCCCGATGCATTTTCTTAGGATTTTCCATTTAAAATATCTCCAATTCTTTGGCTACTATAGGAGATATAGTAAACCTGATTGGGGTTTTCTGTTAAGCTTTGTTGGTTTTTCGTTTCATTCCATAAAATGTATTTTTTGTTTTTGTTACCAAAGACATTTATATCTAAAGAAAGAGCAAAATACATAATTGCTTTAGTGCCGCTACTTTTGAATAGGTATCGCTGAATTAACTAAAACAATACCCTGCCCCATTGCTAGGTCCAAAGAAATTGATATATAAAGAAAGAGCAAAATGCATAATTGCTTTAGTGCCTTGGATAAGGCTTTCAATTAATTTATTTACCAAAATTATTAAATTAACTACAAACGTCAAATTCTAATGCATTAAGATGTTACTGGTGGACTTATTACATAATTTTAAAGTCAAATTTTCAAATGTTTGACGTAATAAAATAGTATTTTTTTATTCCATTTGTATTTTGGAGAATTGAGGGATTGGCAAATGTATATATATGTTAATTTTTTCTTTTATAGAAAAATACACATGAATAAAGTGCAATATTGTGCTCTTAAACATCTAAATGAATATTGATTTAAAAAATTAAGGTATAATATGCACATAAAACATATATTTTTCAAAGTTTTTGGCAAATATTCATTTATGTTACGAAGAAAATAGAAAATCAATAATACTCTACTGCATATTGTAGCACAATATGGCTAATGGAGACTAGCTCTGCAGCAAAATTTGAACCTTCTGATGGGCCATCTATTGACAAATAGTTTCAACTCATGTTCTTTCTTTAACAAATAAATTTATTTGCTGTATTCTCTCCATTAGAGAAACACACTTCAATTTTTTAAACAAAGAATATTCGTTGCAACTATTTATCAATGCGTGGCGCATCAGAAAGTACATTCTCTCCATTAGGCATATTCAGCTGCAGAGCTAGTCCCCATTAGCCGGAACAAAATTGAGTATTTGACAAAAACTATGCTTTAAAATGTTTTTTTTTGTGCAGTCCATGGTTAAAAAAACTAGTGAAAGTGTAAAGGTCGCTTAGCAGTAAATATTTTGTATTCACCTCAAACATTTTTTCACCACTAAAATTTTTTTTCAAAACAAAAATTTTTTTCACCTCTAAATTTTTATTCTTCCAAAAAAGTTCTTTTCACATCTATAAAAGTTTTTCACCTCAAAAAATTGTTTACTTCAAAAGTTTTCTTATATTATTTGTATCAAAAACAGTAGAGAACATCTTATTAGGATATTGGTGGAGGGTATTCAAAGATTCGGCACAGCCGAATTTAGCCCTTTTTTACTTGTTTTTTTTTTTTTTGAGGATTATAGACAAATCGGTTAAGGCAGGTAATTAAGGGGAGTTGTGTAATTTTTTAACTACCTTTACCACGTTGCTAGTGAAAATTTCAAAATCAGTGTATTAGCTTATACAGCAGGGAACATATTAAGGGTGATACGTTTGGGTTTTGAAAATTGAAAAAAAAAGATAGAAAATTTGCAAATGTAAATGAATTATTTATTTAAGCCGATAAATGAATGCCTATCATTTAATTTTTAAAGATTCTTTCATATAAACGTTACCAGCGGCTACGCCGTAGGTGTTCCCTTCGTGAGTTCCAATTTTAGCATACTTTTTCCAGCATTTCAGATGGTGTATCACCAATAGTATAGCTATAGTGTTGTCTTCAAGGAGTGAAATCGTGGCCCTGAACATATGAGGCTTCTCATATTCTCACAAAAAATAGTCTGGTGGGGTCAAATTGCATGATCTTGGCGATCAATATACTGCTCCAAAACCTGATATTAATTCGTCACCAAACTCGCCTCTTAATAGGTTTATAGTATCGCGTGTAGAGTGGCATTTGGCACCGTCTTGTTGAAATCACATGTCAACCAAGTCCAATTCTTCCATTATGGGCAACCATCGCACGTTGCCTTGAGCGCGTTACCTTGAGAACGTTACCTTGTTCCATTGACTGTAACTTTGCAATTTTCATCGTCCCTGAAGAAGTCAGGTACAATGATGCCGTTGGCCAACAAACCGCACCAAACAGTGCATTTTTCAGGGTTTATTTGCAGCTTTTTAACTGATGGTGGCTGTTCTTCTACCAAATTCGGCGAAAAATGAGTTTCGTCGCTAAAGACAGAAAAGAGATCTTCATCCAACTTTCCTAAGATCGATACAACAAACAAAACGACGTTGTGCTATGTCACCTGGCTTTAGTTCAGTCAAATCTTCAAGGTGGACGAATAACACAAGCCCAGTTTTTGACATCGGCGATAAATTAATATATCGCGATATGAAATATGCTCCGCGGTACGCACTGTCGTCTTACTGGTTGGTGGATTAATTTCCAATAAAGTAAAACTGGTGGAATTTGGATGACCCTAAAATGGACATAATTATCGAAACACACGCAGAGGAAAGAGTATCATTGTGACAACCAAATTCCTGCCAACTGAATGATTTGGTTGTGGTAATCAAATGTATTCCTGACACAATTGAAATATTTTGCTTTAACCAAAATTCAGTTGTATTAACCGAATTTCCAACCAATATTTGTTTGTGTTGCCACAAACAAATATTGGTTGGCAAAACATTGATTGTCACAATGAATCTGTTTTCTTTGTGCATTTCTCACACTGCACGAATTTTGACAATTAAATTCAGTGATTTGCAAGCGCTGTTAGTTTTTTCATGGTGAAATGGCAAACCATGCTAAGCATTTTTGGCAATGACACATGTCATGATTTTTGTAACACTGAAAAAATGTACACTCAAAAACCTAACAGCAAAAAAATCACCCAATATATGTCAAATTTTAGGTTTTTGTCCAAAGCGGTTTTGGCAGGCCGTTAAGGGGCAGGCTTTTCCACTACTTAAATCTCTCCGTATGGGCTTACATGTGTGAGCTTGTGAGCTATAGGTTGGACTACACTTAAGAAAAATGTTTCTTTATATTCATATAGTTTTTCGTAACTTTTTTATCACTGTAACACTTCATTACTGTAATGAAATCGTTTCATAAAAATGCAAATTGATGACATGTAAATTCAAATTTATGAAATTTTGCTAAAATATGATGAAGGATTTACAAAAAATGTAAAGTAAAATTATGAAATATTTTCTCATATTCATGAAGAAATGTCATAAATATTTTTAAAGCAGTTTCATTATATTTATGTAGATGTTTCTTCAATATCGAGGATTTTTTTCAATTTCAATTTGATTTTTTTAATTATTTATGTAAGTAAAAATGCAAACTTAATGAGACAATGTTATAAAACCCTGTTGTACCATGTTATGAAACCCTTTATCATATTTATAGGAACTCTATAAATATGATGAAGAGTCTATGACAAATAATGATGAATTTATGACAAACGATTATTATTGATTGATGAAGGTTTTTTTTTTTCACTGAGTATATTAACATATAACGACTACATTTGTAGTTAAACAATTATTTAATGCAGGGTATTTAAAGATTGAATACATTTGAATTAAATGCTTTTAATTGTCTTACAATTGTTTTTTTGTTTCTTTTTTTTCATTACTTTTACATTTTAATATTAATTTATAAACAATTGCTAAAACAATACTTTGCAATTATACTGAATAAGCAGGCAGCATGTAACAGAAAAGTATTTGCAAAAACTTGAATGTGAGAAAACAAAATTAAGCTTAATTTACCTCAAAGGTGGAAATTGGTCCCATTAACTAAAACACATATATTTTAATTTTGTTTCCTCTACAATATATCCAAGTTTTATTAATATCTTAGAGGTTGCCTTTGCATTACTTCCTTGAAAATATGACTTCCTTGTAAGTACAATGATATATATTGTTTCCATAATAAAATCTTATGTTTGAATAAAAAAAAATTTGAAATATATTTTACTGATTCTTTTCAACCACTCAACCAATTAAGAAACAAATGTTGATAATAATTCCGCCGCCCCCTCCTCCCAACACACATCAATTTTGTTAGCTTTATACCAAATGAGTTGCTTTTTCACTCAATATCAAAATATTTTTATAGTTTAAGTAGTCATAGTCTAATTAGTCAAACTGCCTTTATTAAAAAAAAAAAAAAAAACAAATATATGTAAACTAGTGTTATCAAAGCGTACGACTGTGTATACGGTATTCGCCGTTCTTCAAGTGCTAGTTGAAAACTATGAAAAACTAGTTTTTTCCCCCATTTTTTTTTTTGTACTGTTTTTAACAATTAGTCATCTTCAACTTTTGTCAATCTTTTCTTCATTCAAAACTATTTACTATTTATATAACTTTTGTATTTTATTGTTTGTTTTAATTGAAGTTACAATTCCTATTTTTCTCTCATTTTGTTTATTTAATACTAAAGAAATGTAATTGAAAAAGTTAAAAGATATTTTGCTTTACAAATTTTATTGCAATTAAAATTGTAGATTTAGTTAAAACTTTTTTATTAGTCATTTTATTATTATGAAATTAAAGTTGTAAATATATAAAATAATTTTTTGAAGTAAAAAACAATTATATTAATCATACGTCTTGTGGGAAATGTAATTATGAGCATAAAGGATTTGTTAGAAATTTGAATCTTAAACGTTTTTCGATTTTGTACAAAAGAAGTCGTTATAGTCACTTTTTAAAAATTATTATTATAAAGAAAACTTTTATAATTTTAAATGGAAACATTTATATTTCAGATCAAAGAGTTGTAATTAGTTCTAACAAATTTGCTTAATATTCTCTATGACTGTTAATATTCATAACAACTTAGTATTAATTGTCACACAAGTATATATTTTCCTATTTATTTATTGTTTTTAGTAAAAAATAGTACATATATTTGCCACTGATATATATAACACTGGGCGACGAAATATTTTTTTAAAATTTTTTATACCCTTCACCACAGGTGGAAGGGTATATATAAGTTTGTCATTCCGTTTGTAATTTCTACAATATTGATCTTAGACCCTATAAAGTATATATATTCTGGGTCCTTATGAAGAGCGAAGTTGATTTAACGATGTCCGTCTGTCCGTCTGTCCGTCTGTGTGTTGAAATGGGTTTTCCGAAGAACCCAGACACGATGAGGACTTGATTGTTATTTATTTCTGTTACATGTGATCCATTTCTGTTTGCTATTACAAATCAGCTAGATCGGTTAATAAATAGCTGAGATATAAGCAAAAAACCAGGACTACCTCTAATTTTTTCCGTAAAATCCCTTTGTTTAATATGTATGTAGAATTTTACGCATAACAAACACATCCATTTGTTGAAATTCTTTTCTTTCATCTCCACCTTTTATACACAAACAACAAACACATACAAATATTTGTCATTTAAATAAAAACCAAACAAATCTCTAATGAACGAAGACTTTTATATACATATGTACCTCTATTAACGATGATTTTGTGTGAGCTTCAATAGCTCAGTTGTCGTGATGCTATGTCACAAATACTTTTTTTCTCTAAGGCCGCGGGTTCGAATCCCGGTCAATTCACTTTTATTTTCTTAAGACTTTTTTATGTTTACTTTTGTTTTTTTTAACATTTAATAATTAATTTATATAAAATTCTTTATTAATAATTAAATAATCCATAAATAGGCTAAAAACATCAAAATTTTTATAAAAACCCTCTGATACAAACAAAATACAAATGTTTTTATTTATATTTTTTGCTCCGATTTTAAAGAATTTATAAACAGATTTTTAAACCACTTTATTTCTTATATATTAAGAAAATTTTATACATAATTTCCCTTTGAGTGCAACTATTTTAGGTCATAACTTATAATAATTTATAAAAAATTTATAAACTATTTTCCTTCAAATTTTTAAAATTAAGCTAAAGAAATTAAAATATTTTTTAATCAAAAAGCGAAATAAAATCCCAAATGCAAATTTGCCAGCTAAATCAAACGTTTTTGTAGAAATAAAACACATGCAGTTTTAGTGATTTCTTTTAACGATTTGTTGAAATTCTTTTCTTTCACCTCTTCACCTTTTATACACAAACAACAAACACCTACGGATACGTCTTATATAGCAAAAGATAGAAAATCTTTAGAAGTCTTATCACCAAACTAAATGGTTAATTTCTTCTTAAAGGCGTCCGTATATAAATCTGTCCATTCCATATATGTCCATATATAAACTTCAGTTTTTTCCCAACCATGGTGAAGGGTATATAAGATTCGGTATAACCGAATTTAGCCGCTCTTACTTGTTTTTTTTTTTTTGTTTTAATTTTTTTGTTATATTTTTGTTTGTTTGAAAGTTAAAATAACAGAAAATACAATTTACAAGAAATGATTTTTCATTTAAAAACCAGTCTACCTACTTTCCATTTAAATCAAATGGCTTTTGTTGTTTGTTTTTAAATGTTGTTTAAACAACTGATACATCCATAAGAAACAAATGATTTAATCAGTTAAAATAAATGTTAAGATCTTACTTACCAAGTTTTTAAAAAAATAAATGATGTAACCATTTATTTGAAATTGTTTCCGTTTTTGTATTTTTTGTTTACTTTTTAATCTACAAAGTGTATGTATGAGTGTTTATGAAGTTCATGTAATTTAAATTAAAATAATTTAGTATATAAATAAACAATTTAAATAAAAAAAAATTGGAATTTTTTGAATATTTTGAATATTATATTATTTGTAATTCTATTGATGTCTCCTTTTCACAAGTAATTATCACATTAGTTGTGGCGTTTTCTTTTCTGACAAAAAATGTTGCATTTTTTGTGCCATTTTTTACAAAATGTCTTCTTGTCCATAGTAATACAAAGTATTAGGTATCATTTTCAAGGTATTTAAGAGACCTATTTAAGCATTTGGCACTCATTTTCTTTCAGTTGTAGTCCAATCTTCTTGGAAAGGGGAGTGGGCAAAAAGAAAATAATGAATGACACACTTGATCGTTATTTCTCAACAATCTCCGAGTTGAGTCTTGCTAATAGAGTCGATTTCAATGCATGTAAGACCCAATAGGTCCGTGGAGTTGTCAATGTCATCAGTAAATATGAGTAGTGTTAATATATACAATCACAATATTATTTCGCTAAAAACAACTTAAAATACATTTTAAATTAATCGAAAATACAGTCAAAAATAGGACTACTGATTTTTCATTATATTCTGCCCAATTTGTTGTTTATTTTCAATCATTGTTTAATTACCAACAAAAGTTGCAAAAACATAGGAAAGTCGTTTAAAATAACCATTAAGTTTTAACTGCCAAAAGTTAGAAAAACCTACTTTTGTGGTTTGTTTTTCAAATTGAGTTTTTTTATTTGTATGTTTTTACAAAACACAACGCAATACATATGTACAGATGTATATATTTTTATTGGCTTTATGTGTATGCATATTTGAATAATTTCTTGTAATTTTTATTGAAATAATTTTGTATATATACAAAAGATTTTGGTAAAAAAACAAAAAAGAATTATATGAATTTCAATTTTTAGAAACAGAAAACATAAAATTTTACATTTAACAGAAAATATCAACTCCTACTGAATGTCTGTAAATTTTTATAGTTTGTTTTTTGAATGACTGAAATTCTATGAATTTCAATTGATTCTTCATGTAAAAACAAACTTTATGTAATACTTTTAAATAAACTACAGTCGGTAACGGAAAATTTATTTTTTTAATTTTAAAATCGTTTGGGTTTTGAAAATTTGCAAAAGTGAATGAAATATTTATTTGGTTCGATAAAAGAATGTCTGCCGCTTACTTTTTAAAGATTATTTTATGTAAATTTTGCCTACGCATACACCGTAGGTGGTCCATCCATGAGCTTCAATTTTAGCATACTTTTTTCAGCATTTCGGCCGGTATCTCACCAATGGCAGCTATAATGTTATCTTCCAGGGCTGAAGTTGTGGTTAGCTTGTCCTTGTACACGAAAGACTTCACGTATCCCCACAAAAGATAGTTTAATGGGGTCAAATCGCATGATCTTGGCGATCAATGGACTGCTTCATTACGTGAGATTAATTGCTCACCAAACTCGGCTCTCAAAAGGTTAATGGTATCGCGTGCCGCGTGTTGAAACCACATGCCAAATAAGGGCAATTGTTCTATTTTGGGCAAAAAAAGTCAGTAATTATCATAGGATACATTGCTCCATTGACTGTAGCGTTTCGATTTTCATCGTTCTTGAAGAAGTACGGTACAATGATGCCGCCGGCCCACAAACTGCACCAAACGGTGCATCTTTCAGGATGCATTGGCTGCTGTTCACATCAGAATCGGCAATTTGGTTTGTTGACGTACCTATTGAGCCAAAAATGAGCTTGTCGCTGATGAAATTTTTCGATTAAAACACATTTCTCACACGGCACGAATTTTGAAATTTAAATTCATTGATTTGCCAGCGTTTTTCATTTCATATTCAATTCGTGTTGAAATGGCAAATCCTACTGAGCATTTTTGGTACATATCACGAATCTTTTTTTGCACTGAAAAAATTTACACTGAAAAACCGAATAGCAAAAAAATTACCCGATATATAAGAATTTAGTATGATGTCCTTTAGAATAAACACACACTTGATCTCCTTACAATTTAATCGACTTATATCAGGAAACAACTGCCATGTAAGGGCAGCAATTTCAGAGTCTATTTTGGAGCTTTTGGCCGTGTACAAAAAAGGGTGTCGGCACTCATTAAAGACAGCAGGATATCCAGCTCTATTGATTCATTGAAGCATCATCGGTATGTGGGTAATTATCATTGTTAAGCAATTGTTGGGCACAACGACGAGTTGAGGTGGACGGCTCTTCAGCCTCACTATCGCAAACAGTAGCAATATTTTCTACAGTATGAGCTGTACGAGTATGCACTGGTATTTTTACATCTTCTACAGACCCGGTTTGCTCAAATTTTTGCACAATTTTTCCGATTGTATGCACATTTGGATGAATAAATTGACCCAAAAAATCCAGAAGTGCACGATATGAATTTTGATTTGAACGCCCATTTTCATAATAACCCTGAATAAATTAAACGCGTTGCTCGATTGTGTATCTTTCCATGGTTAAAATTTAGTTAGTCTGAAATTGAGAAATGTCAATTGAAATGCAGAAAAAAACTTGACGTTTAGGTGTGATTCATATTCAACATCGGCCCTTAAAATTTAACCACCCTTTACATAAAAGCTTTATAAAAGACTTGGAAAAAGTTTCAAAAATTAAAAAATTGCAGCGGGTTGAATTTGGTCCTAAAAGAGATTTACAAATGTTCATTACGTCAAGTTTAATATTTTTATCGAGACAGCCAATTGCACATATTGTAAACCATCGGCACATCTTTTACCAATCGGCACCAGTCAATGTTTGTTGAATGCAAATAGCGCTCCTTCCAAATTCTGTCACTGCCAATTAATAAATTATATTGTCATCGCTATTACTGATCCCATTAGCCTAAGAACATAAAGAAGAAGTATTGTTGTAAACACAAATAATTGCTAAATTAACCTTACCTCCATTTTAGTCAAACAATTTGCAGAAAAATAATGTAGCCGAATTTAAAGTTTTTTTTATTTTTTTGTTTTATTATTTTTGGTTTTAAAATTTTTAGTTTTTTCTTATTTGTAAATGACAAAAATTACAATGTTTTTATTACTACTACAAATTAGTACATTCACAAACTTGGTGTGGAAAACATGAATTTATCGACAAGTTTAAGCACGAAATGTTTAATTGTAAGCACAAAATGCTTATTATTACATTATATGTGTAGTATTGTATTAGAAAGTGTGTACAAAACAAGATTACGCATTTTGTGTTTATATTTACTCCCTATGCGTTTTATTATCCAAAAATTTACCCATTTTATAGTAGTAAATTTACAGACATTTTTTAGAGTGTAGCCCTTTTTTTGAATAAAATTTAACTCGTCCAGCAAAGTGTTATTTTTTTTTTAAATTTTTTTATAAAGTTTATGTAGGGACTTTCAAAATAAAAAATAAAAACTAGATTTGCCATGTCTAAAAGTTAATATATATGAATATTCATGATCATATACGTGCATACACAGTTTAATACATGATCATACATGATGTCTTATATTTCCATATATGTACCAAAATAAAAAAATTCGCGTGTTTCACTTCTCAACAAATATGCCATTATGGAAGAAAATATGGTCTGCCAAACAAGTTTAAGACGAAAAGTTTTATTAAAAGAAGCACATCGCCATTGAAGTTTCATAGTGGTACTTGTTCTATTATTTTAAATATTTTAAAAATTGAGAAAACTTAAATATAATTATTAGGATCCCGACTAACAAAATTTAATATATTTTTGGGCGTAGATTACGAATGTGTAATCAAATTGGGATTCGTGTATTTCTCAAAAATTTCATACAAAAAATGTCCCACTGTTATCAATAAGTTTGATGATACAGGGTGGCGCAAAAATAACCTTCCGATGTTATTTGGCTGTAATTAAAAAAAAAAAATGAAAAACTTTGATTCTTCTTGTGGATTATTTTTATTTGGTCTTTTAATTTTTTTTACATCAAGTCGAGAATATGATGTCATGCAAATGGCCACCGCCACAGTTGATTGTCATTTGAGCCCTTTTTATGGCATTTTCCATCACTTTGGCCAAAACTTCCGGCGATAGGTCCTCACATTCTTGACGGATATTATCTTTAAGAGCTGCAAGAGTGTGAAGCTTGTTGACATAAACCCGCGACTTCAAAAAGCCCCACAAAAAGAAGTCTGGAGCGGTCAAATCAGGCGATTTTGCTGGCCAGTGCAAATCGCCAAAACGGGAGATAAGGCGCCCGGGAAATGCATCCTTCAGCATATCGGTTGTGGCACGTGCAGTGTGTGGCGTTGCACCGTCCTGTTGGAACCACATGTTTTCCAATCCCAATTCATCAAGTTGCGGCAAAAAGAACTCGTTGATCATTGCTCTGTAGCGCTCACCATTCACAGTAACCGTTTGGCCCGCGACGACTTCGAAGATAAAAGGTCCGATGACTCATCCAGCGAAAACAGCACACCATACAGTGACTTTGAGCGGGTGTAATGGCTTTTCGTGGGTTACACGCGGATTTTCACGGCCCCAGAAGCGTAAATTTTGCTTATTTACGTACCCGCTAAGATGGAAATGGGCCTCATCACTCATGATTATTTTTGATGAAAAATCATCTTCATTATTGCTCAAATAAATAGTCACCAATATTCCGCGTTCTGGAGCAGTGTAGCGTAACATTGTTTATTAACGTGTATTTCGCATGTGTTTACTACACAAATGTCAAAACAGAACTGACATTAGGGGCCAATCGCAAAATTTATAGCATTTTCTGATAGGAGGATTACTTTTGCGCCATCTTGTATTTGGCTCGTCACAAAAATTCTTCTTTGAATGATTATCTGTTCACGGAGCGTCTTCTTATGTGAGAAAAGATTTTTGTTAACAATTTAATTTTAATACGCTAAATAATAGCTATATACTAAAAAAAATCAAACTATTATGCTTTTTAAAATTAAAAACAATGTCATGTCTAATAAAAGCCCTTGGTAAGTAGATTACAAAAGTACAAGAATTTGGATTTTTCGATAAGAATGTTTTTAGGTACGAGTTGGGAAAATAGCACAAAAAAAATTGAATTTTGTTAAGTTTTCATAAAACGCGAATTTTAAATTATTCCAAAAATTCGATTTTAATTTTGATTGTAGATTCTTAATTGCCATACAAATTAAGATCAGATTTAAGAAATTTACTTACATAAGGCATTAGCAAGTTGATTTTTTACTTACATCTTTTCAAAAAAAAATTTCGATATTTTGATTAAAATATGTTTTTTTATGTATATTTTTTAAAAAATCGCCAACAACTTTAAAGTTGCTAAATTTTTTAAAAATGTCGATCTCATATTCCTTTTATGCGCATTAATTAAGACTATATTAGAAAATTTTATTAAAATATGGCGTTAAGTTTATAAAATAATAAAATTTAAAGTCAACCCTACTTCTTGTATAAATTACTCTAACGACAAATTACTAGTTCTTAAAAGTTAACTTCTTGTGCTTCCTCTAAATAAAAACGAATTTTGCTGAAACTTGACACAGAGAGTTTTTAGTCATTAAGGAATAGGGGCAGCATTGTGGAGATTGCTAATTCAAACTTTGATGTTTTTTGGGCCACTCTATTGTACATATGTTCGTATCCGAAATTAGGTATATGACTGTATATGGGCATATCTAATCATATATCAGCGTATATGAATCATAAGTGCCCATATACGGCTAAATACTCTCATATTTCGGATCTGTAGATATATGGAAATACATGAGATAATGTACTCTCAGTTATTAAACTATGCATGGAAGTATATGATAATGTAAAGGGTTTTCCAATAGATACTTGACAACTTTGAATGTAATTTGTGAATGCACTATTTCACTGATCATCTAACTGTTACTTTCCTTTTTTTCAGTAAACTTAACATTTTCATTATGATAAAGTACACGAACGAACAACGTATGCAAATTATAAAAATGTATAACCGAAATTCGGAGTCGGTGACTGCACTTTTAAGAGCAAAATCATCTTCAGTGACAAAGCTCATTTTTGGCTGAATGGGTTCGTCAATGAGCAAAATATGCGTTATTGGTTTGGTGAAGATCCACATGTGCTTCGTGAATCACCACTTTATCCACAAAAAATAACTGTTTACACTCAGAAAAAAAAGTTAGTAGAAAAATTTGTAAACGGTTTTCTATCCCACTTTACTATTTTCGTACTGATTTTTAGTAAAAAAAATTATTATTTAGCAAATCTTTTTGCTATTTACATTTTACAAATTAAAGAATTTTTACAGAATATTTACAAATTTTCGTTGCTAATTTCAGAAATCATTTTACAAATTTTTGAAAACCGATTTGCTAAAATTAGCAAAAAAAAATTACTAATTTTAAAAAGTCGATATCTAAGGAAATGTTGTTTCTAATTAAAACTTATACATACAAACTTAAATTGCCCTAAAATGTTACATAGGATTAAAAATGGGATCGAAAGTGAAGATACCGACTCATGTCTGAAAATAGGACATCCACTTAAAATATCACTAAAAAGGGTTTTTTAGTTCTAAAAATCAGCCCTAAAAACAATTAAATTTAACCTTAAAAGTAAAAAAAAAAAAATTGACTAAAATATTTTTCAAAAAGGAAATTACCAAATTAAAACAAAATAATAAATTCGTTTATGTTTTAACAATTTTTAAGATTTTTAAGCCTTTGATTTTTTTTTTCATTTTGTATAAAATATTTTTTTAAAAAATATAATCAAAATTTTTGATAAAAAAAATTAATCTAAAACTTTGAACTAATATTATTAGTATTTAGTAATTTTTTTGCTGATTTTAGCAAACAGATTTTAAATTCCACTTTACAAAAAGTCTACTAAAATTAAGTAGCGGCCACTAATTTTTCTACAATTTCATTGTAATACACGTCAGCAGACATGTGTTGCTAAGATTAGCAAAAAATACCGCTGGGCTCAAATTAGCAGAATTTCCCGTTGTAACAGCAACATTTTCAGTTGCCATTATAGACTTTTTTTGGTGAGTGTAGTGCGGTTTGCATGCCGGCGGCGCCATTGGGCCATATTTTTTCCTTGACAATAACGATTGTCACGTTACTGTGAATGGAGATCGTTGTCGCGTCATTATTACCGAATATTTTTGGCCCAAATTGGAAAACATGGACTTGGACCACATGTGCTTTCAACTGGACGGTGCCCACAAGCCACACAGCACACGTTACAGTCGATTTGTTGAAGAGTAAGTTTGGTGAGCGTGTTATCTCAAGAAATGGACCAGTCGATTGGCTGACTCGTTCGTGCGATTTAACGCCTCTAGACTTTTTTCTTTGGGGCTACGTCAAATCATTGGTCTATCCAACAAGCCGAGGACGTTGGAAGAACTCAGAGCCAACATTGAATGCGAAATACTGGCCGTTACATCCGAAATATGAAACCGAGTGATCGAAAATAGGGTCCAAGGAATCGACAGCTGCCGACTTGCCCGCGGTGGCCATATAAACGAAGTCGAGTTCCATGTTTTCATCGTATTTCAATTCGATCATAAAGTTTTGGAAATATCTCAAATTCTTTGCGTTTTATTTAAAAAAAAAAATTCTCAAGTCCTTATTGGAAAAGCCTATATATTCACGTATGATTATACACAGTTTAATGTATGATCATATATAGTTCGATTTTCACATGTGCAGATAAATTATTTGACATTAGGAATCTCCTTATGTTTTTATTTTCCGATAAATAGAATAGATAAGGAGTCAAAGTAAGATGAGAAGCAATTTCTATAAAATATTATTGATTTTTAGATCCGTTAAAAAATATCTCCTAAGAAGAGTTTATTTTGTAAGCATAGAAAATTGTTTTTCCTTAGGATAAATTTCTCTCGAGCCTTAATAAGGTCGAACCGTAATTTAAAATGTAATACTGAATAATTGTTCTATAAAACCAAACGGAGCAAGAAAATCACTTTTTAATTTAATATGATATTTGAATGAACATTTTAACTTAACTATGAATGTTATAAAAGTAAATATTATTCTAGTTAAAATAAACTTTTTCGTATTGTTATTAATAACATATGTCAACTCGTTAAATGTTGTTATCGCATTTTAAAAATAAGTAGAATCATACTTAAATTAAAATGAAAATAAAATTTGTTTGATTTCAAAAATGTTTTTATTTAAATTAATATATTTTCCTGCTTGATTTTTTTTTTGTCTGCAATATAACAGTTTTTCACTAGAAAAATAATAGTCTTGCATTTAAAATTGTACTAAATTATTGTCAAACTTATGTTTTTTATATGGGATATCAGTTTTTCACATGAAACTTGAACAACAATAGAATTTCCAATTTTTTCAGACATTCTCCATATAATATCTCATGAACTAAATATGACCTAGAAATATATTCATTCAAACTAGAATCAGGTCAACATTATTGTCGGTCAGTGTATATCGTATGTACTTTATAAATACTATATATTGCCCAAGTATATATGCGTACGCAACAAATAGTGCGTATACAATTGCATTCGGATTCAGCCAGCCAACGCCCATACATATAAATAGCGATATGTATACAATACAAAATGCCAACAAAAACAATATAAAAAATCAGTGTATACTAAACTAATGTAATTGCAATTGGTATGCATTTTATGCCTGTCTATGCATGTTTGTACTTTTGAAAAAAAAACAACAACAACAAAATATTAACATGTGTAAATGTGTTTAGTTTAAAATAACATTTGTATGGGTGCCTTAAGCTATTAACACAGTCACACAGGCATTTACATTAAAATACACATATGCATAATGCATTCATTCATTTAGGGCAAGCTTTTTTTTGGCTTTTGCCATTAAATGCAATTTGAAGGTGTGTTTTTTACAAGAGCATGTAAAAACGCTATTTTTACGTATCTTAGCAAAAAAGCGCCATTTCTGCAATTATTTTAGACTTTATGCTAGACAAAATATTAAAAAATCTAATCAAAATTCTACTTTTTTACATAATATGTCAAAATTTAAAAAAAAGAAAACATATTCTTTGAATGTTTGTAGAAATTAACTACTGAAATATTTTTAGATCAGCAATTTTGCTAATTAATTAATTAATTAATAATTTTATTAAGCTTTAACAATCATGCGATCATATACATATTTTCTGCCGAAACAATTTAAAATTGTTCATGATTTTTATAAACTCTAAACTAATAACCGAAATTCTGATGTATTAACTTAATTTCGGCCGTAAAGTGGTGGTGAATGAGAGGGCTGATAAGCTGGCCGGGGATGGATTAAGCCTGTTTTCTGTTAACCTTCAAAATCTGAGACCTCAGCGGATGTCGAAAACGGAGCTTGAACAATTGGCCACCAACATGTACAAGGATCGCACTGCGCATTACAGACAAAATTCGTTCTTTAGGTAAACGTGCCGTAGAATCACAATGTAGATAAAATCAAGTCTGATGTTTAAACACATTGCTCCCTTTTTTCTTCTCCTTATAACACATTTTGCAGCTATCAAAACTGTATTTATAAGGGCATCGCTTGAGTGTTAGTTCAACTCAAAATCTTGGTCATATAAATTCCGAGCAAAAATATTTCTATAATAAATGCTTCGAATTCGGCATTTTCATCGACGAATTGAAACATGGACTTTTTATGGGAAGTAAATATTCTTTTACGATTCTTCGAATGTTGTTTTTCATAAACCACGCTTTCGAAAACTGTGTAGTCACATTATTTTGGAGCTTGTGAATCAAATTCGAAACTAACTTTAGTAATGTAAACTAACATTACGCACAAAAGAATTTTCAAAATAGCTTCTGGCATCACTGAGTTATGCTAAAATAAATTAACCCCATAAACTCTATTGTTGCTCCTCATTCCATTAATAAAAAAATTACTTTTAATTAACTTTGATTACTACTAAGGGGAAAGAAAGAAAATTGCATTATTATTGTTCGAAAATTTCGCTACAAATACTTTGTAGTATTTACTTTATGTGTTACCTGTACAATTACAAGTGTCAAGGATCATTGGGCAAGTATACATGTCTGCGGTTGCCAAAGGGTTAATATTGAATTCCTTCATAATTGTTTGTATTTGTTTTTCTTTTTATAAAAACTTTTAAACAAACTTAATTTGAATTCTTATTTATTAAAATATTTATTGCCTTATTTTTTATGAAAATTTTGCAGGGCTTTCTTATTATTTTAAACTTGCCCTAATTTATACATTTACGTTATATATTGATAGATTGTGTTACTCACAAATAAATACATAAAAGATGACTTTTGTAATTGGCAATTCTAAAAATTCCGCTAAAGATTTTTGACATTGTTATTGGCAAAAGCCAGTGTAGAAACGGATACGGTTTATTATTACTTTTTGGCCTACCATTATTTTAAACTATAAAATAATTACCTATCGCATTGCGTTAACATAAAAAAATGCATCAACAGTAAAGTTTATTTTTTAATTCATACTACTAAATTATGCATTATTTTAATAATTAAAATAATTTCAACCTTTTAATGGACGTTGACATGTATACACGTCATACGGCTGGTTTCTGTTGGGACATGACGTATATAGACGGCAAAAATTGTTTTAATAATAAACGCATGAAATATATTTGTTTTGTATGGATTATGTGTATTTAGTGTCCCACAAGAACTACAAAGAATTGATCTAGTGTACCAGCAAATATATTGTAAAAAAAAAATTTTTTATATTCTTGTAATTCCCCGAATTTTTCATGAAGTGTATTGACGTCAATGTTTATGAAAATTTGTTTAGTATAACAAAAAGTGTCCCACTGAAAAGTTGTATTTGTTTTCCTGGTAGGAAAATTTGTATTGAGTTTTTCTGCTAGTAAAATTATATTATGTTTTCTGGAGATAAATTTATATTTAGTTTTTCTGGTAAAATAAGCTAATTTTTTTTTAAATTTTTACAATGTCATATGAAAAGCAGAAACCAAAAATACAAGAATTATTCGCTGAAATTTCCGATGTGGAAGATGATGATTTTCATGTTGATGGTCTGATGAAAGTAGATCAAATGCTACATATCCCTTTGATGGGGATTAAAACTGTGCCGAATAGAAAGCTGAAAATATTTAATCCGTAAGCAAGACGTGCACTGGCGTCATGCGTCTAACCACTTGAAGATTATAATATTAAAAATACGGAATTTCTTTCAGTTTGCTGTTTTTAAAACCTCATTATCTTCAAAAATGTTAAAGATATAGCATTAGAAAACTTTTACTTTAAAACAAGAATATTTTATTTAAATTTATAAAATTTATCTGAACTAAGTTGCATGAAAATTTTCCTTACAAAAATAGTTCATCAGTTTCTTAAATCAAGTAAATTTGTATTATTACATAGGAAAAATTTTATTAGTATTTTTTTTAATTGTCTGAACTAATTTTTAGAAAACAATTCTTCAAAATTAGAAAGTGGTATCTAGTATCCAAAAAATGAACACACATTAAGTTCAAGTACTTTCTCGATTTAAGTTAGACACATTTTATTACATTTGAGTATGCAATTTTCTTAAAACTAAGATGTTTTTTCTAAAATTAATAAATTTTTATTTAATTGACTTGTTGTTTTCCTAAAAATCAAGAAATATTACTTAGAAAATATATAAACTACTTCGTTTTTCCTCAAACTTAGGAATTTTTATTCTTTTTAAGAAAATTTTTCTAAGTTTTAATAAAATTTTACTTAAATTGTGGACAATTTATAAACTAGTATTTTGAAGGGAATTTTTTATTACATTTTAGTTTATGTCTTTTTTTTTTTGAGTGTAAGGGAAACTCCATAAAAGCTAAAAATGTTTCTATGAGAAAAATTTCTAAAAATCTAGTATTTTATATAACAAACCATTTCATTCAAAACACCTTTTGGGTTCTACACTCACCAAAAGAAGTCTGTAATGGCAACAGAAAATTTTGCTGTATTGACGTGAAATTTTGCTTATTTGAGCCCAGCGGTATTTTTTGCTAATCATAGCAACACATGTCTGCTGAAGTGTAGTACAATGAAATTTGTAGAAAAAATTTGCTTAGTAAGACTATTGTAAAGTGGAATTTAAAATCGCTTTGCTAAAATCAGCAAAAAAAATTACTAAATATTATTAATATTATTACAATCAAATTAGTAATTTTAGCAAATCGGTTTTTAAAAATTTGTAAAATTATTTCTGAAATTAGCAACAAAAATTTGTAAATATTCTGTAAAATTTCTGTAATTTGTAAAATGTTATTTACATTACTAAAAAATTTTTTTTTTAATAAAAGTCAGTACAAAAATTATAAAGTGGGATTGAAAACCGTTTACAAAATTTTTCTACTAACTTTTTCTCTGAGTATTCTGAATACTTTTTCCAAAGAAAACCATGATTTTGTATGAAATTAATTAATAAACATGTTTCTTTTTGGTTAAAAAATTTAATTAAAAAATATAAAATCTTTATAAAGGGTTTTCCAATAGGTACTTGACAACTTTGTAAGCAATTTGTAAACGAACTACTTCACTAATCGTCTAACTGTTACTTTCCTTTTTTTTCAGTAAACTCAACATTTTCGTGTACTTTACACGAACGAACAACGTATGGAAATTATAAAAATGTACTACCAAAATGCGGAGTCGGTGACCGTAACTTTAAGAGCAAAATCATCTTCAGTGACGAAGCTCATTTTTGGCTCAATGGGTTCGTCAATAAGCAAAATATGCGTTATTGGTTTGGTGAAAATCCACATGAATCTCCACTTCATCCACAAGAAATAACTGTTTGGTGCGGTTGGCATGCCGGCGGCGTCATTGGGCCATATTTTTTCGTCGACAATAACGATCGTCACGTCACTGTGAATGGCGATCGTTATCACGCCATGATTACCGATTATTTTTGGTCCGAATTGGAAAACATGGACTTAGACGACATGTGGTTCCAACAGGACGGTGCCACAAGGCACACAACACACGTAACGATCGATTAATTGAAGAGTATGCTTGGTGAGCGTATTATCTCAAGAAATATACCAACCAATCGTGCGACTTAACGCCTCTAGACTTTTTTCGTTAGGGCTACGTCTAATCACTGGTCTATGCCGACGACGTTGGAAGAACTCAGAGCCGAAATGTGTGACCGAGTCATCGAAAATTGGGTCCAACAAATCGACCGCTGCCGACGTACCCGCGGTGCCCATATGAACGAAGTCAAGTTCCATTCATAAATGTTTTGATTGTATTTCAAGTCGATCATAAAGTTTTGCAAATATCTCAAATGGTTTGATTTTTATTTAAAAAAAAGTTGTCCAGTCCTTATTGGAAAACCCGATATAAAATCTTTTTTAAAATAAATTGTTCGACAATTAATTATTTAATGTAAATTATAAAGTTATATGTATAAGGCATTTTTGAGAAAATTATCATAGAGTGTCGTTTTGACATGGGTTACAGAACAATTTTTTTTAGGAAAACAAGACAGTATTTTGACAGTAAATGCCAAAGTCATATATTATTTGAATTTTAATTATTTACTAATTGTAATTATTCACTAATCATTGTTATAGTTATATAATAGTCATATTATTTTTATAGTCAGAATTTTTGTTACAACAGTACATATGTTATAAAATAGAAAGTGGCAATGATGGAATAATAAAATATTAGCTATAATAATGATGGCAGCGACCATATTGATGGTTAGAGCATATTCATAAACCAATAACATGATTGTGACAACCAAACCTGAAAGCAGCAAGCATAATAAAGTAGCAGTGATAATGTTTCAACCATGTTTTTTTTCTCTGAGTGCATTTCGTTTATTTTATCATGTGGTGTAAAAAGATATCTTTAGTAAAAAATTTATCTAAAAAATTAAAAAAGTGATTTATAACATTGTATTCACTATTCAAGTTTTCAATCGATTTCTACCTCTACTTTTCTTTATTCAATCTATGCCAAACTTCATAATTGATTTAACGATGTCCGTCTGTCCGTCTGTGTGTTGAAATGGGTTTTCCGAAGACCCCAGACATGATGAGGACTTGATTGTTATGTATTTCTGTTAAATGTGATCCATTTCTGTTTGCTATTTAAAATTAGCCAGATCGGTTGATAAATGTCTGAGATATTAGCAAAAAACCAAGACTACCTCTAATTTTTTCCGTAAAATCCCTTTGTTTTTATATGTATGTTGAATATTACGCATAACAAACACATAAATTTCTTTTCTTTCACCTCTTCACCTTTTATATACAAACAACAAACACATACAAAGATTTGTCATTTAAGTAAAAACCAAACAAAACCCTATTGAACGAAAACTGTTCATTTAACTCTATAAACGATGATTCCATAGCTGAGTTGTCTAAACGCTATGTCACAAATACTTTTTTTCTTTAAGAACGCGAGTTCGAATCCTACTCAAGACACAATTCAACTTTTTTTTTTGTACATTTTTTTATTTTCTTAAGACTTTTTTTATTTTTTGTTTTTTTTTTTACATTAAATAATTAATTTAAATACAATTTTATATTAATAATTAAATAATCCATAAATAGGCTAAAAACATCAAAATTTGTATAAAAGCCGTCTGATACAAAGAAAATACAAACGGTTTTATTTCTATTTTTTGCTCTGATTTAAAAGAATAAACAGATTTTTAAAACATTTTTTTCTCATATATTAAGAAAATTTTATACATAATTCCCCTTTGAAAGCAACTATTTTAGGTCATACCTTTTAATAATTTATAAAAAAAAATTTATAAACTATTTTCCTTCAAATTTTTAAAATTAAGCTAAAGAAATAAAAAATATTTTTTAATAAAAAAGCGAAATAAAATCAAAAATGCAAATTTGCCTGCTAAATCAAACGTATTTGTAGAAATAAAACACATGCAGTTCTAGTGATTTCTTTTCATGTTTTTATTTTCTTTGTTGAACTTTTTGTCTTTCACCTCCTCACCTTTAACCCACAAACAACAAATCCATACAAAGGTTTGTCATTTAAATAAAAACCAAACAAATCTGTTTTAAACGAAAACTCTTTATTTACTTCTATTAACGACATTTGCTTATGTCCTTCAATGGCTGAGTGGTCTAAGCGCTTTGTCACAAATACTTTTTTCTTTTAATCGCGCGGTCGAGCCCCGTCTATTCAACTTTTTTTATTTTTATATTTTTTTAACACTTTTTTTTTTATTTTCTTAAGACTTTTTGTTATTTTTTTTAACAAAACAAATGCGTCCAGCACAGTTGGCTTAACGATGTCGGTCAGCTTTTCTGTATAATTGGAGAACGGAAAGGTGCAAGCATCTTGGTTATCAATACACAACATCTGACCAAATGTGGGCGGGATCCTTGAATTGGGCGTACACAAAATAGATTAATTTATATCTTAAGAACGCTAAGACTGTTATTAAATACTCCATAAATGGGCAAAAATCATCAAAATTTTTATAAAAACTAAAATTTTAGAGCTGTAATATGACCTATGGATACGTCTTATATATCCAAAGATCGAAAATCTTTAGTAGAACATTTTTGCTGAAAGTAGTTATGACCAAAACATACATTTTTTTAAATACCTATTTTCGGGAACCATAAATCTTTCAGAGTCCAAGTTTTATCACTAAACTAAATGGTGAATTTCCACTTAAAGATGTCCGTATATAAATATGTCAATTCCATATATGTCCATATATAAACTTCACTATTTTCCCAACCATGGTGAAGGGTATATAAGATTCGGCATAGCCGAATTTAGCCGCTCTTACTTGTTTTAAATGTAAATGATTAAAATTTCAGATACAAAGATATATATATATATTATATATAAAATATATATTGAACTATGCATGAAAATATTTCACTCCATATATGATCATGTATGTTCATATATTTATATTTTCAATTGTGCAAACGTTCTGTTGTTTGTTTGAAATGAGATTGATTTGGGTACTAAGAGTTTCGATTACAAATTCAATATAATTGTATGATATTACCCTTTCCCTTCATTCATCTCCAATCTATATATATATATTTGGACCTTAACTTTTTCAGATAGAAGTCATAACTGTTGTGCTTTTAATTTAGTGAAAAATCTAACATTAAAATGTATAAATATTTTAATGTACAATATATACAACAAAAAACTTGATCTTTACAATTTCGTTAAGCTTAATATAAGCTTAACAACTTAATATAGAAACATTTTTCTTATAAACAACACATTTTCCAACTTAATCTTTTTTTATGAGTAATTCCAAAAAAAAAATAAAATTCCTGGAGGTATTTGCTAAAATAACATTATAAAATGATTATAAGGATTCAAGTTGTCAGCGCTTCATAAGGTAGACAACGAACGAAAAAATGTTATATTATAACCCCAAACTTAAACAACTTAAACACTTCTATGTAAATGTATTAAATTAAGTGTATTGGTGTATATGTATGTGTGTGTGTGAATAAGGTTAACACTTATTGTTGAACTTTAACAACAAATTGAGGTAAGTACTGAAATTGTAAATATTATTTTACATAATTTAAATAGATTCAAAAGCTAGAAGAGGTAAAGTGTGATACATAAAATGTTTCGTTTATATAAATGACACCTTAATAGTGCATAAAATGATAGAGTGTATTTGTGTATGTAAATATATGCCATAGTTTAAGAACATTGCTTGAATGTGTAAGACAATTTTCTGAGTTTCCTCAGTTCGTTTTTATACTCTAGTAAGATGCTGCTGTTTTTATCTTATTAGCCCCCAGCATTTACTTTATTGTGTCAAATAACAAACAAAAATGTAAAATGTTGTAAAGTATTTGACGGTAAGCGAACAAAGTGTAAGAACATTTTATATAAAAAAAAATAAAAATAAAATTGTATTTGAAAAACTTTTTTTTTTACCAATTAAAGTACATCCATAAAAGATAAAGTTATTTGCAAAATTTTACATATATAAAATATTTATTCAGACACCAGACGCGATATATTTCCACAGGGCCAACATTTATAATTCGAATGTAATTTTATTTTAGCTTACTTTAATTGAATTGTAGGGAAAATTTAAAGAAAATTGTTTAATACTTATCACAAGTGTCTGGAAATTAAAATATGTATACAAAAAGCAGATCATAATTGAAATGTTTGTTGAAAAAATTTAGTGAAAGATTTATCACATTTTGAGCTTTTTTTTTTTTTGCAAAATTCGACAAAATATTTTGTATTAAATTTATATTTATTTAAATCATAAGATCTTTTTAACCAATTTAACAAACTAAAAAATAACACAACTTTTAATTAATGAAGTTTTTATGTATTGTTGATCTATTATTTTGTATATTAATAGTACACTCACCAAAAAAAGTCTGTAAAGGTAACTGGAAATTTTGCTGTTATTACGGGAAATTCTGCTAATTTGAGCCCAGCGGTATTTTTTGCTAATCTTAGCAACACATGTCTGCTGACATGACATGTAGTCTAATGAAATTAGTAGAAAAATTAGTAGCTGCTACTAAATTTTAGTAAATTTTTTGCAAAGTGGAATTTAAAATCTGTTTGCTAAAATCAGCAAACAAAATTACTAAATATTATTAATATTAGTACAAAATTTAATTTTTTTTTCGAGCATGAAAATTTTTTTATTTTATTTATTTTTTCAAAAAATATTTTAGACAAAATTAAAAAAAAATCAAAGGCTTCAAAATCTTAAAAATTGTAAATAAATAAACGAATTTATTATTTTGTTTTTATTTGGCAATTTCTTTTTTGAAAAATATTTAGTAAATTTGTTTACTTTTAAGATTAAATTTTAATTATTTTTTAGGGCTGATTTTTAGAACTAAAAAACTTTTTAGTGCTATTTTAAATGGATGTCGGTATACTAACTTACGATCCTTTGTAGGTGTAAGTTTTAATTAGAAATAACATTTCTCTCAATATCCACTTTTTTAAAATTAGTATTTTTTTTTGCTAATTTTAGCAAATCGGTTTTCAAAAATTTGTAAAATGATTTCTGAAATTAGCAACAAAAATTTGTAAATATTCTGTAATTTGTAAAATGTAAATAGCAAAACTATTTACTAAACAAGTAAGAGCGGCTAAATTCGGCTATGCCGAATCTTATATACCCTTCACCATGGTTGGGAAAAAACTGAAGTTTATATATGGACATATATGAAATGGACAGATTTATATACGGACGCCTTTAAGAGGAAATTAACCATTTAGTTTGGAGATAAAACTTGGACTCGGGAAGATTTATGGTTCCAGAAAATAGGTATTTTAAAAAAATTTATGTTTTGGGCATAACTTTTTTGTATCTGAACCGATATTTCCAAGTTTTTCAGCAAATATGTTATACTAAAGATTTTCGATCTTTTGCTATATAAGACGTATCCATAGGTCATAATACAGCTCTAGAATAGTGTTTGTTGTTTGTGTATAAAAGGTGAAGAGGTGAAAGAAAAGAATTTCAACAAATCGTTAAAAGAAATCACTAGAATTGCATGTGTTTTATTTCTACAAAATAGTTTGATTTAGCTGGCAAATTTGCATTTGGGATTTTATTTCGCTTTTTTATGAGAAATATTTGTAATTTCTTTAGCTTAATTTTAAAAATTTGAAGGAAAATAGTTTATAATTTTTTTATAAATTATTATAAGTTATGACCTAAAATAGTTGCACTCAAAGGTAAATTATGTATAAAATTTTCTTAATATGTGAGAAATAAAATGGTTTAAAAATCTTTTTATAAATTCTTTTAAATCGGAGCAAAAAATAGAAATAAAACTGTTTGTATTTTGTTTGTATCAGAGGGTTTTTATAAAAATTTTGATGTTTTTAGCCTATTTATGGATTATTTAATTATTAATATAAAACTTTATTTAAATTAATTATTAAATGTAAAAAAAAACAAAAAATAAACAGAAAAAAAAAAATCTTAACGAACCCGCGACCCTTCCACCTGTGGTGAAAGGTATAAAAACGTTTGTATTTTGTTTGTATCAGAGGGTTTTTATAAAAATGTTGATGTTTTTAGCCTATTTATGTATTATTTAATTATTAATATAAAATTTTATATAAATTAATTATTAAATGTTAAAAAAAAACCAAAAATAAGCAAAAAAAAAAAAGTCTTAAGAAAATAATAAAAAAAAATGTACAAAAAAAAAGTGAATTGACCTGACCGAGATTTGAACCTCGAACCCCGCGGCCTTAGAAAAAAAAAAAGTATTTGTGACACAGCGTCTAGACAACTGAGCTATTGAAGCTCACACAAAATCATCGTCAATAGAGGTACATATATAAAAGTCTTCGTTCATTAGAGATTTGTTTAGTTTTTATTTAAATGACAAATCTTTATATGTGTGTTGTTTGTGTATAAAAGGTGGAGATGAAAGAAAAGAATTTTAACACATGGATGTGTTGTTATGCTCAAAATTCTACATACATATTAAACAAAGGGATTTTACTGGAAAAATTAGAGGTAGTCCTGGTTTTTTGCTAATATCTCAGCCATTTATTGACCGATCTGTCTGATTTTTAATAGCAAACAGAAATGTCTGGGTTCTTCGGAAAACTCATTTCAACACACAGACGGACAGACGGACATCGTTAAATCAACTTCGCTCTTCATAAGGACCCAGAATATATATACTTTATAGGGTCTAAGATCAATATTGTAGAAATTACAAACGGAATGACAAACTTATATATACCCTTCCACCTATGGTGAAGGGTATAATAATTATTTTTTTACTAAAAATCAGTACAAAAATAGTAAAGTGGGATTGAAAACCGTTTACAAATTTTTCTACTAACTTTTTCTTCTGAGTGTATAAGTAGGATTTTAGATCATATAATCATATTCTTTTTTATATATTATTTTATTGCAATGAAACATGAACATTTTTTAATTACTAAATTATATAGAATAAAAATTAAAAAATTTCACAGAGCCAGCAGGATAGAATACTTAGTATTTTTGGTTGTCGCTTTACAACCTCCTCAGGATCCACGCTCTATCCTTTGGTCATTGCTTGTCTGTTTTATATATGTTTCTGTGCCATAAAATATTTTATAAAATAGAATATGATTATATGATCTGAAATCCTAGTTTTCAAAAAAAAAAATTATTAAATATTAATTTTTTTTATAAGGAAATATTTGATCAATATAAAAAATTAGTTTGATTGGACAAAAACTAAGCAGGTTTTTTTAAGTGTTTAATTGAAAAAATGCAAATGTTACATGTCAAGATGCATGGCTTTCTAAATTGGTACAAAGTTTTAGACTTTTAATGAAAATCAGTTCATGTTAAACTTTATAAAATGTATGCAACATTTTTAAAAACCATGAAGATTTTCATTTATGTTTATCAGTGTATACAGATTGGTTTAAAAGTTCCTGCGCTCACCAAGAGATGGCACTGCTAGCTCCAAACTTTTTTTTTCTCAAGTTGGTATAACTGTCCTGAGAACACATGCAAAGTTGCAAGTCATTCTGTCAATTCTTTCTTTGTTTACAAGCCATTTGAAGTTGACGTGTCATTGATTTTTTGTAATATGGAAAAAATTGAATATCGTGCAGTCATTAGATTCTTTGTTTTGAAGGGTTTAAAAGCAAAGGAAATTTATGAACAATTGTTAGAAGTGTATAAGGAGTCCTCACCTTCAAAACGCACCGTTGAATTTTGGGCTGGTGAATTTAAACGTGGTCGTACCAGCCTTGAAGACGATCCACGCGAAAAACTGCAACCACAGCAGAAATCATTGAGCAGGTACATAATATGGTTATTGAAGATCCAAGTTTGACTAAGCGTGAAATTGCTAATGCCATAGGCATCTCAGAAGAACAAGTACTCCATATTTTACATGAAGAATTACGTATCAAAAAACTGTTTGGAAAGTTAGTGCCGCACACATTAACAATTCAACAAAAACTGGATCGAAAACAAATTTCTCAGCGTATTTTAGAGCGTTTTAAGCTGAATAAAACCGACTTCTTGCGTCGTTTTATAACTATGGATGAAACTTGGATCTACCACCATGATTCTAAATTGAAACAAGAGCGTTTACAGTGGACTGAAGCTGGTGTTCAGCTCCAAAGCAGGTGAAGTCACAACGATCAGTAAAGAAGGTTATGGCATCAGTTTTTTGGGATGCAAAAGGAATTTTGTTGATTGATTATCTTCAGAAAGGTAAAACAATCAACTCTGAATATTATTGCAGCCTTTTGGATCGTGAGAAAACACCTGGTTTAAAGAAGAAAAAATCATTTTTCATCAAGACAATGCACCTCTCATAAAGGTGTTTTGACGATGGCTAAATTCAAAGAATTCGTACTTTAATTGCTTGAACATCCACCGTATTCACCAGATTTGACTGCCAGTGACTACTATCTCTTCAGAAATCTCAAACAATTCCTTCGTGGAAAGCAGTTTTCTTCGAATGAAGAGGCCATAGCAGCCGTAAGGATGGGATAAAATTATTGGAAGATCATTGGAACAAGTGTATTGATCTTCTAGGAGATTATATTGAATAACAAAATATATTTCGTAACAAAAACAGTATTCCTATATTTCGAGCACAGGAACTTTTCAACCAACCTATATTTTCTAAATACAGATACTGTTTAGTCTTCTTCATTTGGTTAATTTTTTACCTGTCTTATCTCTCTAATACAAAAGTGTAGGGGGGATTAAGGGCCTATCGCTCGATATTTTTTTATACCCAGGTGAAAATGTTCATATATGGTCATATATGGCTACATATATGGGTTCATATATTATTCAATATATGCTCGGATCCGAAATTTGAGGGTATATCGTCATATATGGACATATATGAGTGTTCATATATGGTCATATATGGGTACTTTTTCTATATCCCGGTATATTACAAATACTTTTTTTATTTTTAAACAAAAATATTGCTTTCTTTATTAAAATTAAATGAAGTAACATTAAATCGACATTAAATTCAAGGGAAAAAGGGATATTTACATGCAATAAATTTAAGCTAAAAAACACACATAAATTTTGGGAAAAGACTATCAATATTATTTTAAGATTATAGTATCTTCATTTTTTATAAATTCAAAATTTCTTATTATTATTAAAAAACAGTATTAAAAATAGAATAAATAAATAATAAACAAATAAGCATATAAACAACAAAGTACGAATTGTTACATTAAATGAAGAGTTGTTGTACTATAATCTAAAAATAATATTAATATTATTAATAATATAAATAATAATAATAATTTCATTTATATTTCTTTAATAAGAAAGATTTTGAAATTTGTATTATTGATCTCAATCCTTTTAATTTTTGGTTACGTATTACTCCGCCAGAAACGAAGGATAAAAAAGACTGAAAATTATTAATAGTCTTAAGATCCAACTACATTTGGCTTAAGTGACTTTAGCTTTGTTTTGGTGTCAAACAAAATTTTGGAAATACAAATTTTTAATTTTAACAATTTTTTTTTATAACTGAAATACAATACCTAGTATAAGTCATTTCATCCGCGCGTCTCATATTGAGAACATGTTTGTGAAAGATTCCATATAAGGTCCAGTCACAGAATTTACCTGCAAAGTTTATTACAAAAGTTCTTACAATTTGTTACAGTTTACGTCTTTAGACTATTTTCAAAAAAAAAAACATCACAGAATGTGTATTTGATTTATATGTTAGTTTGCGAATTAAGTCATAAAACAAATTATTCTATCGAAACAAAATTAATTTAATATAAACTAAATCATATCCCACTTTATTCAATACCAAATTATTCCATAAAAATGATTATAAATCAATCACAGACTTGTGAAAAATTTTTGTTCAAATAAATTCGGAAAATGGATTAATACAATTTTAACAAATTAAGTCTAAGGGCCAGTATTATAGTAACAACTTATTAGGATTTTTGACTTAAATTTTATTTAAGAAATTTTCAAACACATAGCAATTTTCAGTTATATAGTCGTATAGTATAGTTAAGCGAAAAATAATTTTTATATAATTTAATAAAATTTGTAATAAAATTTTAACAAAAAAAGAAGAGTCGTCGATCAAAATTTTCAATAACAAATTTTGGATTTTTAGGGATAACATCCCTCCTAAGTGTATCTTAATAAAGTCTTAAGTGTTGTGATACCTACACTTAAAAAATTTTGTAAGTTAAAATAACTGAAAATATCATTTAAATGAAATTATATTTCATTTAAAACCCGGTCTACTTAATTTTCATTTAAATTAAATGTCATTTGTTATTTATTTTTAAATGTTGATTAATGAACTGACACATCCGTAAGAAACAAATGATATAATCAGTCAAAATTTTTCATACCAATCCTTAAAAAATAATTGTTTTTTTCATTTATTTGAAATTATTTCCGTTTTTGTATTTTTTGTTTTTTTTTTAATATACTCGTACAATAAAAAAATGTATGTATGCATATCCCTGCAAACATTTGGCAGATATCGTCCAAAGAAGATAAAAAAGCAATATCTTCCTTTTATCATTTGGAAGAAAAACATCAAAGAAATATTTTGTTTGTATTTTCCTTTTATCAGTTTGAAGAAAAATGGGCGATATATAAAAAACGAAAATTTTAATTTTCTTTCATATCATGTATAAAGTATTTTTCATTGCAGAAGTATCGTGTTTGTATCACCTAGGTGATTTTTAATATCGTTTTATTATCAGTTGGAGGATATTTAAGCAATATTGAGAAATATCTATTAACAATAAAAAAAAATACTTAAAAAATTGTTTATTATAAAATATCGGGATAAATTAGCAGTGAAAGAAATTAATTAAAAAAGTAAGAGTATATCACATAATCTGGATATTTAAGCTAAAAACAATTTCTAGTGTTATATAAGCTATAAGAAAACCAAGCAAGAGGGAAGCTTCTAAAATAATGGCTCATATATTTTCAACAAACTTAGGTTTAAATAGTGAAGTTTCATGTAATCAAGAACATAATAACGAACCACAATATTTTAAAGATTTAAATTCAACAAAATAACGATCTCGCGTGGTCTTAAGAAGGAAATACTCCTTCATTTGAACAACATTTTGATTATTTTTATTATGATACAACGATAATGATGATGATAACTGAGAGCTTAACAACCAAATTTACCTGGGCAGGTACAACAAATAAAAAGGGCAATTAAAAACTACATCTTTATATGTGTAATTAAAGGTAAATAATAACGATAAAAGAAACATAAGGAATGTGGGCGCAAAACCAATATTAAACTATTATTATTTTTTTTTAATTTTAGATACGTACTAAACCCTATTCCCAAATGCGACAGAGCATTTTATCAGTGGTATTATGCAAAATAATTTTCTCCATGCAAAGGATTTTTTTGTTCTCGAAATTAAAATAAAAATAAAATTAAAAAGCTAAAAAACAAAAGTTTTTTGTCTTCAGAGTAATAAAATAGCGATATCTTTTAGTTTTCTTCCAAATGATTATTTGGCAATATTGCCGGTTTATCTTCCAAAAGAGTTTCTTTCGTATTATTTGGAAATATCGCTTTGGATCGGAAATTTCTTCCCGATGGGGGGATCTTCCGCAATAAGAAAAGATTATTGCCGCAATAAGTTTATTCTTCCAGGCGATACGATTTCGAAACAATTTCGGAGCCCAATGTTTGCAGGGTTTAATTTTTTTTAAATATTTTAAATACGAATTCTGCCGTGATATTTTAGATATAAACAATAAATTTGTTTCCACACTCACTATAAATTTTTCGTTGCCGACTGTAGAGTTTGCTTTTAAATGAAGAATCAATTGAAATTCATAGAAATATATTTTTTAACTATTTGAATCAGTCATTTAAACACAGAACCTATAAATATTTACAGACATTCAGTAGGAGTTGATATTTTCTGTTATATGTAAAATTTTATGTTTTATGTTTCTATAAATAGAAATTCATATAACTCTTTCGATTGCTTTTACTACTTTTGTCGATTATTAAATAATGTTTGAAAATAAACAACAAAATTGGCTGAATATAATGAAAAATTTTATTATTTTTATCGAAATAATATTGTAAGTGCAGAGACATATGTACGTATGAGCAATAAAATATTTTGTAAACATCAAGTATACTTCCGCTTAAGAATTTGTTTGCTTTTATTTTTTACTGTACTATGTAGGTGTTAAATAATATATAATTATGAAAAAATTATATGCGAAAGTGAAAACTATTTAAAGAATATAAAAACTGTCCAGCAAAACCATGGTTATGACAAGTCATTGCTATATAGATTAACATGTAATAGTATTTTATTAGTGGTATTATGCAAAATAATTTTCTCCATGAAAAGGATTTTTTTGTTCTCGAAATTAAAATAAAAATAAAATTAAAAAGCTAAAAAACAAAAGTTTTTTGTCTTCAGAGTAATAAAATAGCGATATCTTTTAGTTTTCTTCCAAATGATTATTTGGCAATATTGCCGGTTTATCTTCCAAAAGAGTTTATTTCGTATTATTTGGAAATATCGCTTTGGATCGGACATTTCTTTCAGGCGATACGATTTCGAAACAATTTTGGAGCCCAATGTTTGCAGGGATGAAGCTATAAACACTTTTTGTGTGAATGGATTTGTGTATGTATGTGTGTTTATGAAGTTCTTGTAATTTGTATTGAAAAATTTTGTATATATACAACCAATTTAAATAAAAAAAAAAATTGAAATTCTTTGAATATTTTTTTTTTTTTGAAACAGACAGCAAACATAATTTAAATTTGTAATAACTGTTACGGACACAAATAAACCACAAGTTTCCGTTTTGTGGGTAAATTTTTATTAAATTTCAAACAAATGAAAAAAATAAATGAAACTGAAAAAAATCGGTAAATGATTGTAAATTATTTCGAATAAATGTATAAAACTGTTAATATAGATATTTCTTTGAAAAATAAATGTATTTTCCTTTATTTTTAAATGGAACGAAAAACTTTTTTATTAAACTACAAACAGTTAACTACATAATATTTTGAGTGTATTAGTCAGTCGTGGGCAGCTTGATTTGCCTGTCATTGACGCTTTATCATGCACATTGGATTTATTTTGAATTAATGCAGTTATATATCACTATCTAAACACATGAGTAATCACTTCTTCTAGAACTAGATTACTGTTTTGTCATTATTTCTGCAGTCACAAAGTGGGTTCTGTTTAAATCAGTTCAGTATTTTGTCAGCTTTGCAACAGTCGCGGGCTTGGGATTTTCGCCACCGATTGACATTTATTTATACACAGCAAAATTTGTTGATTCAGATCCGTGTTCTGTCATTATTTCAGCAATAATAGTCCTCATTTCTTTGATCTACATTGATGTTATGTTCATTTCTCTCTAGTTACATGATATATCTACAAAGAACTAGTCAAGGTTCTGCCACCGTTTCAATAGTTGGGACACTGGTAATTTCACAGCTTTTACCACTTTTTCAGACACTGAATTATATTTTACACCAGTATTGTGACATGTCCCTCATTCAGTTTCAGCTATCACACATTTATCCCCTTGGATCAATCGACCCTTCATTTTCCGTAGGGATATTACTCAATAATAAATTATTTATATTGCTCATACGCCGTGTGATACTCGTAATTAGTTACCTTGCAAAAAAAATGGTAGTCATTCTTCAGTTGACATTCTTTTATGATTTTTTGGTGTTATTCTAAGACACTTCCAAAAGAATTCATGTGTTCATATTTCAAATGCACTCTTCATTACTTCTAAAGCATAAGTTATAGTATATCGTATATTTTTTGAATCTAAAGCATTTATTCAAATTGAAAAAATAGTTCTGATGAACTTTTTTAATTTTTTTTAAATTTTTTTTTATATTTAAGTTTAAAATTTCATGAGGGTTAGAATTTATGCAGTTTTGCAATTTTTATAAAAGTTTTAAAATATCAAGGAAAACAGATTTTTTTAACACTTAATTGAAACTAGCTGGCCTGTCATTTGCATTTTTTCAGCCTTAAATATTTTTTTGACGACGCAACCTGTGCATTTTTGCATTATGTTTATTATTTAACACTACACCATTTCTAGTTTTAATTCAGAATTTATCAAAATAATTTTAAATTTGTGTAAAAATTATTACAAATTGTCCAAAAAAGTTTTAAAATTGTGCAAAAATTATTTTAAATTGTTCAAAAATATTTTAAAATTGTCTAAAAATATTTCCAAATTGTACAACCAGTTTTAAAATTATCCAAAAATATTTTAAGATTTGTCTAAAAATTCATTAAAATTTTAGAAAAATGTTTCAAAAATGCTTTTTCACTACTGCAGAATTATTTTTTATTTTAATAAAGGGTATTTGTTTATCACTGCATAAATTTCGCTTCTTTAAACTTATTTTTCTGAATTCTTATGAATTAAAGCTTATACTACAAAATATATGAACATTTTTCACTCATGCATCAGAATATGTAATCATTGTATTATCATTGCTTCCTTAGAGTAAAGTATGAGTAATGCTAGTAGCTACATTTGAATACTTCCATCCTATGACACGCTTATGTTAAATTCATCGATGAAACCATTAGAAAAGAAGTGATGCCTTTGCCATAGTAGTGATGCTTGTATTGCTTCTTTGGCAGCTTCATTTTTGCTGGGTTAATAATCCACAACTTTCTCAACTTTCCGCTAAAATATAGGCTTTGCAGTAAAAATAATAAGACTATTTTTCTGCAAGTTGTCTATTATTTACGATTTTTATACAATAAAAGGAAAATTTGTTTTGTCATATTCAAAATAATTTTTTAATATATTTTTGCCAATAGCACTAAAACTACTGTGTGCAGATTAAAAACCAATTTTTACAAAGTTTGTTTGCTTATTTAATTATCTTTTTATTATAAGCATCGTTTAAGTAATTTGATGGGCCGAGATTAGTATTTCCAATTCGAATAATCGTTTAACCGATCTCTATTTCGGTTAATGACGAAACAAATAATTTAAAACTCAAAAAAATATTCGTTTTAAATAGATTAATTAACTGGTTATATTTTTAATAATAATAATTTTTTCTTAAACCTTCCTAATTTTCTTAACTTTGGCAAGAAAATCGTAGAAAAAAACATCAACTTAAATACAATCACATTCTTTTCAAATCGACTGAATCAAAGCAAATGTTATATAGTTTTTAGGAAATATGATGGACAATTTTTATTTTTTTCCCCTTAACAAAAAATTAAAATGGAGCTTTCAACCTGCATATACATGGATTTATAGCTACGTATATATATATTTATATAAGTATTTTTATCCTTAGCAATCAAACACGTAACTAGTTATATTCCATACAAGCACTATAACGTTACTTATGTTATAAAATAATAATATCAAATTACTTTACATTCGAAAACTGAATTCTTAATTGCACAAACACAGAAAAATCGTTAAGGCTTGTGAGGAATATGCGTGTTTTTTATATGTTTTCTCTTTAACTCTTATACTTGGAGCAGATATTGAAACAGTCAGGGAATAGCCGAAGTTCTATCAAACTTTGTGAATTTCGCAAAAAAAATATTCATACCATATATTTAAGAATTTATTATTGAATTTTATTGAGGACAGCTCTTGTTTATTTAGGAATTTTTTTATTTTGTATAGAAAAACTAACTTTATCTACAAAATGTCCTACTTCGGTAAAAAAAAACTATCTACATTGCCTTTTGAATGGTTTACATCCACTGACCACTCTGACATTTTATTTTTAAAGAGTCGTCAAATTTCTCTGGAAAAAACCAAGATTATAAGGATGCTTTTAAAAAATCTCAGGATGCTTGGATCTTGATATTTCAGCACAAAGCAGCTCTTTGTGTTCATTCTGATAAAGGAAATACATTTCTTTTGCATTAAACGATTAATCAATAAATCGCCAATTTTTTTTTTTGTTTATCAACCCGAATAATCGATTAATTAATTTTCTTAATTTTTCGAATAATCATCTAACCGATTAATCAGAAGGGTCGAATAATTGAAAACACTAGCCGGGATATAGTTGAAATAGACAACCTACTTTCGAGATAATTCTAAAGAAATTGTGAAAAAAAAATTTAAAAAATTAAATTTTTAATTAATGCAATTTTCGTTTTTAACCGCACAGAACACTTTTAAAAAAGTACATAAATATAAAGGGTGTCCCAAGAAGAACGCAATTTTTAAATCTGGCAACATTCGAAGTGTCATTGTTTGACATTTGAACAATTGTTATTGTTTGCTAGTAGAAAGTACGAGGTTAGTAAAAATGGAGCGCTACACGAATGAACAACGCATTCTCATTGTGAAATTGTTTTACCAAAATGGTGAAAGTTTTGCGGCTACAGTTCGCAAATTGCGATCAATTTGGGGTCACAATAATGCTCCAAAAGAGTCAACTGTAAAGAGATTAATGGATAAATTTGCCGAAACTGGGTCTGTTAGTGATGTAAAGACAACAACGCGCCATCGACCAGGTCGATCGACCGAAAATGTCGCAGCTGTACGTGATGATGTCGCTCAAACTCCATCCACCTCAATTCGACACCGAGCTCAGCAAATTGGTGTCTCCAAATCCACTTTGCAGCGAATTTTGACGAAAGATTTGCATCTTCATGCATACAAAGTTCAATTGACTCAGAAACTGAAGCCAGCTGACCATGGACAGCGAAGGGAGTTCGTTAATTGGGTATTGGAGAGACAACATGAAAATGCTGATTTTGCCGATAAAATCATCTTCAGTGACAAGGTCAATTTTCATCTTGATGGCTTCGTCAATAGGCAGAATTGTCGCATTTGGGGTGAGGAAAATCCTCGAGTGATTTACGAGAAGCAAATGCATCCTCAACGTGTCACTGTGTGGTGTGGTTTTTGGGCTGGAGGAATCATTGGACCTTTTTTTATGAAAATGAGGCAGGTCAAGCGCAAACAGTCAATGGTGTTCGGTATCGTGAAATGATAACCAGTTTTTTCTTGCCTAAAATTGAAGAAATGAATGTGGAGGGCATGTGGTTCCAACAAGACGGCGCCACATGTCATACAGCCAGAGAAACAATTCAATTGCTGCATCAGTCATTTTCCGGTCGTGTTATTTCGCGTTTTGGAGATCAGAATTGGCCGCCTAGGTCGTGCGATTTAACACCATTAGATTTTTTTCTTTGGGGTTTTTTGAAGTCGATGGTTTATGCGAATAAGCCGACGACGACTCAAGGCTTAAAAGAGGAAATTGGACGCTGCATTAATGAAATACCGCAGCATTCATGCAAAACGGTCATTGAAAATTTCATTAAAAGATCGCGTGCATGCCAGCAAAGCCGCGGCGGCCATCTGCACGATATATTGTTCCATACATAACCTCATTCTGTCTACTTTACGATATAATAAAGTTTCACGATTTTTTTTTAAATATCTGTGTTTTATTTAAAATTTTAAAATTGCTTTCTTCTTGGGACACCCTTTATATTACTTAGGAACAAAGTTTCAAAACAGAACTGACTGAGTTTTATAAGATAATTTTTTTTAAGTTCAAAATAAAATCAGGATATTAAGGGTTAAGAAAAACAAAGCAATTTTCATATGTATGATATTTATTTGATTAAACTTGGTCCTTTTTCATTCATTTGGACATCATTCAAATGGCCTCCTCTATTGGCCACGCCAAACGTTCCCTTCATTTTCCATAATTTTTTCGAGCATCTCGGTCGGTATAGCAATAATTTTGGCACGAATGTTTGCCTTAAGATCGTCAATCATCTAAGGCTTGTTGGCGTACATTTCGCTTTTCAAATAACCCCACAAAAAGAATTTTGGAGGGGTTAGCTCGTTTATTTTAACAGACTTCATAGTTAATTGCTATGGCATTTAAAAGAGTTAAATAAATGTTATACCATTTATTTTTTATGGATTTTGTAGTTAAAGTTGACTGTTGAAAAACAGAAACAACAGAATAATCATTGCTTTTATCGATTCCGTATTTAAGTAGTTGACAGTTAAAGGAAATATATAATGAAAATATTATTTATTTTTACGGATATGTGGATATTTTTTTTGTTTACGGATAATATAAGTTAATTTATTACCATTTAAATAAAATGAAAAGATCTTTTGATTGAAATAAAAAATTAGTAGAACAGGTTTTAAGTGATTTTCCATATATTTTAAATTACATTTTCAATTAACTTAAACAATAAACTTTTTAGAGTGTAAATTAAAGACAAATACGTAAATTTATACCAATTAGTTTTCGTTTAAAGGGACGTTAATTTGTTTGCACCTAATGACACAATTTGTAACAAAAATCGCATAGTAAAATTCATAACTTCTTTTTAGAACAACATCATTTTCAATTAAAACTACACTCAGAATATTATATAGTTAACTGTTTGTAGTTTAATAAAAAAGTGTTCCGTTTCATTTAAAAATATAGGAAGATACATTTATTTTTCAAAGAAACATCTACATTAACTTTTTTATACATTTATTCGAAATAATTTACTATCATTTACCGATTTTTTTCAGTTTCATTTATTTTTTTCATTAGTTTGAAATTTAATAAAAATTTACCCACAAAACGGAAACTTGTGGTTTATTTGTGTCCGTAACAGTTATTACAAATTTAAATTTTGTTTGCTGTCTGTTCCAAAAAAAAAATATTCATAAATTTCAATCTGTTTTTTTATTTAAATTGGTTGTATATATACAAAATTTTTCAATACAATTTACAAGAACTTCATAAACACACATACATATACAAATACATTCACACAAAAAGTGTTTATAGCTTCAAATGCATACATACATTTTGTATTGTACGAGTATATTAAAAAAAAAAAACAAAAAATACAAAAACGGAAATAATTTCAAATAAATGAAAAAAACATTTATTTTTTAAGGATTGGTGGGTAAAATTTTGACATTTATTTTAACTGATTATATCAGTTGTTTCTTACGGATGTGTCAGTTGATTTATCAACATTTAAAAATAAATAAATAATATTTTCAGTTATTTTAACTTACAAACTTTTTTAAGTGTATGTTAATGTTTGAAGACATTACATTTGGAAAAAAATTAAATCATTACGATTTCAAATTTATTAAAAGTGATAGTGAAAATTTAAACTGGAATTACCTATGGGTCAAAAGAAAATGGCAAAAAGGTGTATAAAAATAAAAAAAAATCGGATGACTAATAGTTATCTCACTCTTAAGTTCAGTGTAAAATCTTATAAAAAATATAAGTATCATTCAAATTGCAAATATTTTAACTTTATAACTTGACTTTACTATTTATACATTGAATACCTTACAAAACTTGGGTTTTCAAGAATATAATTTTAAACTTAACCGCACTATTTTTTGTCGTGCGGTTTACCGCGGTTCTGGTTAAAATCGAAATGCAAACTTTTATATAATCATATAAAAATAGAGATCAGATCTGACCAAAAAGTATTTCTTATATGGCATATCTTATCATATATGATCAGACCTAATTAGATTCAATCACATCCAAATAGTTCGAAACTTTTGGTGCCCTTGAACAGGGTACAAATGTCTAAGATATGGTAACAAATCAAAACAAAGAGATTACGAAATTTAGCAGAACTTTTGACATATAAATAAATTTGTCACCAGATATGATTACCGAATCTACTCATATCTGACCATATAAGTCAACCAATTTTTAACGTCCCTTTAGATTTGAACACATCTCAATCAGATCTGATCAGATCTGGCCATAAATGTATCACTTATGCTATATCTTATAACATATGAACAGATCTGGCACAATACCTCTAAATAAATTCAATCAAATCTAATTATATCTAAGCAAAAATAAATAAATCTTTATCACATTCAATCTTTTTCACATAGATAGATATTTGGGAATGGCATATGTGTCCCACTTACGAATGCTCCTCCTTTTTCCTTATAGCCTTGAATGCCTTACAGCAAATACTCATTTTTATGTTATGTTCTTATTGCCTTAAATAAATATAGTTTGAGGGTAAAAAAGATAAAGTTAAGACAGCAAAATTGACACAAGTTTTTGTATAATTTGTATAATATTATTGATGTTTCATTTAATAATACTCACTTTAGCAAAATTTTTCTTAACAAAAACTACATTCTTTTACAGTTGCCAGCAGTGTTTCTAAAGCTTGGTTAGCAAACAGCCTCCGCTTTTACTTAAAAAATTATTAAATACAGTATAATATGAGGGGGGATCAGTAAGTCCGTGACTTTTTGAATGAAACACAGTTTTTTTTTTTTTGCAAAAAAAAAAAAATATTTTTCAACATAATCTCCTTTTAGCTCAATACACTTAATCCAACGTTTCTCCAATTTTAGTATCCCTTCTACAAAATAGGATTTTCAAGATCCATAAAATAGGCATTTGTTTGATCAATAATTTGATCGTTGGAGCTAAATCGTTTTCCACCGAGTCATTTCTTATGTTTGGAAATAGGAAATAGTCACTGGGGGGGCTAAATCCGGAGAATAAGGCGAATGAGGGGGCAATTCGTAGCCCAATTCATGGAATTTTGATAATGCTTTGAAGTTGTCACACGATTACGTTTATGGTCAATTGAGAGCAAACGCGGCACCCATCTTGCAGAAAGCTTTCTTAAATCTAAGTGATCATTTAAAATGCCATATGAAATGCCTATGGCATCATCAATCTTACCTACTTTTACTTTTCTATCGGCCAACACCATATCGTGGATTTTTTGACATTTTCGACGGGTGTATTAACCCTCCAGAACGTTCAGCGTCATTTGCACTTGTGCGACCACAACGAAAGTCAGTAAACCACTTTTTTACCATTGAAATCGATGGTGCAGAGTCCCCATAGTATTTACCAAGCTTTTCCTTGGTTTGCTTGATGGTTTTTTTCCATTTTTAAAAAAAACCACGAGGTTGTATGTTTTGAAGAGCTGTTAAACGCAAAGTAAATAACGGAATTTGCTTAAAATTTGACAGTTGTATATTAACAGTTGGTACTTGATAAAAGCAGTGTTGTATTTCATACAACTACGAGGAAAGTTCGAAAAGTCACGGAATTTTTGATCCGCCATCGTATGTCAATAATGAACACTCAAATTAGCGGATACCTCCTTTTACAGGTTGGTTGAAAAGTTCCTGCGATCGAAATGAAAGACTACTGTTTTTGTTACGAAATATATTTTTTTATTCAATATAATCTCCTAGAAGCTCGATACACTTGTTCCAATGATCTTCCAATAATTTTATCCCATCCTTATAATGGTTTTCCGGAAGCTCTGCAAAATAACCGTCTACGGCTGCTATGGCCTCTTCATTCGACGAAAAATGCTTTCCACGAAGGAATTGTTTGAGATTTCTGAAGAGATAGTAGTCACTGGGAGCCAAATCTGGTGAATACGGTGGATGTTTAAGCAATTCATACTTTAATTCTTTGAATTTAGCCATCTTCAAAACACTTTTGTGAGCAGGTGCATTGCCTTGATGAAAAATTATTTTTTTCTTCCTTAAACCAGGTCTTTTCTCACAAATTTTTTCATCCAGCTGATCCAAAAGGCAGCAATAATATTCAGAGTTGATTGTTTTACCTTTCTGAAGATAATAAATCAACAAAATTCCTTTTGCATCCCAAAAAACTGATGCCATAACCTTCTTTGCTGATCGTTGTGACTTCACCTGCTTTGGAGCTGAACAACCAGCTTCAGTCCACTGTAAACGTTCTTGTTTCAATTTAGGATCATGGTGGTCAATCCAGGTCTCATCCATAATTATAAAACGATGCAAGAAGTCGGTTTTATTAACGCTCCAAATTACGCTGAGAAATTTGTTTTCGATCCAGTTTTTGTTGAATTGTTAATGTGTGCGGCACTAACTTTCCACAGTTTTCTCATACGTAATTCTTCTGAGATGCCTATGGCATTAGCAATTTCACGCTTAGTCAAACTTGGATCTTCAATAACCATATTATGTACCTGCTCAATTATTTCTGCTGTGGATCGTCTTCAAGGCTGGTAGGACCACGTTTGAATTCACAGCCCAAAATTCAACGGTGAGGACTCCTTATACACTTCTAACAATTGTTCATAAATTTCCTTTGCTTTTAAGCCCTTCAAAACAAAGAATCTAATGACTGCACGATATTCAATTTTTCCCATATTAAAAAAAATCAATGACACGTCAACTTCAAATGGCTTTGCAACTTTGCATGTGTTCTCAGGACAGTTATACCAACTTGAGTAAAAAAAGTTTGAAGCTAGCAGTGCCATCTCTTGGTGCGTGCAGGAACTTTTCAACCAACCTGTAACTGATAATTTTTAAACAGCGTCGCTACTTTAATCAAAATTTGAGTATTAAACTGGCTTCCACCAGCAGAACCTCTCTCATTTTACAGGATTTTTTTCCCCAATACAAACTATACATTTATAAATATTATTCATTTCCTAGTGAAATGTTCCCATTTATTTTAAAGTTTCCATCATATTAATCAGTGTACTGTAGAATTTTTATAAATATTTTAATATTGTTAGAATTGTTCAGGTTTGAGATCATAAGTAAATATTACTAAGGAATTGTAAATTTCTAGCGCTAACCCCACAATTTTTTACATTTAAAAAATTAGTGTTTGCTATTAATATTGTTTATTTAGTATAAGATATTGCTTTAAGATCATAACTAAATGTTACTATAAAATGCCATGAAATACGCCAATTAATCGAATTTAAGAGTTTTTTTCTGTGAGTCGGCAGACAAACTGCTAATGTTGCCATCTCTAAAATTGAAACATTCGATTTGTTAAGAGAATTCGCTTATAAAAAATTTAATTGAATAAAAAAATTTATCTGAATAATTCTTACTATACTCGAAAGTTTATTTAAAATTTGGCTTACTTGAATAGTCTTTGAATACGTGTGAAAAGTCGTAAATGTGTAAATATTCCATACCTTCGTTCACATGGCAACTTAATCCATTTGCCACACGTTTTAACAAATAAAGTTTTGTTAGTTTACACACCATAATGCAGCAAAAAGTTTTAAGTAAAAAGTTGTTGCACAATATAATAAAAATTTGTGCAAATATTACAACCAATGATGTTTTTTTAAGATTTTTACGTTTTTTTTATATCATTTTTACAACTTTGTTAGTTTTTTTTTTTTTTTTGTTTGTTTTATGTGCAACATTTTTAAACAGCTTATTGTTAGATAAGATGATTACATGCATGTAAACGTTTATAGGAATTTAATTCTTCTTTTGTAAAAGTTAATACATAAATATTATTCTTTGCATTATTTGAAAGGTGTTTTACTTATGAAATTTTATTCTATTGTTCTTATGTGTTGAAAAGAAGTTATACTGTAGCAAGTAAGTATTATTTAGTTATATGTACACTAAGAGAAAAAACATGGTTGGGGCAATCATATTCGAGAAGCATCATATATATTTAAGATTATAATTGGGCCAACCATAATCTAACTGTCATATTTCGATTGTATAATAACTATTATTTTACCAAAATATGGTCCCTTCAGTTATGTTATGATTCCAAACTTTGAAAAAATTCTTAAAATTTACGAACATTTCTTTATGAAAAATACTTTAAAAAATGTTTTAATTCTAAAAAGAATTTAATAAAAAAAAAACATACTTTCTATTGACTTTTTGTACTAGAACAATTCTTAAATTCTAATGACATTTTTAAGGTTTTCTTTGAATATTCCTTAGGGTCTCAGTACTTTTCTAGGAATCTATTTTTACTAGATGGCGCTGTCATATAAATAATGCTATTTCTTGTAGATTGTTATAGAAACAACGGCGTTTTTACTTTTTTTTTTTTTTTGAGGCTACACTCAGAAAAAAAAGTTAGTAGAAAAATTTGTAAACGGTTTTCAGTCCCACTTTACTATTTTTGTACTGATTTTTAGTAAAAAAATTATTATTTAGCAAATCTTTTTGCTATTTACATTTTACATATTACAGAATTTTTACAGAATATTTACAAATTTTTGTTGCTAATTTCAGAAATCATTTTACAAATTTTTGAAAACTGATTTGCTAAAATTAGCAAAAAAAAATTACTAATTTTAAAAAGGAAGGAAATGTTATTTCTAATAATTAAAACTTATACATAGAAACTTAAATTGCCCTAAAATGTAACATAGGTTTAAAAAAGGGATCGGAAGTGAAGATACCGACTCATGTCTAAAAAGAGGACACCCACTTAAAATAGAACTAAAGAGGTTTTTTAGTTCTAAAAATCAGCCCTAAAAACAATTAAAATTTAACCTTAAAAGTAAAAAAAACATTGACCAAAATATTTTTCAAAACAGAAATTACCAAATTAAAACAAATGATAAATTCGTTTATGTTTTAACAATTTTTTAGATTTTTAAGCCTTTGATTTTTTTTTTTTTTTTTCATTTTGTATAAAATATTTTTTGATGCTCGATAAAAAAAAAATAAATTTGAAATTTTGTACTAATATTAATAATATTTAGTAATTTTTTTGCTGATTTTAGCAAACAGATTTTAAATTCCACTTTACAAAAAGTCTACTAAAATTTAGTAGCGGCTACTAATTTTTCTACTTATTTCGTTGTACTACACGTCAGCAGACATGTGTTGTTAAGATAAGCAAAAAATACCGCTGGGCTCAAATTAGCAGAATTTCCCGTAATAACAGCAAAATTTTCAGTGGCCATTACAGACTTTTTTGGTGAGTGTAAAAAATCAATTTTTCATGTTGGCTTCATTAGAAAACATATTTCTAATGATATTACGAAGCAAATTTTTTTATTCTCAGTACGTTACTATTACAAAAATAGTATTTTATAAAATTACATGGTATTCCATTTATCTTGATGATATTTTCGTAATTTTGGATCTGCTAAATCATCACTGCTATCACTGTCAATTTCTATCTTTAAAGTAGCAAAACCTCCAGAAGTAATAGATTGTGGATCTGTGTATGTTTCTGGTTCTCGTTCATCGTCAGTATCCTCTTCATCAGAAGGAAACCAAGGAAAAGCTTGATAAATACTATGGGCATTTTGCACCATCGATTTCAATGGTAAAAAAGTGGTTTACTGAATTTCGTTGTGGTCGCACAAGTACAAATAACGCTGAACTTTCTGGAAGGCCAATTGAAGTCAATACACCCGAAAATGTCGAAAAATCCATGTAATGGTGTTGGCTGATCGAAGAGTAAAAGTACGTGAGATTGTTGATGCCATAGGCATTTCAAATGGCAGTGTGGTTTTGATTTTAAATGATCAGTTGGATTTAAGAAAGTTGTCTGCAAGATGGGTGCCGCGTTTGCTCTCAATGGACCATAATGCACAGGTGCACACTTGTGTATTCTCAATGGCAAAATTCCATGAATTGGGCTACGAATTGTCCCCACATTCGCGTTATTCTCCGGATTTAGCCCCCACACGCAGAGAAAAAACATGGTGGGGACAATCATATTCGAAGAGCATCATAGATTTTTGGGTTTATAATTGTACCAACCATAGTAGTACTATAATATGGTTATCATATTATGATAATAAAATAACCATAATTTTACCATAATATGGTCCCTACAGTTATATTATTATTCAAAAATAACCATATTATGATTTTAATATTATGATCGCCTGTAGTCAAAGTATACGCAAAATATTTTCATATTATAGTCACCATAACTATATTATATCATCCTTCTTATTATATCACGATTATTAATATACATAATATGACTATCTAATATCATGTTATGGCACATTAATAAGCATATTATGATTCTCATATATATACTAGAAATATAAAATCCCAGCATTTAACAATATATGATTGTTTTTTTAAGACATTTTGTAGTCAAAACAAACTGACTGAACTGATAAAGTTTTGGTTTTTATGAAAACAAGACAATATTATAACTGTAAATTTCAAAGTCATGTTTATTTGATGTATAATTATTTATTATAGTCAGAGTTTTTGTTACCACAGTATGGTTACACCAAACCATGTTATAAAATAGAAGGTGTCAATCATAAAATAGTAAAATATTTACTATAATAATGATGGTAGCGACCATGTTGATGGTTCGAAAACCAATAACATGGTTGTGACAACCATACCAGATTGCAGCAAGCACAATATATTAGCAGTGATCATGTCGCAACCATGTTTTTTCTCTGCGTGCAGTGACTATTTCCTATTTTCAAATTTAAAGAAATGGCTCGGTGGAAAGAGATTTAGCTTCAATGATGAAATTATTGATCAAACAAAAGCCTATTTTATAGACCTCAAAAAATCCTATTTTTTTGGTAGGCATACAAAAATTGGAGAAACGTTGGACTAAGTGTATTGAGCTAAAAGGAGATTATGTTGAAAAATATTTTTTTTCTTTTGCAAAAAACTGTGTTTCAAGGACTTATTGATCTGCCCTCGTTGAAAAATTCCTACAATTTATATAAATTTTATATGAAGACATTGTCATTAATGTATCACAGATACAGGATTTCCTAAATTTTAAACTTCAAAAAAGTTTACTTAGCCAGACTATTCCTTTACATATATCTTGTTTTACTTGAAACTAAGCAGGCAATATATTTCTGCTATTGAATTTTAATGTTAAAGAAAAAATAATATTTTTTCCAAAATAATTTCGTAACTAAAAATTTCAATCAAAGAAAAACACAAAATTTTCAGTTGGAAACACATTTATTTAAACATTGATTACATTTTCTCATAAACAAAATCTCAGCATTAATGTTGCAAATATTTTTAAATTAGATCATATAGTATATATAAGTTAAGGCAATATTTATTCATTTCACAATTTTGATACGTTGACACAATACTTTAATTACAACACAGTACTTATTTATTGTGATTTCGTAATTTCCCACACTAATTGTTGCTAACGTTTGCGTCTGCACTTTTGTTCAAAACAAAAGTGTCATGTTCGCGCTACACGCGACTTATGAAATTACTAATTGAAACACATATTTTTATATTTTCAATGTAACAAATTCAAATTTATTGTTCAAAGGTCAGAATAAGACTGAATTTTAAAACTAAGTCGAAAGAAAGATTTGGGAAATAAAAACTTAAACTAATGGTTTTGGATAAAGAGAGATTAAAAAGTAATTAATAAAATAAGTAACAAAAGAAATAAAATAATAAGAATTAGAAGATAATAAGGAAGAGTATAAAAATATAGGAGTTACAATAAATATTGTAACTGCCCCTTCATTAAATTAAGGACACTCCTGAGTCCTTGAAGTATTAAATTCATAAGGTTTTATATTTACAGAATTAAAATAAATTAAAAACTTTAAATAAATTATAAATATTACCTTTTATAATATTTAAAACATATGTTTAAGTGTTTAATTAAATTAGTTAACAATGAATATTTTAATTTTCTTTTCTATTTGGGTATTAACAATAATTTTTTATTATATTAAAATGTTGTGAATGATTAAGTTGTTGTTTATTAAAAATTAAACTAAATAATTGAAATATTAAGAGGTACATACATTTTCTCAGTAATTTCCATTATATTGGTTTGGATTCAAGACTCCGTCATATTTTGTCTGTCTTTTAATGTTTGAACTGTGTATATTATCCAGTTCACTTAGTCTAAATTTTGGCTGCTCTTTATGTCTTAATGCTTTATAATTTTTTATGTAACCAACATTTCGATGATCAGAATAAAACTCCCTATTTTCATTTATTTTAATAAGATATTTTCTTTTATTTGCTATCATAATATTATGTATTTTTGCTTTGTCACAGTTACCATATTCGGCATTAATGGGTTTTTCTTTTATAGCAGAGTGAAAACTATTATTATAATATTCTATTGACTTACTCATTTTGTCCTTAATACTCATAGATCGTTGTTCAATTGTCAAAACCCTTATTTTTTCACAAATTGTATTATGTAGTCTCTCTATGTCTGCATTTCCAGTATGGCTGTTTGGTTTTACAAAATGAGCTTCAATATTTTCGTTTTGTAAATATTCTTTAATATTAACACTTTTAAACTCATTATCGGTAACGAGCTTAACAAAATGACCTTTTTGTGACTTATACAACCTAAGTTTCTCAATAATGGTCTGATTAGTCCTGTCTTCTAAATAATAGGCGGTAGCAAATTTGGAAAATTTATCTATCAGTGTCAAAAAATTAGACTTAGAATTGGTGTATGTATCCATGTGAATGATTTGTCCAATATCTGTTGGAGTTTCAGTCAGATGAAATTTATTTTTTACAGGATTTCTATCAAATTTTACTCTATTGCAAACATCGCAGTTATTAACATATTTTTGAATTAAAATTTTTAAATTAGGGAAATATATTTGTTTCTTCAAACCTTCATAATTCTCATTAATTCCAGTGTGTCCTGTTTCGTTTTTGTGATAATGATTTATTTGATTAAAAGTTTCATCCTCAGATGACATATCCTTGGCATGAAAGGAACATCTTACGAATTTCACGTTATTATTTCCTTCAAATAACTCTATAATTTTCTTCTGTAAAATATTGTATTTCCGATCGTCTAACTCTGTGAAAATTCCGACTTTCCCTCTTTCTATATTTCGTCCTAATATTTCATTTAAATTATTTACCAGATCTGCAGAATTTATATAAATTTTCCTTTTGCCATGTTTAATTTCAAATTCTCTGGTTTTATTGTCCGTTAAAATAATTTGAGTTTTAAATCTGTTCACTATCGTATCCAATATACAAATATGATCATGTATATCCTCCTCCTGAGAGTGAATAGTTGCCATTTCGTCGTCAATATTGTTATACAATGAATCGTCATCAATACCATCCAAAAGATTAATTTCTCCAGAATCATTATTTATTTGGCTTAAAAAGTCAGCAACCTGATTATCTTTTCCCTTTATATAGTTCACAGTTAAATTGAAATCGCTAAGCTTTATAATCCACCTATAAAGTCTAGGATTCAACTCTCTACTCTGAGATTTCACAAATAACCATTTTAATGGCTGGTGATCGGAGAGAATTTCGAATTTAACACCATATAAATAAGGACGAAAATAATTTGTTGCCCACACAATTGCCAAAAGCTCCTTCTCGGTGGCTGAATAATTTTTTTCATGGTCATTTAAAGTCCTACTGGCAAAACATATAGGATGTCCATTCTGTTGCAAAACAGCCCCAATTGAGTTTAAACTGGCATCTGTTACAAGTTGGAATGTTTTATTGAAGTCTGGATACTTAAGTACCGGGGCTTCAGTTAATATTTTCTTTAATTTTTCGAAAGCATTGATAAAATTCGGGTCATTAACATTCAACTTAACATCCTTTTTTAAATACTTAATCATAGGATATGCTACTTTCGAATAATCTCGAATGAATTTACGGTAGTAACCAGTTATACTAAGAAAGGATTTAATTCCTTTTATCGTACTAGGAAGTTTAAGTTGTAAAATAGTATCGACTTTAGCCGGATTGGGCTTGACTCCTTCAGGTGTCAGAACATGTCCCAAATATAATGTTTCCTTCGCAAAAAATTTGCATTTATTAATTTGAATCTTCAGATTTGCTTCCCTTAATTTTTCAAAGACCTTTCTTACATTAGAAATATGTTCTTCAAAGCTAGTGGAAAATATTAATATATCATCCAAGTAGACTACGCAGATTTTGTTCATTAAGTCACGAAGAACATAATTAATGAGTCTCTGAAAAGTTGCAGGAGCATTTTTCAACCCGAAAGGCATTCTTACAAACTCATAATGTCCGTATGGCGTAGAAAATGCTGTTTTCGACCGGTCTTCTTCTTCAACAAGAATTTGGTGAAAACCTTTTGCCAAGTCGATTGTTGAAAAATATTGGGATCTACCTAGTTTGTCCAAAATATTCTCTATATTAGGAATAGGGAATTTGTCATCAACAGTGATTTCATTTAATCTTCGGTAATCTATAACTATCCTCCATTTTTTCTGTCCAGAACTGTCTAGTTTTTTGGGAACTATCCACAAAGGACTATTGTAGGGTGAATTACTTTCAGTAATAATACCCTGACGCAACATATCACCTATTTGATCACAAATCTCCTTCTCGTGTATATGTGGATAGCGATACATTCGAGTATAAATTGGTTTATCTGTAGTAGTATTAATATTATGTTTAATAACATTTGTATTTTCTAAAATTTGTCCTTCAACAAATATTAAGTCTTTGTATGTATCTAATATATTATCTAAAGCAGTTTTTTCCTCATTATTTAATTTGTTATATAGATTATCTAGAACTAATCTGTCAATATTTAAAGATTCCAATTGATGGATTTCGTGTTCAGCATATGGACACATTTTCATAAATTCTATAATGTTATTATTTATTGTAAGAGTATCGTTTTCCATATTTACTATAGCACCCAATGGTCTTAAAATATTCTGTCCTAAAATTGCATCAAATTTTTTTCCTTTAAATGTTGTCAACTTCCAGGACATTGTAGCGTTTTCACAAAATTCTCTTGGTAATTGAGTAATAATTTCCTGACTTATATTTGTTTTCCCATTTAAAGATGTAAATGATATTGGATCCTTTAATAAAAATCTTTTATATTGTAATAATTTATTTTGATCTAATAGGGATGTAGTGGAACCGGTATCTATTAAAGTCCTAATTCTATCATTCCCTATGGTAAGTTGAACTATTGGTAGTGTTTTAAGGAGGCTATTGTATGAAAATTTACTTGTTCTTCATTGTCATAAAGTCCCTCACCTTCCTGAATATGATCTACCTCCATCTGAGAATTTTTATTTTGTGTAAATCTTCCGCTATTATTTTGAGATTGAAAATTTTGAGAATTTCTATTATTAAAATATCTACTTTGATTCGAATTTTGCATGTTTGAAAAACTATTGTTAAAATCAGAATTATTTCTATTTTTATTAGAATTAGTATAAAAATTCTGTCTATTGTTAGTATTTTGTTTATTATAATTTGCACTGCTATTATTTTCAAATCTTTGTCTTGAATTTCTATTATCTAACCTTAAATCTAATTTTTCTTTTTCAATAACATTTCTCAATAAACCCTCTTTTTCGAGCAAATTGTATGCATCTCTTAATTTTGTTAAATTTCTATTTATAATTACAGAGGCCAAATTAACATCTATGTTACTAATAAAAGTTTTTAAAACTATTTTTTCGGCATATAAGGGACTAAATTCTATTGGTTTTTCTACATCATATTCATATTTTTCATTGATTTTACATAATATATTTCTTAAACTTTTATAATAATATACAATACCATTATTTTTCTCCGCAAAAGCTTCTTGGTAAAGTTGATGGTATGACTCTTTCACTCCAAAATTACTAATCAGAGCCTCCTTCGTCTCCTCCCAACTTGGATTTGGCCCCAAAGTACGAACAACATGAAGAGCTTCGCCTTGGAGCTTATTTAAAATAATTCGTTGATATATGTAGTTTTTGGCATCAGGATGTGATTGTAGAAGTGAGAATACTGTATCTACTTCTCTCAGAAAAGATGTGAGAGCAAATTCATTATCACCTCTAAATTCGTGAATTCTCTGAGCATCTTTTAAGACCTCATTCATACTTAACGAAAATTCCATATTGAGTTTTTTATTTGTTGTATTTATAATTTAAACTTTATTAATAAAATTTATCAACTTGCTTTGTTGTTATTTGTTTGTGCTGTTGTTGTTGTACACTCAGATCTGCGCTCTTTTGAATGAATAGCTGCAACTCATTACGATTTTTTTTATCGTATTGTTTTATTATTGTTTTCTTCTTTATGATGATGTTAAAAGTCTCTCACTTGTGATTTTTGTTTTTTTTTATATATTAATTTATACATATATATTTTTTTTGATAGACGTTACAAAAATATTTGAATATGTTGTTAACGGTTAGTTTATTTTAGTGTTTAATTCTTAGCTTTTTTTTTAAAGTTTTAAAATTTTATAAAATTTAGTAATACCAACTATTATTTTTTGTGTAAACTGTACTTTTTTTAATTTCATTCGAAATATTTATATTTCAATATATTATTGTTTAATATGATTTGAAATATTAAACTTAAGTTTAATTATGTTATACATATTTTTAATGGAATTTTTAGTTTTTACAAATATAAATCTTGCATGAATTTTTTAGAAAATAAAAAATGAAATAATACACTTTTTATACATTTAATTTGCTTAGTTGATTAACACAATTAATTTAATATTTTATTTAAAATAGGTCCGAATAAACGACTGCGCCACTTATGAAATTACTAATTGAAACACATATTTTTATATTTTCAATGTAACAAATTCAAATTTATTGTTCAAAGGTCAGAATAAGACTGAATTTTAAAACTAAGTCGAAAGAAAGATTTGGGAAATAAAAACTTAAACTAATGGTTTTGGATAAAGAGAGATTAAAAAGTAATTAATAAAATAAGTAACAAAAGAAATAAAATAATAAGAATTAGAAGATAATAAGGAAGAGTATAAAAATATAGGAGTTACAATAAATATTGTAACTCGCGCAACCATTTATTTGATTATTCAGCGGGAATGTTATTAAGCTGTGAAAATAAAATGATAATGTTGTTCTTTTGGTAAGTTAGTCTTAAGTTCGTAGTATTAAGATACGGAACAGAAAAAAAAGCACATAGTGCTGTTAAATAAAGAGACGATTATTAAAACCAAACACAAGTGTTTAATTTTAATTGGCGCCCGAGCACCGAGGACCTGAAAGGAAGAATAAAGATCCATTAGGTTCAAAAACTAAAGCTTTGATGTGGCTCCCTAGTAAAATTCGAAAAACTCAAATTTAAACGGGTGCGTACGTTAGTCGCGGCCTGTCAAGCCCGGTAAACGGAATTTTCTTTTTGATAAATAAAGCTAGTTAAGAAATTTAAAAACTACAAATAATATAAAAGTATAAAAAAGCTAATATAACTAATTAACATTCTATGGAAAATCAGTGAAAAAAAAAATTTCAAATAAGTGAACTTTTAAAGAATTTTAACTATGTGTAACAAATAAATTCATATAAAATTTTAACTATGTGTAACAAATAAATTCATATAAAATTTTAACTATGCGTAACAAATAAATTCATATAAGTAACTAACATTTTTTTTTTGAGAAACTAAAAAAATAAAACTGAAGCAAAGTAAATAAGATTAACAAATAAATACTTCTAATGAATTAACAGTTATCAAGTGAACCTTAAGAAAATTGAAAGTACAGATAAAATTAAAAAGTACTAGAAGCAAACAAGTGAACTGTGAAGGTGCAAATAAAATCGAGAGTACTAAAAGCAAACAAGTGAACTGTGACTGTGGAAAATTATTGAAAGACCAAGGAAATTTGTGAACCAGATACAACAAACCAGCAACGGCAACAACATCAATACCAACATGATCCGGATTATATTACTGTAAGATTGAATTGAATACTATTTAAATAAATAATTGTTAAGTTAAGAATATTGAATCTTGATACAAAATTATCGTCTCTGATAGGGAATCAAAAAAGCCACTTAGAATATTTTTTTTACATTGATTTGAATCAAATTAAATTAAATTAAAGTAAAGGGATACAGAAATTATTTGATAAAATGAGCCAAGAGGAACAATTATCGGCATCATTGTCGAAATTAATTTTGGTACTTCTACGAGTGGTACTAATTCATTATCTTCATTTACTAACAATCAGAAAAAAGAACTTTTGAACTTGATATCAACGACAGTTTCTTCCATTTTAAATCCTACTACAGAGCAGGACGAGGAAATTACAGTAGATTTTAGTAGAAACTCCGAATCATCAGAACGTGTACCTGATGTGGTCAAATGTCTTAGGGAATTTTCCGGGAAACCGGGAGAGTTCAATTCCTGGAGAAAGTCTGTGGATCGCATACTCCTAATGTATGGCCAGAATAGGGACACGCCTAAATATTTCGCTATCCTACACACGATTAGGCACAAAATTATAGGCGAGGCCGATGCGGCGCTCGAATCATATCGAACGCCACTAAACTGGGAAAAAATTAAGAAGTGCTTGATGCTTCATTACGCAGACAAAAGAGATGTCGGTACCCTCGAGTACCAAATGACAACTCTTGCCCAACGCGGCAACTCCGTTCAGGAGTTTTATCAACAGGTCTACCAGTACCTTTCTCTGATTTTGGACAAGATTGATTGTCTAGAGTTAGGAGAGGAAGCTCTATCCGCAATGACGGCGGCGTATAGAGGGAAGGCTCTTGACAACTTTATAAGGGGCTTAAATGGCAATTTGCCAAGTCTTCTGAGCGTAAGGGAACCAACGAGTTTACCACAGGCTCTACAAATGTGTCTGAAATTGGGCAATTTGAACTATCGAACAGTTCATGCCAATAGTATGGAAAAGGCGCGACCAAACGTTAGATCTGCTGGTCATCAGCGATCTCCCCCGGTGGTACGACCGTTTTACCCAGAGCTTACTAACCCACATGGGAATTATTTTCCTGGGGCGGGTAACATCTACCCATATGGGCAAAATAGATTTGGTCCCAACCGACCGAATTTTCCACCACCTCGTCCACCCAAGCCACCGGTACCAATGGAGGTGGATCGGTCAGTGCAGACGAGGCAGGTCAATTATCAGAATAGACCAATGTATCAGCAGGCACAGAACTTGGGACGGCCAGTCTGGCAAAATTCCCCTAATAACTTCCCCCAAGGTGGCGGTAACCAGGCTGAAAAAAGGCCACCATCACAGAATACTCCACAACCCAATAAGGTTCAACGCGTTTTTAACACGGAAGCGGCGGAATCTATTCCGTTCGAGTATACCGTAGAGGGAGGGGAGTATTATGAAGACCTTGAAAATATTATGAAGACCGATAATGACGATGTTAATTTTTTAGATTAAACTTTTCCTCACTGCCGTATTTTCTTTTTAAGATGAAAAACGGCAATGAGTTAAAATTCCTTTTAGATACTGGATCTAATAAGAACTACGTTAAGCCTACCTATATTCGAAACCCCATTCCAAACAAACCCTTTTTTGCAAATTCAATTGGCGGAGCTGTTAAGATCACTCACCACACAAATATTGATATTTTCAACAATGAGATAGGCAAACTTAAATTTCATATTTTACCTAATATTAACACTTTCGATGCCATAATAGGCAATGACACTTTGAAAAGCTTGAATGCAATTATTTTTACTAGGGAAAATTACTTTACACTGTTAAATAAATATCGATATCCTATTCATCAATTGCAAATTAATGCTATAGCGCATACTACACTAAGATTGGATCACCTGTGTCCAGGGGATAATGAGAAATTGAAACAACTTTTGGAATCCCATCCAACCTTGTTCTCCGAACCAGATAGAAAACTCACTTACGTTACAAATATCAGGGCGGAAATTAGAACTAAAAGCGATAGACCAATTTATTCGAAAACGTATCCGTACCCAATGCCCTTAAAGAGGGAAATAGACAGACAAATTGAGGAGTTACTAAACGATGGCATTATTCGTCCATCGAAATCCCCCTATAATTCCCCGGTATGGATCGTACCAAAGAAGCAAGATGCTTCGGGAGAGAGAAAGTTTCGTATGGTAGTCGATTATCGTAAACTGAACGAAGATACCATACCAGATAAATATCCTATTCCGGATATTAACACAATTTTGGCTAATTTAGGATCGAATAAGTATTTTTCAACTATTGATCTTAAGAGCGGGTTCCACCAAATTGCTCTAAACGAAGCCGATATTGAGAAGACTGCCTTCTCCGTCGCCAATGGAAAGTTCGAATTCACTCGACTTCCATTCGGGTTACGAAATGCGCCCGCTATTTTCCAACGCACCTTAGATGATGTGCTTAGGGAACACATTGGTGTTCGTTGTTATATTTATATCGACGATATAATTATTTTCAGTAAGACTAAAGAGGAACATCTCGATAATTTGAACATTATCTTTGACACTTTGGAGAAAGCCCGCCTGAAGGTGCAGTGCGATAAATGTGAGTTCATGAAGGAGGAAACTGAATTTCTCGGTATCATTGTTTGCCAAAAGGGCATTCGCACCGCGTCGAAGAAAACAGAGGCTATTATGAATTTTCCGAAACCGGGAAATGTCCATGAGTTGCGTTCATTCTTGGGAATGACAGGTCATTATCGCAGATTTATAAGGGCATACGCTCAAATTGCCAGACCTCTTACCGAAATACTTAGGGGAGAGTTAGGAAGAATACCCAAGAATTTGTCTAAAAAGACACGAATAAATTTCACTGAACAACAAACTGAGGCTTTTAATCAGTTAAAAAGATGTCTGACATCAGACGATGTAATGCTTCATTATCCGGACTTCGATAAGTCATTCGAGTTAACTACAGATGCATCTGGGTATGCTTTGGGAGCCGTACTTTCGCAAGATGGAAAGCCAATCAGCTTTCTCTCTAGAACGTTAAGTAGAGCAGAGGAAAATTTCGCGGCAAACGAGAAGGAAATGCTGGCGATAATTTGGGCTTTACAGTCCCTCAAATGTTTCCTATACGGATCGAAAAAGGTCAGAATTTTCACCGATCACCAACCTCTGACTTTCGCTCTCAGCAACAAGAATACAAATGCGAAAATGAAAAGGTGGAAGGCACAGTTGGAGGAATATAATCATGAGCTCATTTATAAACCAGGCAGCACGAATGTGGTTGCAGATTTCCTCTCAAGACCACCAATACCAAATGTTAATTCTGTTACTGTCCATAGTAGCGATAGCTCTTCCGAAAACTTGATACCATCTGTGGAAACGCCCGTTAACGTTTTCAAGAATCAGGTTTTCATTTCGGAAGCCTCCGAAAGTTCGTATAAATTCGAAATTATTTTTCCTACTTACCATAGACATCTAATAAACGAAGAAGCGTTTTCCGAGGAATCACTGAAGGCACTTCTGAAAAGGTACTTGAATCCGTCAGTTATAAATGGTATAAAGACTACGGAACCGATAATGCTGAAAATTCAGGCAATCTATCCAACTTACCTCGGGAATTATAAGATTTGGTTTGCACAACAGGTGGTAAAGGATATTACCAGTGCAGAGGATCAGGATAAGATTATAATAGAAGAGCATAATCGTGCTCATAGGAACGAAAAGGAAAATAGACTGCAGATACTCGAAAGATTTTATTTCCCTGGTATGGCAAAGAAAATTAGGAAGATAACGAAAATATGCAAAGTCTGTAGAGAAAATAAGTATGACCGACACCCTAATAATACGAAATTGGGGGTCACACCTTTACCGGAATTCCCGGGGCATACAATTCATATTGACATATTTTCAACGGACAAACACAAGGTCCTTACCTCCATAGACAAATTCTCCAAATTGGCTGTGGTTAAGGAAGTGGATGGGAAGAGTATTGAGAATATAAGGAAACCACTAAGGGAAATAATATTTTACTTTGGAGTTCCAAAGGCAATAATTTGCGACAACGAGAAAACATTTGGTTCACAACCAATAAAGTTTATGTTGGAGAATGAATTCAATATTAAAATATTCACTGCACCGCCTTACAAAAGCGAAGCGAATGGGCAAATCGAAAGGTTCCATTCGACTTTGCCAGAGATTATGAGATGCCTGAAGCATGAATATCCTGAGAAGGGTTTTAGGGAACTTCTGGAGTGGTCCGTGAATGAGTATAATCATTCCATTCACTCCGTCACGGGAAAAAGACCCGTCGATGTATTTTTTGGTAGACCCACTTCATCCGACCCTGATAACATACAAGGGGTCAGAAGGAAAATATTTCAAAAATTAAAGGCGAAACAGGAAAGGGATTTGCTGTATCATAACAGGAAAAAACAGGATATCGTTGATTATGAGGTAGGGGAGAAGATATTTGTCAGACAAAATAAAAGATTAGGGACTAAGCTTTCAAGGAGATTCAAGGAGGAAGTAGTTAAGGAAAACAAGAATTCCACTGTGACAACGGAATCGGGGAAAATAGTGCACAAGGACCATATTAGAAGTTAATTTAACCACATCATTTTTCTTTTAGAACATTTATTCATTTAAATCTTCCTTTCTGCTACGGTTGGGTTGAGGTACTGGACTATTCTCAGGCCGAGACCATTATTATCGAAGATGGCACTGGGAAAATACAAACGGGAACCTATAGAATTCTACATACCATTAATTTAACGGATTATTCCTCACTTGTGGAGGATCTGAAAACCGATCTAGGCAGAAACATACCTTCATCTCATCCATTGCATTCATTCATCTCAGAAGAAATTAACAACATAATCATAACCATTAACAACATCATTCCTAAAATCAAGAACAAACGCTCATTAAATTTCATAGGTTCTGCTTGGAAATGGGTTGCGGGAAACCCAGATCATGACGATCTTACTGCCATAAATAACAAGTTCGAGGAGATAATAGAGAATAACAACCAACAACTTGTAATTAACAAGAACATTTTTGATAAAATTAACAATATCACCCGAGTAAGTAATTCGATTTTGAAAACACTGAAGAGCAGTGGCGAATTTCAGACTGTACTAATACTGCAGTATAAATTTAAAATCGACATCCTGAAGGAAGAAATAGAAAATATTAACAGAGCAATTCATCTCACAAAAGCTAACATTATTAACACATTCTTATTATCAAACCAAGAGGCTCATAGTATTAATAATATTTTTTTGGAAGAAAACATGCCATTTGATTCCCTAGAAGAAGAATTAAATTTCGCGGAAGTTCAGATCGCTTTCAAAGAAAATATATTGATTTACATTATAAAATTACCAAAAACGGGAACCGAAACTTGTAATTCTTTTAAAATAAAACCATTAAGCAAGAATGAAACAATTATAAAAATAAATTTTGAAAATACATTGAATTGTAATGGAAAATATTATGGCATAAAGAATAACTGCCCAGCAAAAATGAAGCTGCGAAAGAAGCAATAAAAGCATCACTACTATGGCAAAGGCATCACTTCTTTTCTGATGGTTTCATCGATGAATTTAACATTAGCGTGTCATAGGATGGAAGTATTCAAATGTCGCTACTAGCATTACTCATACTTTACTCTAAGGAAGCAATGATAATACAATGATTAGATATTCTGATGCATGAGTGGAAAATGTTCATATACTTTGTAGTATTTAAGCTTTGATGAAAATTTAATTCATAAGAATGCAGAAAAATAAGTTTAAAGAAGCGAAATTTATGCATTGATATACAAATACTCTTTACTAAAAAAAAATAAATAATTCTGCATTAGTGAAAAGGCATATTTGAAACATTTTTCAAAAATTTTAATGAATTTTTAGACAAATTTTATAAATTTTTTTGGATAATATAAAATCTGGTTGTACAATTTGGAAACATTTTTAGACAATTTGGAAATATTTTTGAACAATTTTAAAAAATTTTTGCACAATTTTAAAACATTTTTAGGCAATTTGAATTAATTTTTACACAATTTTAAAATTATTTTGATAAATTCTGAATTAAAACTGAAAATGGTGTAGTGTTAAATAATAAACATAATGCAAAAATGCACAGATTGCGTCCTCATAAATATTTAAGGCTGAAAAAATGTAAATGACAGGCCAGCTAGTTTCAATTAAAGTTTAAAAAATATCTGTTTGTTTCTTGATATTTCAAAACTTTTATAAAAATTGCAAAACTGCATAAATTCTAACCCTCATGAAATGTTAAACTAAAATATAAAAAATGATTTAATAAAAAAATTAAAAAAGTTCATCAGAACTATTTTTTCAATTTGAATAAATGCTTTAGATTCAAAATATATACGATATACTATAACTTATGCTTTAGAAGTAATGAAGAGTGATATTTTAAGATATGCATCGGGTTTATATCCAAATCTCTACATTTGAAATATGAACATATGAATTCTCTTGGAAGTGTCTTAGAATAACACCAAAAAATCATAAAAGAATGTCAACTGAAGTTTAGGAAGCAATGAAAGAAGTTATAGTCACAGAATGACTACCATTTCTTTTTGCTGGGTGTAAAATAATTGACAATATAAAAATTTGCAAACAAAATGAAATTGTTGATTTAGAGAATGAATATTGTATTAAAAATATTTTAGAAAACAAACCGTACGATTGTATTGTTACAAACACAGAACATATTGAAAATGTAATAGAAATAAGTAATGGATTGGTTTTGTTAAATGAATTCAAAGGAAAGGTTAAGATGCAAAATAATACAAAATGCTTAAATGGTTCATATTTGATAAAATTTTTTAATGAAACTATAATTGTGAATAATTTGACTTTTACAGCTTTAGAAACACACAGCTTGAGGCCATTGCCTGCATTAATCAAACATTAGAATTCTCGTTCGCAATTCGAGGAGGTGTTATCCCTCAAATTCATGAAGGAATTAAACATTAGAAATATAAAGAAAATTAAATCCTTAAACTTGCTAGTCAAATCTAGCATGGGTACATATTTTGGGCTTTTAGCCCTTATATTAATTATAATCGGGATCCTTAAGTGTAGAAACCGCAACACAGCGGAAATTGTTATTAAAAATATTGATCCTCCCCAGGTGCCGACTAAGTCAGTTCCAAGGCACATCAGTCTAAACGACATCCCATACTTTTAAACCAATCGGGGACGATTGGAATTTAGGAGGGAGGAGTTAAGGCAATATTTATTCATTTCACAATTTTGATACGTTGACACAATACTTTAATTACAACACAGTACTTATTTATTGTGATTTCGTAATTTCCCACACTAATTGTTGCTAACGTTTGCGTCTGCACTTTTGTTCAAAACAAAAGTGTCATGTTCGCGCTACACGCGCAACCATTTATTTGATTATTCAGCGGGAATGTTATTAAGCTGTGAAAATAAAATGATAATGTTGTTCTTTTGGTAAGTTAGTCTTAAGTTCGTAGTATTAAGATACGGAACAGAAAAAAAAGCACATAGTGCTGTTAAATGAAGAGACGATTATTAAAACCAAACACAAGTGTTTAATTTTAATTTATATATTTATGATTTCAAGTAGTATACATAACATTTGACTAAATATGTACAGTCAGTATCAAAAGAAACTGTACACGTGAGTTTTTTATTTGTACAGGATCATTTAATTATTTTTCTATTACACTTTATTTAACAGTTTATATTTTTTTAATTACATATAAAGGGTGGTTAAATTTTAAGGGCCGATGTTAATTTTGAATAGAACGCAAATTATTTAGAAAATTATTGTAATTTCTTTTTATTATGATAACGTGCTATGGTTCAATTATGTATGGAACAAAATATCGGTCAAATGGCCGCCGCGACCTCGGCGGCACACCACCATCCGATGGTCAAAATTTTCGTTGTCTTTGAGGCGTAATTGAGGTTCTATGCCGTTAATGTGCCGAATTATCTCAAATCACATGATCTTGGCAGGCAATTGACATCGCCACCACGTGATATAACAGGGCCATTAAATTTGTCGCGCAAAAGAGCCATTGTTTCGTTAGCTCTGTGGCAAGTGGCACCGTCCTGTTGAAACCGCATATCGTGCACATCCACATCTTCCAATTTGGGCCATAAAAATTTCGTTATCATCTCACGATAGCGAAGACTGGCGACCAGACGATGTGGACAGTTCTTCAGCCAAACTATCGCGAACAGCAGCAATATTTTCTGCAGTACGAGCTGTACGAGCATGCACTGGTGTTTTCACATCTCCTACTGACCCGGTTTGCTCAATTTTTGCACGATTTTTCCGATTGTACGATTTGAACGATTAAATTGACCGAAAAAATCACGAAGTGCACGATATGCATTTTGATTTGAACGCGTTGCTCGTTTGTTTATCTTTCCATGGTTAAAATTGAGTTAGTTTGAAATTGAGAAATGTCAAATAAAATGCAGAAAAAAACTTGACGCCTTGGTGTGGTTCACATTCCACATCGGCCCTTAAAATTTAACCACCCTTTATAATGTAATTCATGTAAAATATTCAACAACAATATTACAATAACAAAAATCGTACTGTAAAACTTGTGCATTAATAGAATAAAGGATATTAACGGCAAAAAATTACCGTTATTTTTGATAGTTTGTTTTATTATCACATTCTAGAAAATATTAACTAATTATAATAATTATTAATTGACTTGATGTCGTCATTATGAGTTCAAATCGGAAGATTCTTGGTAACCAACTTTATTTTTAAAATGAATAAACAAACCTCCCTGGTTAAACAAAACCCCCTTTGTGAATGTCTTAGAAGGCTCATAAGGGTGCACTTATTTATGTACTTTCGAATAGTCAAGCAGCACTCAGTTTATTCTTGTTCTATGAAATCTGCTCTACTTAACTTGTTACCTACTCTTAGAGAATCTGTGGTGTTTTCTATAGAAAAAGTTCTAGTAATCTAAGGATTTTTCTAAGCGTCCTTAAAACCGAAAAAATGTTCGTTTTTGATAAGATTGAGATTTTAAAAAAAATAAACCTTTTTCTGTAAAAAAAATTGTCAGATTCTAATGAAATTTCACTGGAAAGATATACTCAACATATTCAAATATTCTTAAGCAGTAGATATTTTAGGATTCTTAAGAAAAGAGTTTTCGAAATGCAAACAAACAATTTTTAGAACCTAAAGGTGTTCTGTTACAATTGGTCAAATTTATATAGGGAACCAGTAATATTTTGCGGAATTTTCTAACGCAAAAACCTTTCAGGTGCTGAAAATATTTTCATATAAAAAACCATACATTCCAAGTAATTTTTCTTATTAAAAAATCTCAAATTCACAGCATTCTCCAATAAACAAAAATCTTCAGATTCAAAGATTTAGAAAACAGTTGAATTTTAAGAATTTTTTGTATAAACTACTTATAACTTTTTGTTGTTACACAGTTTAGATTTTATAGACTTCTTTTAATATATAAATGAAAAGGTCCTTCGAATAGGTAAGGAAATTGAGGACATTTTGCGTTAGACATCAACTGATAATCTGAAGACTTTTCATATAGAAAATCCAGAGATTTTAAAATTTTTCGATAGAAAAACCCTCAAATTTTAAGGATTTTTTTTTTCTATCTTCTAAGAAATTTTTTCTATAGAAAATTGCTCAGAATCTGAAAAATTTTTTTCGTTAGGAAACATACAACTTTTTCCAATTTCCTGTGTAAATATTCTAAGATTCTATAAAACATACCTAAGAAATTATATATTTGATAGATTTTGTAAAATTCTGCAATTTAGAGTGCCGGATGAGTAGCCCAAACATGCACTGGGATCTGGCTAATTACCTTTTAAGTTCACTTTAGTCGTTCATGTTTTATAAAGGGTTCTCCAATAGGTACTTGACACACTTTGAAAGCAATTTGTAAACGCACTATTTCACTGATCATCTAACTGTTACTTTCCTCATTTCAGTAAATTCAACATTTTCATCATGCTAAAGTATATGAACGAACAACGTAGGCAAATTATAAAATGTATTACCGAAATGCCGAGTCGGTGACCACAACTATAAGAGCAAAATCATCTTCAGTGACAAAGCTCATTTTTGGCTGAATGGGTTCGTCAATGAGCAAAATATCCGATATTGGTTTGGTGAAGATCTACATCTGCTTCATAAATCACCACTTCACCCACCAAACATAACTGTTTGGTACGGTTTGCATGCCGGCGGCGTCATTGGACCATATTTTTTCGTCGACAATAACAATGGTCACGTTACTGTGCGTGGAGATCGTTAACGCGCCGTGATTACCGATTATTTTTGGCCCGAATTCGAAAACATGCACTTGGACGACATGTGGTTTTAACAGGACGGTGCCATAAGCCACACAGAACACCTTACAATCGATTTATTGAAGAGTAAGTTTGGTGAGCGTGTTATCTCAAGAAATGGACCAGTCAATTTGTTTGGGGCTACGTCAAATCATTGGTCTATGCCAACTAGCCGACGACGTTGAAAGAACTCAGAGCCAACATTAAATGTGAAATAGTGGCCGTTACGGCCGAAATATGGAACCAAATCATCGAAAATTAAGTCCAACGAATCGACCGCTGCCGACGTGCCCGCGGTGGCCATATGAACGAAGTCGAGTTCCATTTATAAATGTTTTGATTGTATTTTAAGTCAGTCATAAAGTTTTGGAAATATCTTAAATGGTTTGCGTTATGTTGTCAATTCCTTATTGGAAAACCCGATATAATAATTTAATTAAAAATTTCTTGAAAAACCTGTTTTTCCAGTCTTCAATATCTCTTATTTGACTCAAAAATAATAAAGCAAAGACTTTCAAATAGCTGATGTCAAGAAGATTGCAAACAGTAATCAAAGCAAACAAAATAATAAATTTTATAAAATCCTTATGATATTCTTATAGCCTTTTTCCACTGAGCTACATCTTACATCTTTCAACAGTTTTCATAAATGTTAACATCATCCCATAAAAATTATATAGGCTAAAAATTCTACATCTTTCTACATCTACAAAAGATGATCCTTTCTCATTTGGTTCCATCTTACATCTTTCGATATTTTAAGTGTCATCACTAAAAAAATACAAAAAAAAAGATCAGTTTTCTTTGTTTTCTGCAATGTCAGTTTGCTAGTGATGGGCGAACTGATATTGCAGAAAATAATAAAAAAAAAACATGTACATATACATATATATTCAACAAAGGCAAATGAGCGGCACATGTAAGAATTTCATACTTATGTCTACCAAAAATTCTTCTTCATCATCATCTTCTTCCAAAATGGCCTTTAATATTTCAATGTACTGCATTAAAATTCGGGTTTGTTTTTTTATTTAATTTTTTATTCGTTTATTTTTAATTACAATAGATACTGCCTCGCGTCGCTTGGACATAATTGAGGCGAGTTGGCAAAATTTACAAAATTATTATTTCAAACTTAACAAAAATATGTAATTTGTATAAAAAATAAAAAAAATATCTATATACAAAAGTTTTAAAATTCATTTAAAAAAAGATAATTTTTTCAACAGAAGCATATCTATATTTTCTTTGATATTCCTTTTAAAAATTGAAATTCTTTCAGTTTTTTTTATATATCTGGAAGATAATTAAATTCCAAACTACCTTCGTGCTCTACTCTTTGCTTCGTTGTTTCCAATCGGCATCTTGTTACTCTTAGATACATAGCATTTCTTGTATTGAACGCAGTTTGATTTCTTGAAAACGAAATAGTATGGTAACCTACTCCGTTAAGGAATTTTAAAACATATAGCAAAAGTTCCATTTTGTACAACCCATATACAGGAAAAACTGTTTTGGATACATCTCTATATAAATTTAAAGTTGAAAATGTAATCGGTAGATTAAAAACTGTTTTTAGCGCCTTATTTGCTCTTTGAAGTGATTTAAACTCAATACTTTTCTTGCAAGTGGCTGTGAATCAACGCTTTATAAGTTTCCGTAGTACATTTATTTTTGAATTTATAAAGCAAACCAGAAGCAGATATAATTTAAGATTTTAATTTTTGGATGTGCATTTCCCTAGAAAGATTGCTTTGTAATATTACACCGAGATATTTTGTTGAAAGTGTTTCACAAATTTCTTTTCTATTGACAAAAATGCTAAAATTTTGATTATGCACCAAGTATGGCCGATATCTAATTAGTTTAGTTTTTTCAGCATTTAATATCAATTTATTTATTCTCGCATACTCACTAATCATTGCTGCAGCATATTTCATATGTGCTTTTAAAGCAATTTCATGTTTATAGGTATAAAAAAACAATAAGGTCATCAGCAAACATGATCAATTTACCAAAAAGTTGCAGATTTTGTATGTCATTCGGATACAAGGTAAAAAGTAATGGACCCAACACACTTCCTTGAGGAACTCCATATTCAATATTACCCATATAATTCTGGTAACAATTCACTTCAACATATTGTTTTCGGTTTGTTAAATAACTTTTTAATAAGTATAACGCTCTTCTTTCAACATCATAATACAGCAGTTTCTCAATCATAATATCATAATCTACAAGATCAAAGGCCTTGGAAAAATCATCCATATAGCAAATTGTGTTCATTTAAATAACATGATAGTTGTTTGGAAAAAATTTTTTTATAAAAAAACTTTATCAAATAAAGGCAGCAGTGCTATTGGTCTAAACTTTTCTACCAGTGCACAGTGGGGTGAAACATAAGTAAACTGAGGATTAATTCAGGGAAGCCAATTATTGTTGATATAAAATTTTTTTTGGAATAACTGTAAATTATTTAGTGAAAAAATAAGGTTTTTGAAAAAAAACTGATAGAAAATATTTTTTTATTTAAAAAAGAAGAGAAAAATTATATGTACATATATATGCATTTAAATCCATTTTGGGTATTATTGTGATAATAGCTTTAGATAACTTCAACATCATCACCATAATCATCATTATCATTATAATGATCTTTACCATCATGATCATAATCATCATTATTATGATCAGAATCCTCATCATCATTGTCGCCTTCTTCGGGAAGAATTAATAATTCCAAAGCCACCTGCGGTATTTTGTGTGTATTATTTTTATATTAGTTTTACTCATGCTGGAAATATATGGATCTGAAGTAAGCAGAAATATATTAAATATGTCTTCATTAGCTTTTTCCCGGCTGCATTTACGCGCAAAGTATTTCCTATAGTTTTTAAAGTCTTTGTTTCTAGCCTATTGCGCTTCCTCTGATAGCTCACCAATTGGCAAAAGGGCATTGGATATTATTTCCGGTCCGTGTATAAAAAATTTATGAAGGGTAGGTGATATTTTGTACCATGGATATATTTAACCAAAATGTTTTGCAGTATTGTGTGCAAAGTCACTAAACTTTTCACTATTGACCTCGTGGCCACATGACACGACAATAAGTATTAATGCATTCTGTTTATTACATCTAGATCAATTTTTGTTATTTCTGAGGAAACTTCTGCATTCTTAAAAACCCTTTTGCGGTATTGCCATCATTTGTGTTGCCAAAGCCTGGTTTTGGTTGGTCAATGATCAATCCAGTTTTTTCTTTGAACTCTTTTTGAATTCTTGTTTTTGTGTCTTTAACAACTTGTTTGTCATGATCTGACCTAGCTTGCCATTTTTTAAGTGGTATTTTATATGCCACATGAAGAAGACACTCAAAAAACCTAATCCAGCCATGGAGAATAGATAAACCGAACTGAAATGTATCCTTGTTCACACTTCTGGCAATCATTCCATCAATACAGTTGAAATCTTTGCTCGTAGCACTACAAACGTAACATTTTTGTGTGGATGTTGTTTCGGTTATAGCATTACACACTTTGCCATCAATCATCACTAACATAAGTTTGTGATTTATTTTTATTCATTTATCACCTACTTAAACCACGGAATCCTTCAGAGTTTTGATTTCATTTTCTACTCTTCCTTTTTCAAGTTGTGAAGTACTTACGGTTTCTTTCAAAAATTAAATTTTTATGGGTCTACAAAATCTAGTAGAAGAAGGTCGAGGATTTTGCGAAATTGTTTTATTCAAACAAACAATTTTTAATGGCACAATAGATGTTATAAATACCGCAGAATCACTAGCTTCAGATCCGTGAAATGTTTGTTTATAAGAGCTATGGCCCGAACTTCCGTCAAAGCCCCACTTAGAGTACAAAGTCATTTGCGATATTTACTCGTTGTTTAATGAATCCAGTACAGAATTCTGTACCATAACTAGATGCTCAGTGGTATGATCTAACAGTCCTTGCAGACTTACTTGCGCTGATTTTTCAGAAATATTCATATGTTCTTGTTCTGGATAACATTTTTTTCTTAGCTTCTTGGACTTTTGTATATGAAGGAAATTTATCAGGCGCGGCTTCTCTAATGATATTATATTGGTGTCGAGTTAACTTCAACTAAAACCGAAAGTGCTTCCTCCGCACTTAATTGCTGTGCTTGTACGTTTTCTAAACATTTTCTATATTTTGTCGCTCTTGTTGGAGATGATATTATTTCCTTAACTATTTTTGAAGCATCAGTTTTTCCAGAAGCTCTCAAGCTCATTTGTGTGGCGTGAGCCAAAACAGGTAAAATATTGTCTCTTACCTCCTTAAATTTCTTTGCTTTTGTGTTTTCTTTACACTCCTTAAATGAGACATCCTTGCGTCCTCGTTTTGTAAATGGTGTTGGTGGTGGAACATAACAGATAGAAGCATCAAGCCAATTATTATAATTTTTTAAAAAAGCTTCTTCCTTTCTAACACATTTTTCCCACCGAGTCCTATATTTTGAACAAAATTTATTAAATCTTTTTATAAAATCGACCATATCTGAAGGGTTGACACATTTGATTACATCCCACCTCAGAAGCTTAAATTTATCTTTTAGTAATTGAGGTTTTGAATTTTTCATAAAATTATGTAATTCCCGACGAGAAATAAAAATTGTTTTGGGACTTGTTCCTAAAATAGTAAGATGTCAATTGTTTATAATTTGCAAAATGTTATTCGTTTTCTCTTGTACCAAATAACGAGTAATGTACAATTACACAACTCTTCAAATAAATAACATCACAGTAAACAGACACAATCAATACAAAATACAAATCAATATGGCAGTGCCGAATTTTAAATACCCTCCTATACGGAGGAAGTTTATTTAAATTTTTTAATTTATTTTTTATTTCAAAATATTAATATACCATAATACATTACACATAAAAATTAACCCTTAGAGTAGGGAGTGGGGGACTTTAGGTCCCCCAAGATTAGTTTTTCTTTAATAGCTTCGAAAATAATTTCTTTCTCTCTTTTTCCTTTTAGGTAGTCGAGTTTTATTTTAAATACTATATAAAAACATATTAGTGGCATTATAATATTAATTTATTTGTATTTAAAAGGTATGTTTTTCGTTTGGGGGACCCAAGTTACCCCACGTCGTACTTTACGTTACAAATTTTCTTTGTGTTTTTTAGGACAAAAAATGGAAAACCGCAGAAAAAAATTATCCCAGCGACAAATAGAAGACCATTTGAATGCCAGAAGTGATAGTGAGGAAGATCCTTGGGACACAGATTGTGACAGTGACAACTCTAGTTGTATACCTGATGCTTATGCAAGTGAAAGCAGCGAAACGGAAGACGAGATTGAGGAACTTGAAGAAGAAGAAGAAGATATTCTTCCGGATATTGATATTAGCGAAGTTGATGATGCTTTTTCTTTGAATGCAGAATATTACACTGCCAAGTCTGGTCGAGTTTGGTCTTCGAAGCCATTTCCACATACACGTAGGTTAGCATGCAATATTGTGAACGTAACTCCAGGAGTAACTAGTTACATAACACCAATGATGAAAAAGAAAAATCTGTCTTCATACTAATGAAGAAGCCAAAGGAGTATTTGATAAATACAATGAAGAGTATCCCCCAAGGCAAAACAAAAACTGGAAAGAAGTAACTGAAGGTGAATTGGATGCCTTTCTCGGAGTTATAACAGCTGGAGCGCTTCATTGTAGAAGAGAAAATGTGAAAGAAATGTGGAGTTCTGACGAATCCATTCCGAGAAATATATTTACTGCATCCATGCCTTGTGATAGATTTATTGCATTGTCTAAGTATATAAGATTTGATGATAAAACAACAAGAGAAACTCGAAAAGAGACAGACAAGTTAGCTGCCATAAGGTAAATCTGGGATTCTCTTGTAGACTATTGCCGAAAGTCATTCAACCCTTTTGGCGAGATAACTATCGATGAACAATTAGTAACATTTCGCGGAAAATGTTTCGGCAATACATAAAGTCAAAACCGGGAAGATATGGTATAAAAATTTGGGCAGCCGCTGATGTAAAACGACATATTTGTACAATCTGCAGGTGTATACGGTAAAGCTTCTTGGTGGAAATGTAGAAAAAAGTCAAGGTGCACGAGTTCTTAAGGATCTTGCTAAGCCTTTGTTTGAATCTCTCATGGGCATAACTACTGATAATTTTTTTACAAGTTTCGATTTGGCAGAGTTCCTTCTTACAAAAAAAAATGACGCTTTTGGGTACTGTCAGAAAAAACAAAACAGACACACCCAACAAATTAAAATTATCAAAACATCAGAAGGAGCATTCTTCGATATTTTGTTTCACAAAAGCCATGACTATGGTATCATATATTCCTAAAAAGAACCGGATGGTACATCTTCTGTCTTCCCAACATGCAGACAGTTCAGTTTCTAATGAAATTCATTCTAAACCAAATATAATTATGGACTATAATCGAACTAAGGGAGCAGTAGACAATAGCGATAAACTTATAAGAGAATACTCATGCGGCAGACGGACTGCACGTTGGCCATTTAGAATTTTTATGAATATGGTAGACATAGCTGCACTCAATGCATTTATAATCTTTACACAAAAGAACCCTGAATAGAATCATACAAACTCATCACGAATAAAGGTATTTCTATTAAATCTTGAACAAAAACTAGCTGAACCAAACATGAGACAACGTTTGCTAAAAGAAGCTAAAACCGTTCCAAACTTACGACGCGCTTTGTCGGCTTGTGGTGTTGCAGCTGAAATTGAAAAACAAGTGAAAAGTTTACAACAAAGGATGGACTAAAACGTGGTCGTTGCTTTCTGTGTCCTAGAAATAAAGATAAAAAGTCTAAAGTGAAATGTTCTTTATGCTCCAATTTTGTTTGCAATGAACATAGAACTGAAAAAAAGAAAATCGTTTGTCTAAAACATACTATGGATTCCAGTGACTCTGAATAAAGAAATTATCGATAACGATGGAGATGAAGCTGATGCAATGAATTTTTATATATATTTTTTTTTTGTATTTTATATTTTTTAAAGTAAAATTGAATTTCTTAGTTTGTGTTTTTTATTTTAATTAATAATTATAATTATAAGTTTATTTTATGTCAAAAATTAAATTTTTGAAAATAAATGCTGCAAATTTGGTTAAATAATCGTTTTTTACTTTTCTAACAGTCTTCCTAATATTATTATGCCAACTTATAAACAAAATAAAAACCATTTTTGAGTGGGGTACTTCAGTGACCCGACTCCGTACTTTATGTCAAAAACTAGATTCCGTACTCTAAAGGTTAAACACACTCTAATTAAAATTTAAAAAAAATACCCACTTTACATGAAATTTCTTAAAATTTACTTAGCTTATGTTAGAAATTATTTAGAATATGTTGAAATTTACCCAATTTATAGTAGGAATCTTTACTTGTTCTATTAAAGTGCAAATGAAAAGCATACTTCTATGTATGTTCACATGCATGTGCCCAATTTTTTTATGTAGGGTACAATGAACTATAACAATTAAAAGAGATGGAAGCGTGACACGATATTTTTTAAATGCAGTGTTCGTGAGTTACATATAATTTTATCAAGAAATTTATTTATAATAACGTAAGTTATTGCTGAATTTGTGGGTTAGCTTATTTTTTAGATTTTTTTTTTAGCATTTAATATACATATTAGTATTTAAGCTTTAGTTTTGTTCGAACATTAAGTGTTTTCGTGATCATTTCGAGCTCGTGAGTTAATTTTAAATTTAATAAAAGCACGAACGTATGCAAAAATTAGAATTCGGTGTAAATAAAACAGAAATTATTTTTTGTAAATGAGCGTGAGTCAAAATTAACTCACGCAACCATTTCTGATAGAAACCAAACTCATTTATAACAATAACTTTGTTGATTTGTTTTTTCAGATTAAATATTTAGCAACAGGAGTTCTTTCACAAAAATTTTAATAAGTAAAAAAACGCGGTGCCTCTGCAAAAGTTTGGTGTGGAATATATGAGCTAAAATACTATAGTAAAATATCACTTATTAAAATTTGCTGGATCGCAACAAGAAATTTGTTGAAACTCTGTGTATATATCGAAAATATCCCAAATATGGAGCACTTTTTAAAAAAATATTAAAAATATTTGTAAAACATTTATCTGAAAAACATTAATGCAATTATGTAGCCAAATACCTGAAGTTAATGGTTCCATTTTAATAAAATTGCTTTTAAAACGCTTAATAAGAATTATCAGCACCCAAAATATCTTAATTTTCAGTTTTAGGCACGGCATGAAAAATTTTGAAAAATTATTTGACTTTGACAGCTCACAGTCGATAGAGTAATTTACTCAAAACAAAAGTTTTTGGCAAATAGTGATGTAGAATTTAATTACCTTTCACCCAGTACCACACACGAATGTGTAGGATAAAGTTCTGCTTTTGAATTAATTCTCACTTTTGGTACATTTCAATCCTCTGTGCAGTGTAGCATTATTTTCTTTAGGAATCGGTACAATTTTAGCTATTTGCAAACTATCAGGGTACACTGAAGTATCAATTATACTATTGAAAATTCTTAAAAAATAAGAAGATATTATATCTTTACATTGAAACACCATTTTTGGTGAAATTTTGTCGTATCCCCAACTCTTGGTAAGATCTAATATCGAAATAATTTCCGAGATTTCTAGTTCAGATGTATGGGTAAAATTAAAACTATATCGACATTGATTTAGTGTTCGCAGACTATTGCAATAGTCACCAGGTAAGTACACAATTTGTTGCTTCAAAGATCTTAGAATTTCGTCACTTTTTCTATCTTTTGCAATCAGATACCCATTGTCATCCTTAATATTTATTTCGCTTTTTCTTTTTCGACCAAGGTTTTCGTTTAAAAACTTCCAACATTTTTTTTTTTGGTTCCTGTTGAATTTGACTCAAATTATTAAAATAATAGCTATTCATACATTCTCTGCATTACTCCGTCTTTTCAAACTACTTTTGACATCACATCTGCCTCTTCTTCGCATCTTTAAGAACTTCTTTTTTCATAATGTATTAACTTTAGTAGATTTTTATTCATCCAAGGAGTCATTTCATTTTTTATTAATTTGATTACACTCTTCTCTATAGTAGAACTTATAGTTGCATTCGAGATACATGCTATTATTCGAAAAGAATCTTCTGATGGATTACCAGTTTCTTGATAAGATTGCAAAAGATTTTTAAGATTCTGTCTTGTTAGATCATAATCACAAACTTGCCTTATTGTTTCAACATATTGAGAATTATTAGCAACAGTTTTAATTTTACATGATACTATGGAGCAATTCCATATGAAAGCGATAACCTTTTGGACGACCCCTCTCCGGTTTTAAAATAAATAGTCTCAATCGATTGCCCAGCAAAAAATAATGTACCTACATATTTTTTTTTTTTTTTATAGTGACTGGTTTAGTGGTGGTGTACACCACTGTCATGTGACAAAATTGAAGAATTCTTCATAAGGGACCTCATTGAAAGTTGTTTTAAAAAAAAACTACTAAAGCGATCGAACGAGTGAAAGGTTGAATCAGGCTTTAATCGAAAAATAAAATTTTCCTAATTTTTCTCAGAAATTTACCTTTTTCCCATGAAAATTAAATTTTCCCATGAAAATTAAATTTTCCGATTTTCCACAGAAGTTCTAAATTTTCCGGCTAATTTTATTTATTTTGGATTCCTCATAATTTTTGCTTTAAGAATCAGCAATAAAAAAATGGGCCCCGACTCCTTGTTTGGACAGGAGAAGAGCATTTACGAGACCACCTTGTTCTCATTGTTTTTATATTTTTTATAATTGAATTATTTTTAATTATTTAACATTATTTTATTTTATTATTAAAAATACATTTTAAAAATTATTTTACAGTTAAAAATACATTTGTTTGCCGTCATCAACGTCATCTGCTTGACTGCATTCGTTATCAGAGCCTTCATCAAATATTGTCGCGATTGCACTCATTACCTTGCCTTTTTTTTAAAACAACTTTCAATGAGGTCCCTTATGAAGAATTCTTCAATTTTGTCACATGACAGTGGTGTACACCACCACTAAACCAGTCACTATAAAAAAAAAAAAATATGTAGGTACATTATTTTTTGCTGGGCAATCGATTGAGACTATTTATTTAAAATCGGAGAGGGGTCGTCCAAAAATTTGCCAATTTTGATCGTTTTCTTATGGAATTGCTCTATGTTGTAATCGGTTAAACTACATGCAATTGTATCTATAAAAATATCGTCTGTTATGTTACTATACACTATATCAATGCATGTATTAGATTCAGGGCGCGTTATCAACGTATGGCAGTTTTTGTAATTAAAGCTTAACCCTTTAAACACTAAGACCGTCTACAGAAGGTCATCACTAAAGTCCAATTATATCCAAAACAATATTTTTGATGCAATAATCGCCAACGACATTTTTGTCTGTTTGAATTTACCTTTCGAACAGTGCCGGTTTGAACACGCTCAATTGAATAGTTTGATAGATACAACCATTTTTGTCAAGATTTTTGTCAAAACAGACACGAAAATTATTTATGACTCGATATTTTTTTGGAAAGTGCTTCAAACTGTATTTTGATGATACTAGAACCAAAATTTCATAACAAAGTACCTCGTATTTCAACTCCAGTGGTTAAAGGGTTAATAATATATCCCTCAATTCAAATGATAACGGGTTTTGTAAAAAATCAATATATTAATCATAAACAATTATGCTTGCAAAGCAACAACTACTCCAAAGATAAATGCTTTCTCTAATTCCATTTTTAATTTTTAACAAAAATTATGCGTTTTTTTCTTTTATTTTTCTGACAGCTGAATAAATAACAAATGAAAGATGTTGCCAATTTAAGCACATGTTTCACGTTTTCAACATCTTCCATTCGTTTCACAAAGATGTTGTTCAGTGTAAAAAGCTTATTGCTGTAAAATTAATTTGTATGCTTTATATATGATTTTTTTTTTGGTTTTTTGGCATATTTTTTGTTAATGTTAGATTTGTATAACAAAATTCTAACAAATTTATAAAATGAGAAAATATATTTTCCAAAAAATATTATTTCAAGCTAATTAGTAAAATAGAGATAAAAACATAAAAGACCAACATGTACAGTCTCTTTTGACGTCCACAGTACATACAAAGTTAAAAGTTCTTTGTAGTAAACATTGTGTCATGTTACACTCACCAAAAAAGTCTGTAATGGCAACTGAAAATTTTGCTGTTATTACGGGAAATTCTGCTAATTTGAGGCCAGCGGTATTTTTTGCTAATCTTAGCAACACATGTCTGCTGACGTGTAGTACAATTAAATTAGTAGAAAAATTAGTAGCCGATACTAAATTTTAGTAGACTTTTTGTCAAGTGAAATTTAAAATCTGTTTGCTAAAATCAGCAAAAAAAAATTAGTAAAAATATTAGTACAAAGTTTTAGATTTATTTTTTTTATCGAGCATCAAATATTTTGATATTTTTTAAAAGATGTTTTATACAAAATTAAAAAAAATCAAAGGCTTAAAAATGTTAAAAATTGTTAAAACATAAACGAATTTATCATTTTGTTTTAATTTTTTTTTTTTACTTTTAATGTTAAATTTAATTGTTTTAGGGCTGCTTTTTAGAACTAAAAAACCTTTTTAGTGCTATTTTAAGTGGATGTCCTCTTTTTAGACATGAGTCGGTATCTTCACTTCCGATCCATTTTTTAATCCTATGTAACATTTTAGGGCAATTTAAGTTTGTATGTATAAGTTTAAATTATTAGAAATAACATTTCCTTCAATATCGACTTTTTTAAAATTAGTAATTTTTTTTGCTAATTTTAGCAAATCGGTTTTTAAAAATTTGTAAAAGGATTTCTAAAATTAGCAACGAAAGTTTGTAGATATTCTATAAAAATTCTGTAATTTGTAAAATGTAAATAGCAAAAAGATTTGCTAAATAATATTTTTTTTTTACTAAAAATCAGTACAAAAATAGTAAAGTGGGATTGAAAACCGTTTACAAATTTTTCTACTAACTTTTTTTTCTGAGTGTAATGTATCTGTTTAAGGATGTAGTTGATGTTTATTGAAGCTTTAAGTAAAGTTGTTAAACATATTTCAAATATAGTTTTATATGCAAATGTAATTATGATGTTTCTTAGCATTATATCATCAAACAAAACTATATCAAAGAAACAAATTGAATAACATATTAATTTTAACATTAGCAAACTTTTTTAATTGTATTGATAAAAACAATAATTGAATTGAGTTTGTTAAAACAACTTACTACAAAGTTTTATGGCTGCAATTCAGTTTTTTATGGTTAAAAAAGGAATACAAAAGAATTCTAAAATTGTGTTAAAATTATTAGTAATTTATATTTTATTTTTTAACGCCCCATAAACTATGTTTTTTACTATGAATTTTCATCGCATATCATAAAATAATAATATATGCTGAATTTATAAATATATGTATTAGGAATGTACTCATAGAGAAAGTCTCCGTTTTTTATTGAAGTTTTAAATGTATTAAAGCAGTAGGCTTAGAGAAAGCTGTCTGTCATACTGCAAATCCATTAACTAAGCTTTTTATGAATTTTCAGGTAAAGTTTGATACTGTTGAAAATAGGTTTTAGAGGATAATTTTTTGGTAGTTTTTGGTATTTTATGGGAATACTTTAAAATTTACTAAATCAGTTTTGCAAATCTTTTTTCATAATTCAGCTACTCTTCATATAAAGTTTCTTTTCTAAGAGAAATTATATATTTTAATGTCGACATCTTTTCAAACAAATATTTCCCTCAAAATTTATTGATCATCTATGCTGTTTTGCATTCCAAAAATGATAAATCTTCAAACTCTAAAAATTAAAATTTTGGGAACATTCCTTTTGAGTATTTTTAGTTACATCATTTGTATGTATTTTCTTGTGGTATATAAAATTTTTTTTTCTAATAAAAATCTTTTAAACAAATAATTTGTGTGTTTTTTATTTATATACCAAGAAAAAATAATGCCGCAAAACGCAGAGAAAAAAAAGAGGTTGGGGCAATAATATTCGAAGAACATCATATAATTTTGGGAATATGATTATGCCACTCATAATCGTACTATTATATAGTAATCAAATTATGATAATAAAATAAATATAATTTTACCATAACATGGTCCCTAGCGCGTTCACGACCGAAGCGATCAGGCTGGGGGTGGCCACAAACCAGATGATAAATTTCCACGAAATGAATTAACTCTATCTCAATATTAGAGTTTATGTTTTTTTTATGTGTTTTGTGGAGTTTGTGACGTCAAAGATAGTATGACGCTTATTCGCGTCGCCGGTTTATGGAACGAAATTTCGTTGTATAAACCGCAGGTCGCACATATGCCACTAAAATAGTCTAAACTAAATAAAACTAAACGAAAAGAAATGTTGTTTTTGCAATTTATTTATTTTCATACATATTACTTTTCAATAAAAACTAAAAAAATAACAATTCATTCAAAAATAACACAAAAAATTCAAAACTATATAAAAAAAAACACTAAAAAATTAAATAATTGCAAAAAAAAAACAAAAAATTATTCCGTTGGATTGTGCCACAATTTAAAACATGGTTCTACACATAATCCGATAGGCTTACCCATGTTTCGCAAATAAAATGAGTATTAGTTCTTTTTTTTCTGCTTTGAACATTGTCGACACCTTTTACGGTTTTTAGTACGGATTGCATAGTGTTGCAAATTTCTTTCCTTTGTACTTTTTTTCCTCTGTGAGCTAGAAGAATCCAGTCTGGAGGAATACGGTTCATCTGAAGCATCTTGTGAATTCAATAAAGATGTTGCAAGCAATTCACGAAAACTAAGATATGATGTTTTACTTCCTTTGTATTTATTGAATAACCAATTGCTGTTCCATACTGAAATATCAAGTATATGGAAGAAAACTTTTATGTACCATCGCAAACTCTTTCTCGGTGTGGAGTAATAAGATGTCATTTGGTCGTTTCGGTCTACACCTGACATGTTTTGAATATAATCTGCAACCATTATGGGTTTTTGTGATGTAATTCTTCTTTTATTTATGTATTCAGTCATTCCAGCTTTATGCAAAGATGATATCATTAAGACATCGCGTTTATCTTTCCATTTCTGCACAGTTATATTATTTTTTCAGGTTAAAGAAACAGATTTAATACTTTTTAAGAAAACTTTTTTGAGTCCATGGACTTTTTTAAAGAAAAATACTTAAAAATATATAAATCTAAGGGCGGTTTTAACTAAAACAACTAAGATTCTCTGAGTTTTTCCTAATAGAAAAATTCTTAGATTCTAAAGACATTTTTAAGATTTTTTTAAATAGTAGTCCTTAGTTTCTCATAATTTTTCTTTCAGAAAAAGTCCTTAGAATCTATTAATATTTTTACTACCAAATGATCTTAGAATCTAAATATACAGTGAGCGAAATTTGTTTGGCCGCATATGATATTGTATTGAATTTGGACAAAAAAGTCATAAAAAATAAAATATCTGTTGAAGTTTTGTTCGTATTTTTCTTTTATTTATTATAAAATTACAGAAACAACTTAATTTTTTAACTTCAAGTAAAAAATTAGATTAAATTATCACAAACAATTTATTTTAATGTGCGAAATTTGCTTAGCCGCACAGTAATAATTTATAGAAAATCATAATTTAAACTTAATAAACTTAAAAAATCTATATGTTTAGTAGTTTATAGAGTCTCCATTTTTATTTATTGTTTGAAAAATCCGGATAGGAAGCAAATTAATTAGTCTTCGAAGCATGTCTACGTCTAAATCAAGTCAGGCTTGCAAAATTGATGTTTTTAGCTATTGGATCGTTGAATACTATTTTCCATTTGCATACACAGTTTTTGCAATGATGCCCCAAACATTTTCAATTGGGTTTAAATCTGGACTTCTCGCTGGCCCTTCAATCAGGGGTATAGAACGAGACGAAAAGAACTCCTTCGACCTATTTGATACGTGAATACTTGCATTATCTTGTTGAAATATAAATTATATTTCATTATTACTTTCCAAGAATTCAATTAAAACGTCGTCCAACATTTCTATGTATATTCCGGAGTCCATTTTTGGTGGAACGAAGCATAATTTCAGCTTTCCGTGGTACGAGAATGCACCCCATATCATGACTGACCTCCCTCCAAAGTTGCGGCTCATTCGCGGAGGGTTATTTGCGCGCAGATCGTGCCAATAGTAACTGAAACCATCTGGTCCATCCAGACAAATTTTTTTTCGTCTGAAAAAATAATTTTTTGCCAAGTTTCAGTGCACGCCATGTGCGCCTTTGCAAATTTCAATCGTGCCACTTTAGGGTTAGCCGTTAACTGAGGTTTTTTTTTTAATATATATTATACTCGACGTTTTCCAACTGGGAGCTGCAATTTAGCCACAATTTGTGACGAATACAGTCGATTTTTAGTGGCCTCTTGTTTTATTGCATTTAATGGACGTAGGGTTAATTTTGTGTTCCGTTTGCATTTTGAAGATCCAGCGCCGTATTTATGGCCTAAGTTTAAATAATTTCTTACAACCTTCTCTGATCTTTTTATTTTTCTTGAAATTTCTCTATATGAAAGGCCATTTTTCTTTAAAACCTTTATTTGACCCTTAGCACTTTCTTGTGCACCATTATAACAGAAATTCATAAAAAAAAGAAAAAAAATCACTTAGCATTTAAAATAATGTAATCTTGATAAATAATATCAAAAAAATTAAAACTTTTAACACAACTTACCAGTATGACTCATTAAACGCAACTGCGGCTAAACAAATTTCGCATAAAAAACTACATTATTTTTTTTTACATTCCTTCTTTTTATACCCTTCACCACAGGTGGAAGGGTATATATAAGTTTGTCATTCCGTTTGTAATTTCTACAATATTGATCTTAGACCCTATAAAGTATATATATTCTGGGTCCTTATGAAGAGCGAAGTTGATTTAACGATGTCCGTCTGTCCGTCTGTGTGTTGAAATGGGTTTTCCGAAGAACCCAGACATGATGAGGACTTGATTCTTTTTTATTTCTGTTACATGTGATCCATTTCTGTTTGCTATTAAAAATCAGACAGATCGGTTAATAAATGGCTGAGATATTAGCAAAAAACCAGGACTACCTCTAATTTTTCCAGTAAAATCCCTTTGTTTAATATGTATGTAGAATTTTGAGCATAACAACACATCCATGTGTTAAAATTCTTTTCTTTCATCTCCACCTTTTATACACAAACAACACACATACAAAGATTTGTCATTTAAATAAAAACCAAACAAATCTCTAATTAACGAAGACTTTTATATATGTACCTCTATTGACGATGATTTTGTGTGAGCTTCAATAGCTCAGTTGTCTAGACGCTGTGTCACAAATACTTTTTTATCTCTAAGGCCGCGGGGTTCGAGGTTCAAATCTCGGTCAGGTCAATTCATTTTTTTTTGTACATTTTTTTTATTATTTTCTTAAGACTTTTTTTTAACATTTAATAATTAATTTATATAAAATTTTATATTAATAATTAAATAATCCATAAATAGGCTAAAAACATCAACATTTTTATAAAAACCCTCTGATACAAACAAAATACAAACGTTTTTATACCTTTCGCCACAGGTGGAAGGGTCGCGGGTTCGTTAAGATTTTTTTTTTGTTTATTTTTTGTTTTTTTTTACATTTAATAATTAATTTAAATAAAATTTTATATTAATAATTAAATAATCCATAAATAGGCTAAAAACATCAAAATTTGTATAAAAACCCTCTGATACAAACAAAATACAAACGGTTTTATTTCTATTTTTTGCTCCGATTTAAAAGAATTTATAAAAAGATTTTTAAACCATTTTATTTCTCACATATTAAGAAAATTTTATACATAATTTACCTTTGAGTGCAACTATTTTAGGTCATAACTTATAATAATTTATAAAAAAAATTATAAACTATTTTTCTTCAAATTTTTAAAATTAAGCTAAAGAAATTACAAATATTTCTAATAAAAAAGCGAAATAAAATCCCAAATGCAAATTTGCCAGCTAAATCAAACTATTTTGTAGAAATAAAACACATGCAGTTCTAGTGATTTCTTTTAACGATTTGTTGAAATTCTTTTCTTTCACCTCTTCACCTTTTATACACAAACGACAAACACTATTCTAGAGCTGTATTATGACCTATGGATACGTCTTATATAGCAAAAGATCGAAAATCTTTAGTATAACATATTTGCTGAAAAACTCGGAAATATCGGTTCAGATACAAAAAAGTTATGCCCAAAACATAAATTTTTTTAAAATACCTATTTTCTGGAACCATAAATCTTGCCGAGTCCAAATTGTATCACCAAACTAAATGGTTAATTTCCTCTTAAAGGCGTCCGTATATAAATCTGTCCATTCCATATATGTCCATATATAAACTTCAGTTTTTTCCAACCATGGTGAAGGGTATATAAGATTCGGCATAGCCGAATTTAGCCGCTCTTACTTGTTATATCCTAGTACCGTTATGATCAAATATTTGTTGTTAAACATACCACGTGGTTTAAAAATTAAAAAGCATAATGTTAGAAAAACAATATTTTAAGTATATTTGAAAAAAACAGTTAGTTTTTCGAAATTCTAAATATGCGGCCAAACAAATTTCGCTCACTGTAGTATTTTGCATAATAATACTTTTCGTACATAATGAGGTTCTACCGACTTTTTCTTATAATTATTTTATTAATATTAATATTCTGAGTTCGTTTTCATAACAAATTAATTAATAAACAAATTTTTTTTTAAAATTAAACAACTCCAGATGAAAAGTTTAATATATTATAATTTTTACACGGTGTTGCAACCATGTTTTTTCTCTGTATGCATCGGCAATAATAACATCACTACTATGGTAAATTAATCAATTCTTTTCTGATGGTTTTATTGATGAATTTCATTTTCACATAACTCTAAGGAAACAATGTAAATTTTATTTTGATTAAGTTATAAACATTCATATTTTTTGTCATATTTGTGTTGTGATTTAAAGTTATTAAATAATTTAAAATTTCACGAATTGTAATCCGCATTATATATGCGATATAAAATTTAAATATATAATGAAACAGACACACTTTAATTTATAGAGTTCCAAAGTAATTGTTCCAATGCAATTGTAGGTACGTAAGTATTACCTTGTATGAATTCTTCTTGAAATTCCTCAGAATAGCTACCAAAATATTATAAAAGAACACTAAGTAAAACTTAGGAAAAAAAATTAAAGAATTGATAACGGAAGAATCTCGGCCATTTCTTTTTCTTTTTCCTTGATATATTATAATAATTCCGTCATTGCAGCAAAGTAAAATCCCTCGAATTTTGTTATTAATTGTAGTCATAAATACCCAGTAAAAAAAATGGTAGTTATTCTGTGACTATAACTTCTTTCATTACTTCCTAAACTTCAGTTGACATTCTTTAATGATTTTTTTGTGTTATTCTAAGGCACTTCCAAAAGAATTCATGTGTTTATATTTGAAATGCAGTGATCTGGATATAAACCCTAAAGCATAAGTTATAGTATATCGTATATTTTTTGAATCTAAAGCATTTATTGAAATTAAAAAAATAGTTCTGATGAAATTTTTTAATTTTTTTATTAAATCATTTTTTATATTTTAGTTTAAAATTTCATGAGGGTTAGAATTTATGCAGTTTTGCAATATTTATAAAAGTTTTAAAAACTCAAGAAAAACAGATTTTTTTGACCTTTAATTGAAACTAGCTGTCCTGTCATTTGCGTTAAATATTTATGACGACGCAATCTGTGCATTTTTGCATTACGTTTATTATTTAACACTACATCATTTCCAGTTCAAATTCAGAATTTACCAAAATAATTTTAAAATTGTGAAAAATTACTTCAAATTGCCCAAAAATGTTTTAAAATTGTGCAAAAATTATTTAAAATTGTTTAAAAAATATTTTTAAATTGTCTTAAAATGTTTCAAAATTGTACAACCAGTTTTTAAATTATTCAAAAATATTTTAAAATTTGTCTAAAAATTTATTAAATTTTTTGAAAAATGTTTCAAAAATGCTTTTTCACTAATGCAGAATTATTTATTTGTTTTGATAAAGAGTACGTGTTTATCAATGCATAAACTTCGCTTCTTTGAACTTATTTTTTTCTGCATTCTTATGAATTAAATTTTCATCAAAGCTTAAATATTACAAAGTATACGAAGATTTTCCACTCATGCATCAGAATATCTAATCATTGTATTATCATTGCTTCCTTACAGTAAAGTATGAGTAATGCTAGTAGCTACATTTGAATACTTCCATCCTATGACATGCTAATGTTAAATTCATCGATGAAACCATCAGAAAAGAAGTGATGCCTTTGCCATAGTAGTGATGCTTTTATTGCTTCTCTGGCAGCTTCATTTTTGCTGGGTAAATCAAAAAGTTATTTAGTTATTTTATTAAACATATAATTACACATTATATTTTAATACCCTAACCGAGCACTAGCAACGAAGGCCTTCAGCTCGTTGTAGCGAAAACAGACCAGAGCCTCTGGTGGGAATCGAACCCTTGACCCCCGCACTGATAAGTTAGCACGCTACCAACTAGCCTACCGGGCGCTCAAATCAAGAAGTTTCCAGACAATTTTTTTAATATTTTTTTATTATGATAGAAGGATCTATGTTAATTATTTATGAAACAAAATATCGACCAAATGCTCGCGATGGCTTCGGTAGTATACCTCTGGTTCGGTAGTATACCTCTGGTTCATATTTTCAATGACTCTTTAGACACAATTGCGGTTCAATGTCGTTAATGTGCCGAATAATTTCATTCTTTAGCTCCTGAATTATTATTAGCTTATTGACGTTTACTTTTACTTTTAAATATCTCCAAATAAAGAAGTCCAACGGTCTCAAATCACATGATCGTGGCGGCCAATCAACATCACCACGACGTGTGGCAAGTGGCACCATCATGTGGTTCCATATCGTCCAGGGCCATATCCTCAATTTCTGGCCACAAGAAGTCCCTTATCATCTCGCGATAGTGAACACGGACGACGAATTGAAGTTGGCGGCTCTTCTGCCACACTATCGCGAACAACAGCAATGTTTTCCGCAGAACGAACTGGGCGAGCATGCGCAGGTGTTTTCACATTTCCTATAGTCCAAAAAAATCATGAAGCGCACAAAATTCATTGTGATTTGAACGGCAATTTGTTGGGCAAAAAACTTGAGATTAAGGTGTGACTCGTGCATTATGGTTGGACCACCCTTTAAATATACCCATACTGAGTACAGAACTATGTATTTTTGTTATTTTCAATTTTTCGATTTTAAATTTTTATGGAGTTTAAAAGTTGAAAACTTGAAAAAACGAAAATACGTATTTTGGAATTCAGTGTGAAAGGAGTATTACACAGAATAAAATTACAAAATTATGTTTGTAATATGGAACATCTTTCATAGAATATTTTTGTAAATACAAAGAAATTTTTTTTGTAACTTCAATTTTTATTTTCAAAGAATTTTTATATGAAAAATAACAATTTACAAACATTTTAAACAAAAAATTGTTAGAAATCGAATTTGAATTTTAACAAATATTTTTAATGACTTAAAATTTTGTGATACTTTTTTTTTTGTGTACAGTTAATGATGAAATTTTGAAGATTTCTTATAAGTATCTCTAACGCAATTTAAGAGTATTTATATATAATCCAATTTTTTCTATATAAGGGACTGCCTAATGTATGTCTATTGTACCCTAATAAATACATACATGTATAAATGTATTGTGTAAAAAATATTAAATAAATATATGTCCTCAATATGAAATTGAAATTTTTTTTTACCAAAACTTTCAATAAAGTTATTATAAGTAATGGCACACCCATAAAGAAAATACAAAATTTTCAATAACAGTGTAACAAGATAATAGACCATAATAGCGGTGTTTAACCTGGTATGTCCAATGTGATTTTTAAATTGGAGAATCGAGTGTTTTACTATTAGAAAATATTTTCTCGTCCTATTATAGAAACAGATACGTTGTAGAAAACATTATTGCCAGTAACATAATGATTCCTATTTGCTTTTTGCACTACTTTAAAATACATAATAATTTTTTACTTTTTTTATTATTTCAAATCAAAAAATTAAAGACTTATTTCATTTCAAATATAAAGTATATATATATAAAGTTTTTTAAAATCTATTTTAAGACTCTTTTTTAACTCTGGTAAGGATATACTGTCAGTATTAAAGGAAACTGTACTCGTTAGTTTTTTAGTTTTCAACTATATTTTACTAATTTCTTTTATGAATTAATTATTATTTTTTTTTCGTTTAAAAAAAGCACCTCTAAAGAAAGACTTCCTACTAATTAATTTGTTGATTTATTTTAGAAATCGAATAGAGGAGAGATGATGGCAACACTGTAAAAGCACACGCAGAGAAAAAACATGTTTGCAATATGATCACTGCTACTATATTGTGCTTGCTGCAATCGGTTATGGTTGTCACAACCAAGTTTTTGGTTTTCTAATCATTAAAATTGTCGCTACCATCATTATTTTGTAAATATTTTACTATTTTATGATTGGCACCTTCTATTTTGTTTCATAATTGGCTGTAACCATACTGTGGTAACAAATATTCTGACTGTGAAAATATGATAATTATGCAACGATAAAATGCTTGCAACAATCAATAAATAATTATACATCAAATAAAACATGACTGACATTTACGGTCATAATATTGTCTTGTTTTCATAAAAACCAAAATTTTATCAGTTAATTCAGTTTGTTTTTACTACAAAATGTCTTAAAAAATAATCATATATTGTTTACTAAAACTGGACAAATATCAGATGGGTAGAAAATATCTTTCACATGTCATTAAAATATTTCAGCAATTGACCCATTAAGATCCAGTTAATTTTTTTAGCTTAAGAAGTTTTTTTAAAGGGGTTTTTCGAAAATTACTTATAAAAATAATATTTTTTACACTAATCAATTCATTGTCAAAAAGATTCTATTGAAAGATTTTATATTTTTGAATTCTTTTCAATAAAAACAATCAGAATTTTCTTAGTTTCTTAGATAAAAGTTTATATATTCAAAACAAACTTAGTTTCTAAGGCCTTTCTTTGAAAGAAAAACGCATAGATTCTGAAGAAAATACTTGGATTCTACGGACTTTTTCTAGTAGAAATATTCTTAGATTCTAAAGAAAAATTTCTAAAAACTTTCTAAAAAAATCTAAAAAATGTCTTAGATTTTTTTTATTACAAAAAGTCATTAGAATATATGGATTATGGATCATATAATGATAATCCAGGAATCATAATATAGTTATGAGGTACTATAATATGATAACATTTTGAGCATACTATGATTACATGCAATCATATTATGATAAATTCAATATAACATTTTTATTCAGGACTATAATATGCTAATTTTTGAACCATAATATAACTGTAGGGACCATATTATAGTTAAAATATGGTTATTTTATTCTCATAATATGACAACCATTTTTTAGTACGACTATGGTTGACACAACCATAAACCCAAAAATATATGATGCTCTTCGAATAGGATTCCATGTTATTTCTTTGCGTGCAGTTGTTATTTGCCCTCTGATGGAGTGTTAATATTGTCGTCGCTCGTAAGAATAATAAAAGAATTTAAAGGCATATACAGGGTGTCCGCCGGGAAGGTATACTACTTTGTTTTGCCGCCATTAGTCTTGACAGTTCATATTTGGCAGTCGTGAAGTAGACCCGTGGCAAATTTATAATTGTAAAATATTCGATAAACCAACGTGCCAATGACATCCCCGGTTTTTATGAAAAAATCATAATGAGTGACGAGGCACATATTTATTTGAATAGATATGTGAATAAACAGAATAGTCGGTTCTGGGCAATGGAAAACCCTCAAATTATTCATCATTTACCTTTGCATCCATTAAAAGTAACAGTCTGTTGCGCAATTTGGTCAGGAGGAATCATTAGACCTTACTTCTTTGAAAATGAAAACGGCATAACGGTAACTGTGAATGGGGAGCGATATCGTGATATGGTTGAAAACTTTTTAACGCTACAACTGCATGCTTTGGGCTTGATTAACATGTGGTATTGCATACAGCCAGGATTATGTTGATGTTAATTGACCTCCACGGTCGCCTGATTTAACTGCTGCGGACTTCTTTTTGTGGGGATATCTGAAAAGCAAGGTTTATGCAAATAAACTAGAAACGCTTGAGCAACTCAAACAAAATATTCGTGATGAAATTTATGAAATACCGCGTGAAATGTGTGAGAATGTAATGAAAAATGTGCTCAAAGGTCTCGTATTTGTGAGGCTAACAGAGACGGACATTTATCTGATAGTGTATTCCATGCATAATTCCTGACATTAAATAAAACATTTATCAATTTAAGATCCATTCTCTTTCATTTAATCAAAAATTTTAAACAAACAAAATTTTTTGTTTTATCGAAATTTCATATCAAACTTTTAGTTGAGCTTGAAATATTTTGCATTTTCAGAAAAATTACAAAAACTTTTTTAGTAAGATCAAAATCTGATATTTTTATTTTTAAAATTTTTCGTGAATTTCTGAAAAACTATTTAAAAATATCAGCTTTTTGTTTTTTTTTTATAAAATATTTTTATATTAATTTAAATAAAATGAAGTGATTTCGAATTATAAATGGAATTATTCATATGCAATAGTATATTTTTTTGATTTTCAGTTGCAAACCCTGCACGTATGAGTGATATGGCAAAAAAAAATACTCTAAAATGTTACTCATACGCACTGGTTAATAAAATGCAAATGTTTGTATATCACAGTATTATGGGGATTTCGGGGGAGTTTTCTGGCCAGAACCCTAAGTGACGAGATATCGACTCAAAGTTTGGCAAGGTTATTAAGCCTGAAGTTTTTAGGCTCTGTGTAAAAAATTGTTATGATCGGACATAACAACGTTTGCTGTTAACGAATTTAAAAGATGTATGCCTTCTATATATATATATATATAATCGTTTATGCGTATAAATATTGAACCATTAAAGCTATCCACCATATATTCGATGGGTCCTACGATTTTAACTATATATGTGGCGCTGAGGTTAAGGGTACCTCAACACAATATGTGAGTGAAAAATATTTGTATTTATTACGTTTTTAATTATGTGTGGTTTTTAATTTATCTACATATGTCTTATAAAATTAGTCACCAGTGAGTCAAAGAATGTTTAAAACTAATGATCAGGAACACTCTCTAATTTCGAAAAAGCCTTTAAGTATTTATTTTATTTTTATTTTATTTATATTAATCATATAATTACAAATTATATCATAATACCCTAACCGAGCACTAGCAACAAAGGCTATCGGATCATTGCAACAGCCCAGAGCCTCTGGTGGGAATTGAGCCCACGACCCCCAAACTGATAAGCTAGCACGCTACCAACTAGCCTTAAAGTTATTTCGCGTAATTTCTTTGAAATCTATTGAAAATTATCCAAATTATAATTGAAAAATATTATATATCTAAATTAACGCTTTTTTAACTTTAAATATCATTTCTCTATGAGCCGCATGGATAAGAATTCAATACACCTTGCCTATAGAGTAAAAGTTGTAATCCAAAATTTTTTAAATTAAAAAAAAATCAATTAAATAAAATAAATGTAGATCTGAATTTTTAAATTTTAAATTTTGCATAATATATATACTTACTCTGTTGCTAATTGAAATGAATTCAGAAATATTATAAAAAAAAATAAAATTTTTTTTGACGCTCACGTACTAGCGGTAAAATGGTTTGGTGAAAAAAAAAATATGTGACAGTCTACTTTTAAATATTTGTGTTTATATGGCATATTAAAGCTAAAAGTTTTTCTTTAAGTCTTAGGTTGTAAATATATTTTTAAATTATTTAGCCATTATTGCCTAAATTAAGCAATACAAAAATCTTAAAACAATTTCTTTGTTAGTTTTTTTTAAGCGTTTTAATTTTATTGCAAATACAAATTAATACAAAAGATGATTAAATATGTTTAGAAATAAAATATTTTACTTTATGCATCAAATAAATGTCTTTGAAAACAATTCAAAAACTTTGTGCTGTCGAAATTACAAGCTTATAACGATTTAGAAACTTTTGCAATTACAAAAATTTAATTTTATTTAAAGTTCAATAATTTATTGGTCCCCATAATATGCTACATTGGATTGCTCTGGTAAACAAATAATATTTGTGTCTTTATTGTCGTGTTTTTTTTTTCAATTTCTTCGAACATAAAATAAACATCAGCATATAAATATTCCCATTATTATAAAGTAATCAATAGAAATAAATACATATTTATGTACATATATGATAGCACGAGTATGTATTTAATAAGGATGTCATTTGAATATTTTTTGCTCATCCTAAATTCAGTTTTTTCTGTTTTTTTTTTTTCAATTTAATACGATATAAATGGAATAAATTTCATAATATTAGAAAAATAATTTATTCCAAATATCATTCTGTATATTTTTGCATTTCAATACATACAGTAAAATCTAAATAGCGGACAAAACTGAATAAGTTTTTGAGTTGAACTATAACGAATACTCGGTTATGGTTTACATGTCCCTTCTTCAAATTTTGACATCTTTTAGTGGAAGTTTTCCCAGTATATAAATGTGTATATGTATAAACATCGTATATATCTAACAGTTTTAGAAAAAAAGTCATTGACACCTACTCGTACATACATGTTTTTCAAACAACATACAACAACAAAAATTGTCTAAAAATGTTTGCCATAATTTTGTAGGTCTTGTTGTCTTTGAGAACACATGATAAAAAGCATAAAAAATAACTCATCTGTAAATATCCCAACAAAAACATAGTAATGACTTAATATTAACCCTCTAATGATATTTCTTCTGATAGCGGTAATATTTATACTATAGATTTAGGATTGAAATCTTAATAAAATAAATATATTAGAATTTTGATTTATCGCTTTATTAAGGCGATTGATAAATGTTGAATCAAGAATGCCAATTAAAAAACAGTTTGGGTTATTGCTGTAAATACTCTGATCACTGTCAGTAAAATCAAATTACTTACCGTAAATTTTTGATCATGTGTTGTTATTTTAGAAGTTATGGCGATTTTCGTTTTTTTTTTTTTAAATAGTGAAATTTAGCGTTATTGACACTAAACCTCCATAAACGAGCCAGGAAATTATCTTTTCTTGCTACTACCTCTGAGTCCATTTAATGTGTTTAATTAAAAAACAGGAAAAAAAAATCTGACAGTCAGTTTTTCAATTCCTAAACATAAAATAATTAATTAAAATAATGTATTATGCATTGCATTATATCAAACCATAAAATAATGAGAGCGCCCCGGTAGGCTAGTTGGTATCGTGTAAGCTAATCAGTGCGGAGGTCTTGGTTTCAATTCCCACCAGAGGCTCTAGTCTGTTTTCGCTACAACGAGCCGATAGCCTATGTTGCTAGTGCGCGGTTAGGGTTAGGATATAATTTGAATTTATATGATTATTATAAATAAAAATAAAAAAATAAATAATGAAACAGCATTTTTATAAAATCTTATATTGCAGCTTTTTAACAAAAAAATAATCTAGGATCGAATATATCCATGACCACATTTCTTTACAAAACGTTTAATAATATATTTTTGCTTTAATACGTATTTTTTGAAAATTTATTCTTAGAAAGATTAAGGGAGTTTACAAAGTATACTAAAAATTGTATTAAACCTTCTTTGTACGTTTTTTCCTTAAATAAATCGCTCCGATATAATGCTCGAGACTAAGGGAAATATTAAAAAAAACCTAGTATAAATATATAATGTGAATAACTAGAATCCAGTATGATGGAAATATCCATCACCATGCAAACAAATTTTTCATAGGCATTTCGATATCAATTTATAATAAACATTATAACGTTTTATTAGAAAATATTTCTAATTTGTTTTTTTTTTATTTATTTGATAATTTTCGGAGGATATTTTACATGTTAAAAACAAATGACTATCCCTACTTACTTGATTTTTCTCTAATTTCTTAAAGCTTTTGTAAAAAGGTTAATTTCGTATATGGACTTCACCGGAACACGAAATATAACAATTATGTTGTATGCCGAGCTCTACCTTTACTAACAAACACAAAATTCATTTGTTAGCTTTTGTTATTTTTAATATTATATCAAATGAAAAATAAAAAATTTGAAATATTTTTATGACAAATATTTTTGTTTACTTTTAAAAGAGAAAAGCCAATAATTTCTAAGTCTTGGCAGCATTTTTATACATTCTTAATTTTTAAGTAGCTATAAATATAACTACTAAACAAGTCTATATTTACAACAATTTGTATGGAATATTTATATAAGATTCAAAAAAAAAAACAAGTAAGAGCGGCTAAATTCGGCTATGCCGAATCTTATATACCCTTCACCATGGTTGGAAAACACTGAAGTTTATATATGGACATATATGGAATGGACAGATTTATATACGGACGCCTTTAAGAGGAAATTAACTATTTAGTTTGGTGATAAAACTTGGACTCGGGAAGATATATGGTTCCAGAAAATAGGTATTTAAAAAAAAATTATGTTTTGGGCATAACTTTTTTGTATCTGAACCGATATTTCCGAGTTTCAGCAAATATGTTATACTAAAGAATTTCGATCTTTTGCTGTATAAGACGTATCCATAGGTCATATTACAGCTCTAGAAAAGTGTTTGTTGTTTGTGTATAAAAGGTAAAGAGGTGAAAGAATTTCAACAAATCGTTAAAAGAAATCACTAGAACTGCATGTGTTTTATTTCTATAAAAACGTTTGATTTAGCTGGAAAATTTGCATTTGGGATTTTATTTCACTTTTTTATTAAAAAATATTTTTAATTTCTTTAGCTTGATTTTAAAAATTTGAAGGAAAATAGTTTATAAATTTTTTTTTTTATAAATTATATTATGTTATGACCTAAAATAGTTGCACTCAAAGGGAAATTATGTATAAAATTTTCTTAATATATGAGAAATAAAATGGTTTAAAAATCTTTTTATAAATTCTTTTAAATCGGAGCAAAAAATAGAAATAAAACCGTTTGTATTTTGTTTGTATCAGAGGGTTTTTATAAAAATTTTGATGTTTTTAGCCTATTTATGGATAATTTAATTATTAATATAAAATTTTATTTAAATTAATTATTAAATGTTAAAAAAAAACAAAAAATAAACAAAAAAAAAAAAATATCTTAAGAAAATAAAAAAAAAAATTTTTCAAAAAAAATTTAATTGACCGGGATTCGAACCCAAGGCCTTAGAGATAGAAAGTATTTGTGACATAGCGTCTAGACAACTGAGCTATTGAAGCTCACACAAAATCATCGTTAATAGAGGTACATATATATCAAGTCTTCGTTCATTAGAGATTTGTTTGGTTTTTATTTAAATGACAAATCTTTGTATGTATTTGTTGTTTGTGTATAAAAGGTGGAGATGAAAAAAAATAATTTCAACAAATGAATATGTTTGTTATGCTCAAAATTCTACATACATATTAAACAAAGAGATTTTACGGAAAAAATTAGAGGTAGTTCTGGTTTTTTGCTAATATCTCAACCATTTATTAACTGATCTGTCTGATTTTCAATAGCAAACAGAAATGGATCACATGTAACAGAAATAAATAACAATCAAGTCCTCATCATGTCTGGGTTCTTCGGAAAACCCATTTCAACACACAGACGGACAGAGGGACATTGTTAAATCAACTTCGCTCTTCATAAGGACCCAGAATATATATACTTTATAGGGTCTAAGATCAATATTGTAGAAATTACAAACGGAATGACAAACTTATATATACCCTTCCACCTGTGGTGAAGGGTACAACAAACCTTAAATTGTAAATATTTGATATATTATATTTTATAATATGATTGGCTGCAACAATGCTGTGGTAGCAAAAATTCGAACTAGGAAAAAAATATGATAATTATGGAAATATAAAATAAATAATTATAAATCAAATCAAAAATTACCTTGACATTAACAGTAATAATACTGTCTTGTTTTCATAAAAAAACATAAATAATATAAATACATAATTAAATATAAAAATTGTGTTTTATTTTATTCAAATAGAAAAATTTTTACCAAATTAGACCGAAGGGAATCCCTTAATAAAAACAATAACAAGAGAATTATTCACTGGAAACAACAAAAAAAAAAAACTAAAATCGTATCAGTTCAGTCACCGATGTAATATATTATCATTTTTAGAAATGCTTTATACATTTAATATTTTAATTAACATTAATCAATTCATTGTCGAAAGAATTCACTGTCAAAAATATTTATATTTTTAATTATTTTCAATAAAAACAATAATTTTTTTAAATATATTTGATAATTCATTGCTTGTAAAATAACAACTTCCTTCTTAGATAAAAATTTATATCTTCTTCAAAATATAGATTCTAAGGCCTTTTTTGGACCAAAAAAAAAATATTACATCCTGATGAATTATTATCACGAAAACAACTCTAGTAGAAATATATTCAGTTTCTAGGAACTTTTTCTAAAAGAAAGATTCTCAGACTCTAGGATTTTATACAAATGTCTTAAAAATGTCCTTAGAATCTAAGAATTTTTTTAAAAAAATTCAATAAAATATATGCTTTTTATTAAAAAAAAAGTTCTTAGAATTCAAATATTTTTTTTGGAAGTATTTTTCTTTAATAAAGTCCATAGAATCACAGAAGTTTTCTTGAAAAAGGTTTTTAATATCAAATATCTTCATTAGGAAAATAATTTCTTTAAGAAATATTCTTAAATTTAAAGAACTTTTACATAACTTCAAATTATAATATAACTGTAGTAAAATTTTGGTAATGTTATTATAATAATATGATGACTATATTATAGTATATGGTTGGCACAACCGTAATCACAAAAATATATGATGCTCTCTCAATATGATTGTTCCAACCATATTCTTTCTTTGCGTGCAGAAAATAACTGCAACACTAAAAATATAATTTTTTCCACTTTTATACTCCAAAAAATTAGCATTGTAAAAAAAATTAAGTAAAAAAAGACTTAAATTCGACTGTGACGAATCTTTGAATACCCTCCACCAATATCTTAAAAAATGTTCTCTACTCTTTTTGATACAAATAATGTAGAATACTTTTAAAGTAAAATTATGGTGGTGAAACAAATATTTTGAGGTGGTAAACTTTTTTGGATGCGTACACATTTATTGGTGGGAAAAAAATTTTGAGGTGAAAAAATTTTTTTTTTGAGGTGAAAAAAAATTTTTTTGAGGTGAAAAAAAATTTTGTGGTGAAAAAAATTTTTGAGCTAAAAAATATTTAAGGTGGATACAAAATATTATTTACCTCTAAGCGACTAGTGAAAAAATTTGAGAAATTGAAATGGTATTAAAATACACCAACCTTCATATTTTCACTCATAACTATTTAACCGCTTAACCGATTTTGCTCATTTTCAATGACAAACTGTTCGGCAGGATGTCCAATAATCTGAGTAAATATTAATATCCGCGCTTGCATCATCGCGCCGTGATCGCCATTTCAACAGACATACGGACGTCGCTAAATAGACTTAAAATTGCATAAGAATCACGAATATATACTTCATGGGGTCTTAAACCTATGTATATTTCAACATGTTACAAACGGAATGACAAACTGATATATACTCTCACCGTATATAGTGGAGGGTATAACAATATTCAACAAGTGACAAGATAATAATGCATGTTTTTTGACAGCTGGGGGTCAATTCTCGTTCTGTGATAATGTGAAGTGAAAAAAAAGTTTTCATTTTCGTTTTCATAAGCACTTTTCACAAATACATAATCTGCGATTTCTCGTTGTGAAAAAAATGTTTCATTCGCACTGTACTCATGAAACTTTTGTAACTGTGTTATCCAAAATTTAAAGCAAATGTCAAAACAGAGAAAAACGTAAACAAAAGTGAATTAAGTTCGTAAAATTTATTTTAAATAATTATATAAAAATGTCTGGATTAATTGTATTTTTGGATATTACTCAAAGAATTCGGGATGAACAAAGGAAGACAATGATGTTACAAGCATTTCATTGCAGTAAATAATTTAATAATATAAATTTTCTTTACATTTTTTTCACAGAACGCGAATCAAAAGTACTATGAAAATGTGAAAAAACTTTTCATTTCACCGTTTCTCAAAACGAGAATAGACCCTCTGGACTATAATTTGTTCAATAGTCATGTAAAAAGCTACCAGCTACAACCAATTTAGAATTCACCTGTTTATGGGCATTTGTTTTTTGTTCAATAAATGGGAAATTCCATTATCATGCAAAGACGGGTTAAAAAAGAGTTCTTGCAATGCTTATTTCACTATAACGACAGTTTATCTGAATATCAGCCAGTGACCTGTTAGCACAGCCGTTAGTCTCGAAAAATTTGTCCTACTCCTCCTTAGCAGATATGTATTTAATATGGCCCATAATGTTGTCTGGCTACGTGAACCTTGCGTTCCTTCAAATGTCCAACCCACGCCATCTGACTCTTGAATGCTGGAGGAAGTTCCTGAATGGTTCCTAGCGGTGTAGTGGCTGACATCACTGTCGAGAAATTTAAGGCAAAACCTGCCCTTCCTAACCTGTCTGCCAACTCATTTGATAATAATTTAGAATTCCATTATGACCATTAAATTCACATTTCGATTATTAGGATCAAATATGAGATCTAAGTAATATTTATTTTGAAGTTATTTGATAAACTATTAAAGACATTTTCGTTAATACCATGGATATGAATGTCAGTTCAAAATTAAAAGTAAATCCCACATTAAATTTTTAGTTCATTTGTATAGAAAATACTTGCTGGGAAGGTTTTTCTTATGACATAATATGTGAAGTATTTTATGTGATTTTTGTTTACGTTTATATTTGTGTTTTTACTTTTAAATTGTACAACATCAAGTACAAAACCAAAGCAAATTTACAACATCGTATATGAGAAAAGCAATACAAACATTTAAAACAAGCAACACCCTAAGAACACACTTGACACTCTACGACATTGTCTCCACTTATACATTTCACAGAGATAATGCTTTCTAATAATATCTAGTAAAAGTTTACAGTTGAATTTGTAGAGTGTCTTTTGACACATCACAGATTTTTGTCAAATTTAGAGAATACTACAGAATTATCATAATATTTTTGGGGGACTTTTTGCTATTTCTGTGAAAGCCATGTATTTGGAAAAAACAGGGTTCAAATATTGCAATTTTTTTTTTTTATAAGAAAAATTTTATATTTTTTTTACACCCTACACTTTTACGTGGTTACAGTGTAATCAGTCAGTGTTGATAGTTGCAAATACTCGTACCAAAAACATCATGCTTAGATCTAAATCGTAGTAGACCCAATCGAGCCAGAATCTTTTTTTGAGCCGATTTAAAGATGTCATTCAGCTTTTCTGTCTGTCGGTGTATCTATGTCAACCTTATAATCAAATTCAAGTCACCAATATAAAAACACTTTAATAAAATTTACTACAACAGTTCCTATTGGCCCAAGGGCGCATTAATTTTGATTAGAAAGTGTCCATTCGGTACTTTCTGGTTTGAGTTTGAATGGTATTTAGATACGCAAACTTGAGATGTAAATGTTACATATTTGAACCTAGTCCCCATAAAGACCCGAACTACGGGTCAATATAGATATGTTATTAGGATGAAATAAGCTATATAAGTCGCTATTTGCCCATGAACGATCCCTATTAAATTTGATTAGAATCGCTCCATTTTTAGCCTACCTTCCAAAGTAAACTCCTAACTCTATATCGTGCTCCCTATTTATTAACAAAATTATGCCGCTTCCTGAAATTTAACTCAAAATATACTTGAGGTAATGTAAAGGGTGTCCCAAGAAGAACGCAATTTTTAATTTTAAATAAAACACAGATATTTAAAAAAAATCGTGAAACTTTATTATATCGTAAAGTAGACAGAATGAGGTTATGTATGGAACAATATATCGTGCAGATGGCCGCCGCGGCTTTGCTGGCATGCACGCGATCTTTTAATGAAATTTTCAATGACCGTTTTGCATGAATGCTGCGGTATTTCATTAATGCAGCGTCCAATTTCCTCTTTTAAGGCTTGAGTCGTCGTCGGCTTATTCGCGTAAACCATCGACTTCAAAAAACCCCAAAGAAAAAAATCTAATGGTGTTAAATCGCACGGTCTAGGCGGCCAATTCTGATCTCCAAAACGCGAAATAACACGACCGGGAAATGACTGATGCAGCAATTGAATTGTTTCTCTGGCTGTATGACATGTGGCGCCGTCTTGTTGGAACCACATGCCCTCCACATTCATTTCTTTAATTCTAGGCAAGAAAAAACTGGTTATCATTTCAGGATACCGAACACCATTGACTGTTTGCGCTTGACCTGCCTCATTTTCATAAAAAAAGGTCCAATGATTCCTCCAGCCCAAAAACCACACCACACAATGACATGTTGAGGATGCATTTGCTTCTCGTGAATCACTCAAGGATTTTCCTCACCCCAAATGCGACAATTCTGCCTATTGAAGAAGCCATCAAGATGAAAATGGGCCTCGTCACTGAAGATGATTTTATCGGCAAAATCAGCATTTTCATGTTGTCTCTCCAATACCCAATTAACGAACTCCCTTCGCTGTCCATGGTCAGCTGGCTTCAGTTCCTAAATCAATTGAACTTTGTATGCATGAAGACGCAAATCTTTCGTCAAAATTCGCTGCAAAGTGGATTTGGAGACACCAATTTGCTGAGCTCGGTGTCGAATTGAGGTGGATGGAGTTTGAGCGACATCATCACGTACAGCTGCGACATTTTCGGTCGATCGACCTGGTCGATGGCGCGTTGTTGTCTTTACATCACTAACAGACCCAGTTTCGGTAAATTTATCCATTAATCTCTTTACAGTTGACTCATTTGGAGCATTATTGTGACCCCAAATTGATCGCAATTTGCGAACTGTAGCCGCAAAACTTTCACCATTTTGGTAAAACAATTTCACAATGAGAATGCGTTGTTCATTCGTGTAGCGCTCCATATTTACTAACCTCGTACCTTCTACTAGCAAACAATAACAATTGTTCAAATGTCAAACAATGACACTTCGAATGTTGCCAGATTTAAAAATTGCGTTCTTCTTGGGACACCCTTTATTACTAGTTTATGTTTATGTACTATTTTTGTTATTTCTAAAATTTTTACGTTCGAGTGCCATTTTATATTTTGACAACTTTTTCATTTATTGTTCTTTGTTCCTTTTTTACTAATTTTACTCCAAAACTGCTAAAAAAACTTTAAAATTATTTCAAGATTTATATTTAGCTTACAAAAAATATATGTAAAACATCTGTTGTAAGACGAGTACTGTGGTACATATTTGAAGAAGGCGGCCAAAATTCATTTGTTTTTGTAACCGATTTTTAAACCGATTAGCTCATTTGAAAGAAGATAGATACCCTAGAAATAATCCTGATAATTCGTGTTTTGCAAAGTATGCATAATTTCCATGGAATATATTTATTAAAATTTGTATCCAAAATTTAAAAAACACATTTACAGTACTGGTTTTGCCAGTACTACTTTTTTAAACTGTCGGCAATTTCGGACAGGGCACCTTCCCGGCATTTGAAAGACTCGATACACAGAGAAAACAGATTTATTGTGACAATAAAATTTCTTATCAACTGAATGAATTGTTTGCAACAACTTACTTGGTTGTTGTAATCAAATGTATTCCTACCGCAATTGTAATATTTTGCTTTAACCGAATTTATGTTCCACAAACAGATATGTCGGTAGTTACAATCTGTTTTTTCTGCTTCTTACAACTGCCAACTGCATAATTTGGTTACAGCAACTGAATTATTTGGTTGTGGTAACCAAATTTATTGTGACACAATTGAAATATTTTGCTTTAACCGAAATTCTGTTATATTAACTGAATTTCTGTAGTATTATTCGAATTTATGTTGCCACAATTAAAACGATATGGTGGTCCCAAGCAAACCATTCGGTTGCCAAAGAATATTGGTTGTCCCAATGAATTTGTTTTCTCTGTGTATATTCGAAATTAACAACATAATTTCCCGGTTGAACAATCAGGAAAAGAAAATTTTTTACATGATGCTGTACAATTTCAGATTTTAACCCATTGCGGTAGTTTTTTAAATAAATTTAATAGAAATCGGTTATTGCTTAAAAGCAACAGCATAGTAAAATGAGTTAAGCATTTTTTTAATTTAAGTTATCTTTTTGATTCTATCACTTCTTTTAGGAAGTTTCGTAAATTTTATCAAAGTATAAATAAACTGGATTGTGTTTTAAAAAGCAGTTGGTCAGGTTAGTCTTATGTACATGTGTTTGATTGGGAAAATTTATATATACGATATATACTATCCCTCTTTTTTCAAATAGCACTTTTACTTAAACAGAAATGGTATGAATAGCTGTGCAATGATTTCACAATTTCTTAATTGATTTGTTTGATAAAAGATAAAAAAGCACAATTTGTTAGAATACTCAAATTCCTTTTTAGTTCTGTTTAGTTACAATACAAATATAAAGATGATGCCATTTCTTTGAAATACAAGTACATACATTTTCCATATATGGTTAATATTAAAAGAAAAATTGTCTTTCGACGTGGTAAAACAGATGCTTAATAAACACTTAATTTCAAAAATTTGTGTAAATTATTATTTTGAAAAAATTTAATTTTTACCAGTTTGTTTTTAGAATTAAGTAAAATTTATTCCATTAATACTTAACAGACGATTTTGTTTATTATTACAGATTCAATAGATTTTCTAAAATAACATAAACATATGCATATTAAATTATAAAAAAACATTCCTTCATAAGATGTTGTTATATACAGGGTGCGCCATCGTTTATATCGGTATAACAACATTAAATAACCACCGCAATGTGGTGCATTTTAAAGGAATATTTGCATTTCTCTGCATATAAAGTACAATTGACTTAAATAATTATGCTAACAGGCCAGTCAAGTCGCTTGGAATATGGCTAAATAATCGCTTAAATGGTTGACACTGAACATGATTTTTGGAAGCTAATTGTGAAGACCGACGAGGCCTATTTCATACTCTATGAAGGCATGACCAAAAAGTTACTGTTTGTGCTGACGATAATTTGGCCATTTTGCTTTAGAAATGGCAAAACTGTCGATGGGAAATGATATCGGTCGATGTTGGCTTGTTATATGTGCCCGAAAATGCCTGAAAAAGTTCTGGATAGCTAGCTACTGGTTTCAACAAGAAGCTTTACTATGCTACACTGCAAATCAAACAATGCAATTCCTGGGCGTACACGCAGAGAAAAAACATGGTTCCAACATGATCACAGCTACTATATTGTGATTGCTGCAATCGGGTATGGTTGTCACAACCATATTATTGGTTGTCTAACCATCAACATGGTTGCTACCATCATTATTATAGTAAAAATTTCACTATTTTATGATTGCCACCTTCTACTTTATAACATGATTGGCTGTAACCATACTGTGATAACAAAAATTCTGGCTATGAAAAAAATATGATAATTATGCAACCATAAAATGCTGGCAACAATCAATGAATAATTATACATCAAATAAAACATGACTTTGACATTTACAGTCCGTATATTATCTTGTTTTCATAAAAACAAAAATGTATTAAAAAACCATCATATATTGTTTACTAAAACTGGACAAATACCTTTTATGTGGCATTAAAACATTTCATCAATTGACATATTAAGATGCAGTTTATTTTTTTTTTTTAAACTTTAGAAGATTTTTTTTTGAGCATTTTTTTCGAAAATTCCTTATACATGTAATATTATTTACAATAATCAATTCATTATCAAAAAGATTCTATATAAAGTTTATATATGGATCATATTATGATAATCCAAAAATCATAATATAGTTATGGGGACCATAATGTAATAACATTTTGAGCATACTACCATTTATCATATTATGATAAATTCAACATCATAATATATTTATTTAGAATCATAATATGGTAATTTTTGGATCATAATATAACTGTAGGGTCATTATAATGGTAAAATTATGGATATTTTATTATCATAATATGATTACTATAATATAGTACGACTGTGATTGACACAACCATAAACCCAAAAATATATGATGCTCTTCGAATATGATTCTCCCAACCATGTTTTTTCTTTGCGTGTATAAAGTCAAAAAGTCGAATTGAATGGCGACCTCTCTGCACTAATTTCTGTGGGGTTATTTGAAAAGAAAAGTGCATGCAAAGAAAAAACATGGTTGAGGCAATAATATTCGAAGATCATCATGTATATTTGGGATTATAATTGTGCCAACCATGGTCGTACTATAATATAGTTATCATATTATGATAATAAAATACCGAATGATAATTAGAAATGAAATATTGTTATAATAAAATAAATATAACTGTATATTATAATTCGAAACTATGCAAAAGTTCTTTAAATTTAAGAACATTTCTTTAAGAAATGTATTTTCCTAAAGAAAAAATTTAATTATATTATTAACCTTTTTAATGAAAAATGCTTATATTATTTTATTAATGTACCTTTCCCACAAGAAAGTCGTTATTTTAAATATTTATATGGTTTTTATAGAAAAGATTAAAAAAATATAAAATCTTTGTCTATAATCTTTTTGACAATGATTTTTTTTGACAGTGAATTGATTAGGTTAAATTATAATGTTATAAGACATTTTCGAAAATAAAAAATTATCATAAATTATCATTTTGACAAAACAAGACAGAATTATGACTCTTTAAAATTCAAATAAATGTTTTATTTGATTGATAATATTTTTTTTTGATTGTTGATAGCATTTTATATCTTCATTATTTTTCTAGTCAAAATTTTTGTTACTACAGTATGGTTACAGCCAATCATGTTATTAAATAAAGTGTGGCAATCATGAAATAACAAAATATGTACTACAATATTGAAGGAAGCGGCCATATTGATGGTTGGAAGCTTTCTATAAACCAATAATTTGATTGTGACAACCTTGCCTGAATGCAGCAAGCATAATAAAGTAACAGTGATCATGTTGCAACCATGTATTTTTTCTCTGTATGTATATGGTAATTGGGATTTTTTTCAATTTTTTTAATATTCATATACCGATATAAATAATGGTGCACCCTGTACAATATTGAGTTGACATACGAAACTACACAGAACCTACTTGCTTGTGCATATTTCTTATTCATTCAATGTGACAATAGTAGTACAATAATTTAAAATGTGTATGTTGTGTGTATGTACTACTTGTCTCTATTTGTGTATGTGTTAAAGTACTTTAACATAATGACAGTAGACTCTTCTTTTCTTAGCCACACAATTTATAACAATTTACAGCAAGTACAAAAACCTTTCGAACACAATTTAACACAAATACACACAAAGACAAACTTACACATACACACATAAACCTTTACAATTACACATTTACTTCCACATTTGCACACATACTTACATTTAATCCATTCATAACATGTTGTAGGAGAGTTTTATGTTTTATTTTTTGTATATATTTTTTTTTTCTGTTTGTATTATAAAACATGTGCTATTTATTCATTTAATTTGGGACACACTGATTCTATCTGCTCCATTTTTATTTCTCATACTGGAAACTTTGTAAACAATTTAAAATAATACAAGTATGTTATGAAATTCATATTTTCAGGTATTTATGTTTATATGTACTACTTATGTACATACATTTAACATATTGTATACTGGTAGAGTGTAGCACCTAAGTACTTGTATGTGTATTAATGTATTTAAATAGGTGTATATGTATGTTGTTTTCTGATGCCACATTAAAACTGACCAAATTTTGTGTGTTTGCAGCACTTCAATTGAGTTTCATACTGTTGTTACCCATTGACCTTAATCTGTCCAAAACAGTTTGCATTAATTTTTGTAGTTTTTTTTTTACATATAAATGAAAAAATCAAATATGTTTTTTAAACCAACAGATGGTAGGTATTATTTTTAAAGCAAAACACAAAAATCTCATATAAAAAAATTGCATTTTAAATTTGGATCTGTACAGATAAAAATATAAACGAGTTTCAATTATGAAATTTATTACACTATGCGACACTAGTTCTGTGGGGGCGTTTAGTTTTAACATAAACTGAAAGTACTTGATTAGTGTAGTAAACATTCCAAAAAATTGTTGCTAATATGAAAAAATTTTATGCTGCCTGACTTGTTCTTCGATCGGTTTAAGATCATGAAAATGTTCGTTATCACTAAACAAAACTTTACATTTTTGACAAAAATTGTATAAAATAATTTGATTTATTGTGCAAAAACCGTTGCACATATATTATTCCAGGTATTGTCTATCGCTGACCACATTTTTTTCCCAACTTTCTAGCATGTTTCGGATACCAGCTCGTAAGAACAACTCGTCCAATTATCGGAACAACTCAATCCAATTATCGGCCAAGGGCAGATTTTGAATGTGATCCACACCAAAACGTCAAGTTGTATTTCTGCATTTCATTGAACATTTCTCAATTTCAGAATAACTTAATTTGAACCATTGAAGGATACACAATCGAGCAACGCGTTTAAGTTATTCAGGCTTATTAAGTAAATGCATTTCGTGCACTTTGTAACTTTTTTTGGTCAGCAAAAGCGACCGAATTCGTCCACAATCGGAAGAATTGTGGTAAAATTTCAGCAAACCGGGTCTGTGAAAACACCTGTGCATGCTCGCCCAGTTCGTTCTGCGGAAAATATTGCTGTTGTTCGCGATAGTGTGTCATAAGGTCGGCCAAGCATTTACCGTGGTGTTCGATATCGCGAGATGATAACGAACTAATTGTGGTCAGAAATTGAGAATATGACCCTGGACTATATTTGGTTTCAACAGGACGGTGACACTTGCCACACAGTTTTGCGGGACAAATTCAATGGCCGTGTTATCTCACGTGTTGGCGATGTCAATTGTCCGCCAATATCATGTGATTTGACACCGTTGGACTTCTTTCTTTGGGGTTATTTTAAAGAAAAGGTGTACGTCGATAAGCCAGCAACAATTCAAGAGCTGAAAGATGATATAATTCGGCACATTAACGGCATAGAACCTCAATTATGCCTCAGCGTCATCGAAAATTTCGACCATCGGAAGGAGGTGTGCCGCCGAGGTCGCGGCGGCCATTTGGCCGATATTTTATTCCATACATAATTGAACCATACCATACTATCATAATAAAAAGAAATGACAATTATTTCCCAAATAATTTATGTTTTATTCAAAATCAACATCGGCTCTTAAAATTTAACCACCCTTTATAAAGTAAATTTCTGTCATCGACCGCAACAAGTAGTAGTCGTAAGGAGCGATGTCTTGATAATACGGCGGGTGGGGTAGTACTTCCCATTACAACATTTCCAAGTCGGCCTTGACCAGTCTTGCAACATATTGCCCAGAGTTGTCATTCTGCAAAATCTGTGCGTGGCTTAAACGCAGGAGTTGTGTCCGATAGCGTTTACCAGTGATCTTTTCATTACGATTGAGCAACGTCCGACTGGTCCCTCCAAATAATGATATAATCATTATAAAAATTATTATTATTTCCTGAAGATGCTACACAATAGAGTAGCGAAATATTGAAAAATAAATAATAATATTTTTATTTAAAAAAAAACAAACCTTAAGCTCAAAAAATTTCAGAAGTTAAAATACATATTTCAAAAAAAAAATGTAAACTTCAATATTTCTATTTTTTTAGTGTTCAAGATTTTTTAAGAATACATTTATGTTGAGGCATAAATCAATTTAAAAATTGCTAGATTAATTTAATAAACTTGTGTGATTTCATTTATAATTATTAATGGTTTCAAGATATATCATACGTTAAGATATGGTTGTAAAAGAAATAGGATTATATCGACACCTCAATTCCAAAGGATGCTATGTCGACTTAGCATGTTTTTAATTTTTCCCCTTTTTTGAATTCAGTATTCTTAAACTTAAATTCTGTCAAATTTTGTTGTCTATCGTCCAACCCAGTCAAAAGTTATAAGCAAACATGTACTTAGCATATACATGACGGTTAAAAAAATCTCAATTCCAAAACGGTCCAAGTATACTTAGCATACTTTGGTTTGGAACTTTTTGTATTTGAGAGATTTGTATGTACACTTAGCATGTTATGGAATTAACATTTATTTGTGTCATGTTCTCTATGTATACTTACCATGATCAACACACAATTTGTTATACTTCTATGAAAAAATAGCTGAAATAGCTGAGAGTATCAAAATTTTGTGTGTTTTTACGGATAAAATGAGTTCTCGGGCAAGAAAAATGCTAAAACTTGCCCAAAATATGGGCAAAGGTATTATTTATTTATATTTATTGTTAAAAGTTAAAATTATTCTATTATCTTTTGTAAAACAGAAGAATCGAAAATTAATAATATGACACATACCTGTGATGAAGGAAACATTGGTAAGTTAATAAAAAGTTGTGTGAATTTTGAAATTAAAATTTCCTTCTATATATTATAATTTAATTAGGGTATGCACAGGAATCTGTTGGACCATTCGGTTTGTTGTCACCTAATTTGTCACCTACATTATCACCAAATATGGATATTGCAGACAGTGATACCAGTTTCGGTATGTAAAATTGTGTATTATTTATATAATTTATAGTAAAACCTAATACTTTTAGAAGCGTTCCCTGAGAGTGCCAGCGAACAAGTGATACATCTGATACAGATTCATTGGAATCGGCACCAGCTTTCAGCCCTATCACACCGAAAATGGCAAATAAGCAACTAAACCCAGATTTGAATACACCACTTGAAAAGAACTTCTGCAAGAAACCAAGACCATCAGAGTGGCGTAAAAATAAAGCAAAAGCTTTAAAATGTCAAGGTAAGGAGTATTTAAATGCAAGTGGCGGTTTAAAACCACGAAAAGAATTAAAAAAGGGTTGTGGAGAGTACTGTAGAATGAAATGTTCCCAAAAAGTATCTGAGGAAAATAGAATTCAAATTTTTGAGAATTTTTATAAAATAAGCAATCAAGAACTTAAATGGGTTTATATTTCAAACTTAATAACATTATATCCAAAAAAGCTTTGCAGAAATAGTGAAAACTCACGTAAAACAGAATCAAGAAAGTACTTTCTGTCTTTTCAAAATGATAACATAGAAACAAAGATACCAGTATGCAAACCTATGTTTTTAAACACTCTTTCAATAACACACCAAACAGTTGAAACTGTAATACAAAAAATGCATTCAAATTCAGGGTTCATATCACCCGATAAAAGAGGAAAATTAACTAAGCCAAATCAACAAATAACTGAAATTCAAAAAATTGTAAAATTGCACGTTAACGAATTTCCTTTAGTGGAATCTCATTATTGCCGGAAAAGATTAAAAAAGATGTACTTAGATGGCGAGATCTCATCAGTAGCACAAATGTATCGTTTGTACGAAGAATGGTTCATTGAAAATTCCCATGATGTCGAGTTTAAGGCAACATTAGCACAATATCGTCAAACTTTTAAAAGTGCTTTTAACATATCATTTTATATTCCAAAAAAAGATAAATGCGATATATGCGAAAAGATGAAAAACTCAAATGAGCATGCAAAAAATCTCATTGATACTGAATTTAATCACCATTTATATTGCAAACAAAAATCCAGAGAGTTAAAAGATATGGACAAACAATAAAGTATTGACAACGATAATGTTGTTACAGCTTGCTTTGATTTTCAAAAAATTCTATCGTCTCCCTGTGCTGATGTGAGCACATTTTATTATAAAAGAAAGTTGCATGCTTACAATTTCACGATCTTTGAGCTCAGCTCCAAGCTTGCATCTTGTTTCGTATGGGATAAAACTGTTGCAAAGAAAGGTTCTGTAGAAGTATCAAGCTGTCTGTTTCGGTTTATATCTAAAAACACCGAAAATAATGATATTAAAAAATATAATTTTTGGTCAGATAACTGCGGCGGTCAAAATAAAAATAAGTCAGTGTTCGCATTTTATGTATGGATTTCACGTAAACTTAATATTGACATAAGTCACAAATTTCTGGAAAAGGGTCATACTCAAAACGAAGGCGATAGTGTTCATGCACTTATTGAGAACTGCAAGAAAAACAAACGTATATACACTCCAAGGGAATGGTTCTCGTTAATTAGAAATGCTAAGAAGACAGAACCATTGTACGATGTAATCGAAATGGAAAACGAGGACTTTTTAAGTTTCAAACAATTTGTTTCAGTTACAAATTGGTCAAAAAATTCAAAAAATGAAAAAGTGAATCTATCCAAAATTAGAGAAGTTAAAGTATCTAAAGAAGAAAATTTTAAACTATTTTATAAATATGAATTCGACGAAGACTTTAAAGAAATTATTATATATGATGAAACCAGAAAGCGAAGAAAGGAAAAATTAATTCCTGAAGAAATACCGCGCGCATATATATCACCATTTCCTATTACTGAAGAAAAGCGTAAAGACCTCATGCATCTATGTGACCAAAACTTAGTTCCAAAAGTTTACCAACAATTCTATAGGGAACTTAAGAGCGTGATAGGAAACGAGTATGTGGTCATGTCCGATAACGACATTTAAAAAATATTAAACTAGATTTTAAAGTACCTTACTTTCAAATATGTACGTGTATATTTCACTTAAAAATTTATGAATTAAAAATTAATAGTAACATGTTAAATGTAATACTTAGTGAGTTATTTTTATTTTTTTTTTAGGTTTTTGTTTTACTTTTATTATAAAAAGTTTATTTCTTAATGTTATCTTAATATATTTTGTTTGAACTGAATTGTACTGAATTGATATTATTTTACTTTATAATTAAAACAAAAAAAAAACATTTTAACACGCATAATTTAATATAAAATTAATAACTAAATATTAAAACTTCTTCTGAGTGTATTATTTTTATGTTCTTGAGGTTTTAAATTTACTTTTATTATAAAAAGAATTTTTTTTAAGGTTATCTTAATATTTTTTTTGAACTGAATTGATATTATTTTACTTTTTAATTAATAAAATAATAAAATTTTTAAAAATTTTATTTCATTTTAAACCAACTGTCGTCTAAGTAGGCAAATTCAATTTTACTTGCTAGATATGTTGCAAACCAAAAGATGTTATGTATACTTAGACGACCAAACAAAGAATGAAAGAAACATCAAAAACATGCTAAGTATACTTACACGACCTCTTTTTACGTTGTTGGTCGCGGTAAACTATGCTATGTCATTTTTACCTATGACAGGCTAAACATTTTAAAAATTTTATAATGCAAAAAAAATTGTATTAGCTTTTTAATAAAAACAGTGAAAGATTCAATGTTCTATTACTTATAGTTTCCGAGATATAACCTGTAAACTTTAAGAGCTTCTCCTGCAAAACTACTTTTTTCGACTTAGCATGTTCTGGAATTGAGGTGTCGATATAATATTAAAAAGTTAGATAAAGATATTAAAATAAATATAGTACAAATGGTAGATATAATCTGTATTCTTACAGAATTTCATAGCGAATTCATAGCTAAACTCTTATACACAAATAATTGTATTAAATATTTAAAATAAAATGGAATTAATGAATGAAATGTTTGCTGAAAACAAGGATAAATTAAAGGTTTTTAAATTTTTGTTACCCTGACGGATACAAAACTGATTCTTCAGTAACATTTTACATTACAACAGAGAATTCTACTATTCAAAATTCAAACTTATCAACCCGCAGCTCCATATTTTCAGCGGAGTTAATAGAAATTTATGAATACTTATAGTTAAATATTGTTCGCATATGAACTTATCTGGTGTGGACCACTCTTGTCCATGTTTTGTTCTTTATTCGGGTTTTACTCATGTTTAAACATTTTTTGTTTTGAGAAACAGTTTTCGAAAGCATACAATAAAGATATAAGATCCATTCCTAATTTTTAAAAAATAGTGTTTCCAATTATTCGACCCTGCCGGTTAATCGATTAGGTCATTATTCCAAAAATTAAGAAAATTGATTATTCAGGTCGATTAATCGGAAAAATTTGCGATTAATCGGTTCATCGTTTAATGCAAAATAAATGTATTTCTTTCGTCAATAAGAACACAAAGAGCTGGTTTTTGCTGAAATATCAAGTTAAGGCTATTGCGTTGGTTTCTGAAGTGTTTGTTTGTCTCACATCTTATAATCTTGGGTTTTTTTCAGAGAAATCAGACGACTCTTTAAAAAGAAAATGTTAGACGTGTTCATTGGAAGTAAACCCTTAAAAACGCAGTGTAGATAGTGTTTTGCCGAAGTGGGATATTTTGTCGATAAAGGTGGTTTTTATTTTTTTTATAGACTGTCAAGAATAAAAATAAAATGCCTTCAAAAAAATTCAATAACAAAATCTTTAAAATATGGTATGAATACTTTTTGCGAAATTCATACACAAAGTTTGATGGAACTGCCATTGTTCCCTGACTCTTTCACTATCTGGTTAAAGCTTTGAGTTAAAGAGGTTATCTATTAGAAAAGATATAAAAATCACGCATATTCCTGACAAGTCCTCACCGATTTTTGATTGTGTTTGTGCAATTAAGAATTCAAATAAGCAAATTCTTAAATATTTTTTACTTAACAACTTAATTCTACTGAAGTTACTACTTATCAAAATTTGTTGAAAAATCAAATTAGAAACAAAATTTCATGTTATATTTTAGCTTTTATACAATTTTTCATAGAGTTTTAAATGAAACTGTTTATTTTTTAGAAGTTTTCAAATTTGAAGCAATTTGATATTATTATTTTATAACGTACGTAACGTCATAGTGCTTGTCACGTGTTTCATTGCAAACGGGAATAGTATATATTGAATAGGTTTTATGTTAAATATCTGCTTAGAGGCTCCAGCTTTTCTAAAACTTCGCGTTCTGATGAGATCTATTGTCAGCTCGAAATACATGTATACGGAGGTTGAGAACGCTATTTAGATTTTTTGCACATAAAAATATAATTTTATAAAGGGTGTCCCAAGAAGAACGCAATTTTAAAATTTTAAATAAAACACAGATATTTAAAAAAAAATCGTGAAACTTTATTATATCGTAAAGTAGACAGAATGAGGTTATGTATGGAACAATATATCGTGCAGATGGCCTCCGCGGCTTTGCTGGCATGCACGCGATCTTTTAATGAAATTTTCAATGACCGTTTTGCATGAATGCTGCGGTATTTCATTAATGCAGCGTCCAATTTCCTCTTTTAAGGCTTGAGTCGTCGTCGGCTTATTCGCGTAAACCATCGACTTCAAAAAACCCCAAAGAAAAAAATCTAATGGTGTTAAATCGCACGATCTAGGCGGCCAATTCTGATCTCCAAAACGCGAAATAACACGACCGGGAAATGATTGATGCAGCAATTGAATTGTTTCTCTGGCTGTATGACATGTGGCGCCGTCTTGTTGGAACCACATGCCCTCCACATTCATTTCTTCAATTCTAGGCAAGAAAAAACTGGTTATCATTTCACGATACCGAACACCATTGACTGTTTGCGCTTGACCTGCCTCATTTTCATAAAAAAAAGGTCCAATGATTCCTCCAGCCCAAAAACCACACCACACAGTGACACGTTGAGGATGCATTTGCTTCTCGTGAATCACTCGAGGATTTTCGTCACCCCAAATGCGACAATTCTGCCTATTGACAAATCCATCAAGATGAAAATGATTTTATCGGCAAAATCAGCATTTTCATGTTGTCTCTCCAATACCCAATTAACTAACTCCCTTCGCTGTCCATGGTCAGCTGGCTTCAGTTCCTGAGTCAATTGAACTTTGTATGCATGAAGATGCAAATCTTTCGTCAAAATTCGCTGCAAAGTGGATTTGGAGACACCAATTTGCTGAGCTCGGTGTCAAATTGAGGTAGATGGAGTTTGAGCGACATCATCACGTACAGCTGCGACATTTTCGGTCGATCGACCTGGTCGATGGCGCATTGTTGTCTTTACATCACTATCAGACCCAGTTTCGGCAAATTTATCCATTAATCTCTTTACAGTTGACTCTTTTGGAGCATTATTGTGACCCCAAATTGATCGCAATTTGCGAACTGTAGCCGCAAACTTTCACCATTTTGGTAAAACAATTTCACAATGAGAATGCGTTGTTCATTTGTGTAGCGCTCCATTTTTACTAACCTCGTACCTTCTACTAGCAAATAATAACAATTGTTCAAATGTCAAACAATGACACTTCGAATGTTGCCAGATTTAAAAATTGCGTTCTTCTTGGGACACCCTTTATTATTTAAAATTTATTTTTAAAGGAATTGAAACAATAATAAAAGTTGTCTATCATATTTCCTACAACCTTTATAACATTTGCTTTGATTCCAGTCAATTTGATAATAATTTTGTTGTATTTTAGTTGGTGTTTTTTCTAAGATTTTTTGCCAAAGCTAAGAATATAAGGAAGTTTTTAGAAAAATAAAAGAAAAATTCATATTAAATTTTAACTGGTTAATCGACCCATTTTAATTGATTATTCGGGTGGAATAATTATTTGAGTTTTGAATTATTTGTTACGACATTAACCGAAATAGAGGAATCGGCTAATGGATTAACCGAATTGGATACACTAATAGAATTTGTGATATTTCGATAGTTTGAGTGCAATTAAACCTACTCAAGTGTGTCGTGAGTAAAAAAGAAGTTCGTGTGTGTGTCGTACAAGATTACAAATTTTTGTTCGTCAGTGTGCGTGAGTCAAAACTTACTCACGTGCCACAATCAAAACCCTGTAATCATGCCATTTATTTTGTACTTTTCTTCGTGTAAATTTTGATGTCTTGTCATGCCAATTGAACAGCCAATTTTATTTTTATGTGTAGCATTTCAAACTTGCTATTTTTGTGGCAACTTACTTATGAAAAAAGCTAAAATAAAAATTTAATATAATCGCTAAATTATAGAGTGGCACAGTCCAGTTTAACACTCTAGTTTTAAATAAGAAATGATTCTCCCATTTTAAGTTTTGCATTTTAAATATTTTTATTTATATCTATTGTACATTTTTAATTAGTACTTATTAAAAAATAAACACTTAAAAAAGTTTGTAAGTTAAAATAACTGAAAATATCATTTAAAAGAAATGATATTGCATTTAAAACCGGTCTACTTAATTTTCATTTAAATTAAATGCCATTTGTTATTTATTTTTAAATCTTGATTAATCAACTGACACATCCGTAAGAAACAAATGATATAATCAGTTAAAATAAATGTCAAAATTTTACCTACCAATCCTTAAAAAATAAATGTTTTTTTCATTTATTTGAAATTATTTCCGTTTTTGTATTTTTTGTTTTTTTAATGTACTCGTACAATACAAAATGTGTGTATGCATTTGAAGCTATAAACACTTTTTGTGTGAATGTATTTGTATATGTTTGTGTGCTTATGAAGTTCTTGTAATTTGTATTGAACAATTTTGTATATATACAAACAAT